>PYAF01003258.1:153381-196554 GCA_007407185.1 Glycine tomentella | reverse complement strand
GCATGCAGTATGAATATGACCATCACTCCCCTGGAGTGTGGTGTGCAACCAAAGCGGGAATTCATCCCCAAGGAACACTGAACTTACCTGGTAAGGTTTCAGCTAGTAGTTCCTTCCCAGGTCTGTGGCTTCCACCGCCAACAGTCTCAGAATCAATGCCTAATTCAAGGCATAAGTAGTTTCATATCAAAATTCATGTTAGAATCATCCAATTACAGCATGTATCAGATCATAAATCCCCTATCCTAGGGTTTTATTAAATTTCTGCCCACACAAGGCTTTTTCTCAGATCATACAAGTTATCAAAACTCTTATCAGGCCATTGAGTCACCACAGAATCAATACAGATCACATTTCTAAATCATGGCCCAAAAATTTAGAATACCATAAGAACGGTCTGCCCTCAACTCAGGCACCGTTCCTTTTGCCTCTCAGGCTCAACACAGACTCAGTCATGGCTCATTCATGTCAGAAACCTCATAAACAAGTGACTATACACCGATCACTTATGCATTCACAGAGCCAATATCCAAAGTCATCATAATCAAAAACTGAAAGCTATTCCTTTATCATAACAGTGTCCTGAGTAAATCTCTCTACAGGACCCTGGGCTAATTCTAGCCCCATCTCACTGTGGGTCACCTTTCTCAGGAAAACCCAAAATCACAGAGAACTAAGAGAACTCAGGTTTCTTACCTCAATATCGACCAAGGAGACCTCAGAACAGCTTCTCTGAGCTCTAAAGGCCGTCTCCCGCCGTAGTTCTCGTCTATTCTCAAGTTCTCTGAGGTTTCTCTGGGGGAAAGGATTTTGCTCTAATCATGGGAATTGATGAAGGTTTTTGGCTTTCAATCGGTTAAAACACGTTTCTAGGTCACAGGGAAGTGTTTAGGTTAGCAAACAAGGTCCTAGGAAGCTTGGTTGCATCAATAATGGAGGCTGGGGCTGAGGGATGAAGAAGAAGAGGGTTTCTTCTTCTAAAATCGCGACTGCCCTCTTATACTCTGTCTGCCCGAGCTCTGGCGCGGATCGCGCCAGATTTCGCGCTGACCGCGCTAATAAGGCGGTTCAGATGGCGCCACCAGCGCCACTCCCACGCCCCCAGCGTCAACTTCCAGAACCTCTGGCGCTAATCGCGCCAAACTAGCGCCACCCGCGCCATTCCTTCCCTGCCTATGGCGCCATCAGCGCCACACCTGGCGCTGGTCGCGTGGAATTCCAGGGAAATTTGGTTTTCCAGGCTACTAACCGCGCCATCCGCGCCACCTATGGCGCTATCCGCGCGAGCTGGAAAACCTCTGGCGCCCTCAGCGTGACATTGACGCCCTGAGCGTCAACTTCCAGAGGCTCTGGCGCCATCAGCGCCAGTCCTGGCGCTACCAGCGCCACACCCTCTACAGGGTTTTCTGATGTGAATCCTCGCGCCAACCATGCCATAACTTAGGGTTATCACATTAGGAGCTTTATTGACTTAGTCAATTTCAATTTAAATAAGTCCTAATCCTTAAGGATTTTGTTTATTTTGAATTAGTATGTTCTGTTACTCATGTAGCTAAAATAAAGCTACGTGTGCGACAATTTTTATCTTTCTGTTTCAATTATAATGTGGATATAAAGCCAAGTTTGCATTTCAAATAAAGTTCACAAGTCACTTTCTCCATCTGATTGAGATTTTTGCATAGTTTCATTCATTTGTTCCTAACAAACTAGTATCAGAGCCCGTACTGGGCCTGAGAGAAAAGAAAACCGCAGATTTGTTTGACTTGCAAACACAAGAGAGTTTAAACACAAGAGATTAAGGGAGATGTCTGAGGGATATTTCGTCCAACCAATTATTCCACGTTTTAATGGTCACTACGACCATTGGAGTATGCTTATGGAGAACTTTCTAAGGTCCAAGGAATACTGGAGTTTGATTGAGGCAGTGAGGAGCCGGCAGCAGGAGCAACTGTGACAAAGGCGCAACAAAAAAGGCTTAAGGAGCTGAAATTGAAAGATCTTAAGGTGAAGAACTACCTTTTCAATCAATTTACAGAACCATTCTTGAAACCATATTGGAAAAGGACACTTCTAAGAAGATTTGGGACTCGATGAAAAAGAAATTTGAAAGGAGTGCCAGGGTGAAGCGCTCGATTCTTCAAGCTTTAAGAAGAGATTTCAAAACTCTGGAAATGAAAAAAGGTAAGAGCATTAATGAATATTTTGCTCGGTTGCGATGACAGTAGCAAACAAGATGAGGGTGAATGGAGAACAAATGAAAGATGTCAAATTGTAGAGAAGATCTTTAGAACTTTGACAGAAAAATTCAATTATGTAGTTGTCTCGATTGAATAATCTAAGGATATTGATGCACTAACAATTGATAAACTACAAAGTTCACCCATTGTGCATGAACAGAAGTTTCATAGGAGCAATGGGGAAGAACAAGCCTTAAAAGTGATTGTGGATGAGAGAAATGTAGGAAGAGGACGTGGTAGAGGAAATTTCAAAGGAAGAGGTTGAGGAAGAGGGCGTCAAACCTTCAACAAAGCCACTGCTGAATGTTATCGATGTCACAAGCTTGGCCATTTTCAGTATAAGTGTCCTACATGGGAAAATGAGCCAAATTATATCGAGTCAAAGGATCATGAAGAAATGTTGTTAATGGACAGCGTTGAAAATCATGATACCAAATGTGAGGAAGTATGGGTTTTGGACTTGAGGTGTTCCAATCACATGTGTGGAGATGCAATGATGTTTAGTGAATTAGATGAGAATTTCAGACAGCAAGTAAAGCTTGGGAATGACACCAGAATGACAGTAAAAGGAAGAGGAAATGTCAATGTATGTGAATGGTTTTAACCATGTCATCATAAAAGTCTTCTATGTGCCAGAATTGAAGAATAATATGCTGAGTATAGGGCAACTGTAGGAAAAGGGACTTGCAATTCTCTTAATGAAGGAATGTGCAAGATATACCACCCCAACAAAGGTTTGATCATCCAAGTCACCATGTCAGCAAATCAGACGTTTCCATTGTCTGCTAGTGCACAAGAAAAGAAGGCAGCCTACTTTCACACAAGTGCACAAGATCTCTCTCACTTATGGCATCACAGATATGGCCATTTAAGCCATATAGGTCTAAAAATTTTGCAGTCCAAGAATATAGTACGTGGACTGCCTCATCTTCCATCTACCATAGTGGCGTGCACTGATTGTTGGAAAAGGAAGCAACACTGAGATCCAATTCCTAATAAGAGTTCATGGAGAGCAACTCATAAGCTCCAACTCATACATGCAGACATTTGCGGTCCAATTACTCCTACATCAAACAGCAAGAAGAGGTATGCCTTATGCTTTATTGATGATTTTAGTAGAAAAACATGGATTTAATTTTTAGTAGAAAAATCATAAGCTTTAAATTCATTTAAATGTTTAAAGAATCTGGTTGAAAAGGAGAAGACATGTATATCAAGTGCTTACACACTGATATAAAGGGTGAATTCAATTCAGAAGAGTTCAATTAGTTTTGTAAACAGTGTGGCATCAAAAGACAACTTACCAATGCTTACACTTCACAACAGAATGGAGTGGCTGATAGAAACAACTGAACAGTGATGAATTTGGTTCGTTTGATGCTTTCATAAAAGAAGATTCCCAAAAATTTCTGGCCTGAGGCGTTGAATTGTGTTGGATATAGGGGGAGCAACAAGAAGAATGAAGCTTTTGACTTGGAAGAATGTTTTGAGCTTCTCACATGCCTTGAAGATTGTAATTCAAAATGAAGTGTATGAGAGGCTAATCTGTTGATCCTTGCATTGCATTCACATGATCATTTACATGCTTAGATGTTTTCATCAAAGTATCAAATTTATTTCGAAAAAGAACTAAATGGGTAATGTTTTTGGAAAAATGCAATTCTTCTGTTTTAATTGATTACACATCAGTATAATTGATTATTTGCTTAAGTTTTAAATCTGGAAAAGCATTGAAGAACATTTTAATCGATTACCAAACATTTGTAATCGATTACATAGTGTAAATCAAAAGTAATACATTGCTGCTTTAATCGATTACCATATATAGTAATCAATTACACAAGCTATCTTGAAAATCATGTTTCACTAATTTAATCGATTACCATATATTGTAATCAATTACATAGGCTTGTTTCTTAAAGAACCTTCACTGTCTTAATCGATTACCAAATATTGTAATCGATTACACAAGAGGCTTCAGATATAAAACTTCACTGCTTTAATCGATTACAGCTCGATTTAATCGATTATTTTGTTCGTTGTTAAACCCAGAAATCAGTCTTGAACACTTTAATCGATTAAGTGATAATTTAATCGATTACATGAGTTGTTTTAATCAATTATTGGGCGCATGTAATCGATTACAATCTGTTACAAAAAGCTATTATAAATATGTCTAAGGCTTGTCTTAAACAACAACTTGAATACTTCGAAATTTTTGAATACACACAAGCCTTCTCAAAGTTACAAAGTGATTTTCTGGGTAACTAAAGTCTTGTCCCACTTTTTAATCTTTATGGGTTTTGAATGATTTCTCGGGCAAGAATTCTCAAAGAAGTTTTGGAGAGCATGTTTTGAAATCTTTTTTCTCATTCAACTCTGATTGGTAAACCACATGCATTCATATTCATTGGATCATCAGGTTGTTTCTCTCCATAATCTTTGATTATAATTTCGTTTTTTCAATTTCTGTTATTTGATGCTATTGTAAAGGGTTCTTTGAAGCTTGTTCTAGAGTAGTGTTCTCTTGTTCTTGATCATTAGGAGTCTAATAGGGTTTTAGATTTCTATTCTTTATCTAGGGTTGATAAAGAGGGATTGTTGTAAAGCTTGTAAGAACTGAATTTTATAATAGTGGAACTCTAATCTAGTGTTGATTAGAAGAAACTGGATGTAGCTTCTCTTGAGAAGTGAACAGTATAAATTGCTTGTGTTAATTTTCTTTATCTCTATCTCTACAAGTAATCTTGTTCATTTGTTCTTGATATTATTATCATTACTCATCAAATTCTGTTTTGAGCTATTGATTTCTTGTGCTGAGTGATTTGATTGATTAAAAGCATTCTTGGTTTAAAAGTGATTAAGATCCTTTGACTTTGATTTTATAAATAATTTTAAAAGACCAAGTTTAAACCAATTCACCCCCCTCTTGGTTATTGTGGGTATTCCTATTTTTTTCAAATTGGACCATATATGTTCTAAATAGAAGTCCCATGGTAGCTGTCAAGAATTTTACTTCTAAAGAAGCATGGTCTGGTGTGAAGCCCTTAGTGGGACATTTTCGAGTATTTAGGTGTTTGGCACATGTCCATGTACCAAATGCTAGGAGGACCAAACTTGAGAACATGAGTTTTGGGTGTGTGCTTTTGGGAGTTAGTGAAGAATCAAAGGCCTATAGGTTGTATGATCCAGTGTCTAAAAGAGTGGTGACTAACAGAGATAGTAATTTTTGAGGAAGACAAACAATGGGAGTGAAATGCAAGCTATGAAGAACAAGTATTGTTAGACCTTGAATGGGTGATGATGAAATTGATACAGAAGAAGAACGTGAGGCAGAATTCGATGAAAATTATGATTCAGCTAATGAAGGCAGTAGAGAAGTAGAGGTTAGTGAAGAAGATCAACCGACATAAAATGTTATATTCAATCACATGAATACAACAGAGTCCAGTGCAAGAGGAAGAAGGGTCACACGGGTTCCCATTTGGATAGAGGACTATTTTAGTGGTGAAGGTCTATCTGAGGAAGATGTTAAGCTCAATATGGCCTTAATTGCTTATGCAGATTCCATCAATTATGAAGAAGCTGTGAAGAGCACAAAGTGGAAATTAGCAATGGATTCTAAAATTAATTCCATTGAGAAAAATCAGACTTGGAGCCTTACTGATTTGCCAGCTGGAGCTAAAACCATTAGAGTCAAATGGATTTTTAAAACAAAGTTAAATGAGCTTGGAGAAGTTGACAAATATAAGGCTCGGTTGGTGGCAAAAGGGTATTCTCAACAACAAGGAGTAGATTTCACTGAAGTATTTGCTCTGGTGGCTCGAATGGACACAGAGGATGATATTGGCACTTGCAGCACAAAGGAGTTGGAAGATATACCAACTGGATGTTAAATCATCATTTCTCCATGGTGAACTCAGTGAGGATGTATATGTGGAGCAACCAAAAGGCTATGAAAAAAAGGGAAGTGAGATAAGGTTTACAAGCTGCATAAAGCATTATATGGTCTAAAACAAGCTCCATGAGCTTGGTTTATATTGAAACTTACTTCATCAATGATGGTTTCCAAAAATGTCCAAATGAGCAGACCTTATTCACCAATAGAAGTAGTAAAGGTAAAGTGCTAATGGTAAGTATTTATGTGAATGATTTAATTTACACTTCTGATGATGAAGAAATGATGATAGATTTTAAGACTTCTATGATGAGAGCCTTTGACATGACTGACTTAGGGAGGATGAGGTTCTTTTTTGGCATTGAGGTGCTACAGAAATCTGGTGGTATTTTTATTTGTCAAAGAAAATACACCACTGAAGTGTTGAAGCGTTTTGGGATGCTTGAAAGTAAGCTAGTAAGTAGTCCAATTGTACTAGGGATCAAGATAAGTAAAGATGACTATAGAGTCACAATTGATGAGACTTATTTCAAGAGTTTGGTTGGAAGCTTAATGTATCTTACTGCAACTCATCCAGACATAATGTTTAGTGTCACTCTAATCAGTAAGTACATGGCTAAACCTACTGAGCTTCATTTATAGACTGCCAAAAGGATATTGAGATATTTGAAGGGCACTGCTAGCTATGGGGTTCTATATAAGAAGGGAAGGGAAAATGAAGAGCTACTTGCATTTACAGATAGCGATTATGCAGGAGATGTAGAGGATCGTAAAAGCACATCAAGGTATGTGTTTCTTTTTAGTTCTGAAGCAGTTTCATGGTCTTCCAAAAAGCAGCCAATAGTTACTATAGAATATAGGAACACTTCACACTTAACCAAGAGGGGGAGTGAATTGGTTAGGCTTGGTAAATTAAAAATTTCTTAAACAAAATCAGAGTTTCCCTTAGGATCTTTATCACTTTTGAAACCAAGAAACCATATTCAATCAAATGCTTAGCTCAAGGTGTCCAATAGCTCAAAATGTTGATTGATAAACAAAATCAAACAATCAAGATTGGCAGAATATGATCAAGATAGAGATAAGAATCAAAACACAAAAGATTTATAGTGGTTCACTTCAAACACTATGAAGCTACATCCGGTTTTCTTCCACTCAACACTAGAATGGAGTTCCACTATTGCAATTTTTCTGTTCTTACAAGTAATTACAAAGTCTCCATTTATCAACTCTAGATAAAGTACAGAAATCTAAAACACTATTAGATTCTTAGAGACCCCACTGAGAGCACTACTCAGCACAACCCCTAGAGAAATCCTATCTCTAGTTTACAAGCAAGAATCCCAATTACAATAGACTGAAAATTACATCCAAAATAAAAACGAAAATTACAGAAAGATTAAGGAGAGAAACAACCTGATGATCCAATGATTAACAATGCAAATGATTGATTAACACAGGTTGAATTAACAAATTGAATCAGCTTCCCTTAACCTTGAATGAAATCTTGCTCAAGATTGACTTACAATCTCATGATCAATGTAGAACTAGAGCAAGCATGTAAAACTCCATTGAAAACACTGAGAAAGACTTTTAGAACTGTTTTGGCTCAATGGGTATCAATATACAACGTTTTTAAAATCAAGCAAAGTGATTTCCTATTTATAACAGAAAAATGTAGCAGCTTTAATCAATTAATACGCACCTAATAATTGATTATTTTGCTTATGTAATCGATTAATCCAAGAATGTAATCGATTAAAATGTTCATAAGCTTTTCTGGAATTTCTACAACGGGACAAATAATCGATTATTCAAGCATGTAACCGATTAAGACAGAAGATCCATTATTTTCAAAATACACTATGTAATCGATTACTAACCTTGGTAATCGATTAAACCAGGAAAGCATATCAGTCATAGAAACAGAGTAATCGATTACTAGAATTGGTAATCGATTAAAGCAGGAGCCATAGCCTTTCTAATTACACTGTGTAATCGATTACTAATCGAGGTAATCAATTATCTAGTACAAAACTTAGAGTTTAAACACAACATGTAATCGATTACAATCTATGGTAATCGATTAAAGTAGGGAGAGGCTATTTTTAGATAAGTCTATGTAATCGATTACAGTATATTGGTAATCGATTATCCCAACAGCTCTTTAAATACATATACAAGCATGTAATCGATTACTACCCATTAGGTAATCGATTAAAATGTTCAACAAGGCAGTTTTCTAGAAACCAAAGGTATAATAATCGATTAAACCGATATGTAATCGATTACAATGTTCATGAAATCTTTTCCAAGATAAGTGAAGAACAAAATAATTGATTATTACAATGTTGTAATCGATTAAAACAACAAGAAAACCATTTTTTCAAAAAAACTTTGAAACAAGTTTAAAACTTAACCATTTTATGAAAGCCTTGTGATTTTTATTAAACCATTTTAAGTAATTTATGAGTTAGAATGAATGCAATGCTCTAGGATCATCAGAATTTCTTTTCTCTTACATTTTATCCTAATTAATCTACAAGTTGTCCTTTGCATGTTTGAAAGCTCAAAACTTTAGACTTGAATCAATCTTGCTTATGCTTCAAGCAGCTCCCCCTGAATTCAACAGTTACCCTATCAACCACTGAAGCAGCATTTTTGGCAGCTGCTGCCTGTGCCTGCCAGGCTGAATGGATGAGGAGAGTGTTGAAGAAACTAAGTTATTCTCAGGAAGGTCCCAGTATCATTATGTGTGACAACATTTCAACAATTAAGCTATCAAAATATCAAGTCATGCATGGAAAGAGTAAGCACCTTGATGTGCGATTTCATTTCTTGAGAGATCTTGCAAAGGATGGTGAAGTTAATTTAATTCAGTGCGAACCACAAGACTATTTGATGACATAGCCATTGAAGTTGGAAGCATTTCAGAAACTTAGAAGGATGACAGAAATGTGTAAGGATGCAGATATAATCTGACTGCAGGATGCAGTCAGTTTAAGGGAGGGAAATGTAGGAGCTTTGTTGACTTAGTCAATTTCAGTTTAAATTAGTCATAATTCTTAGGGATTCTGTTTATTTTGAATTAGTATGTTTTGTTACTCATGTAGCTAAAATAAAGCTACGTGTGTGGCAATTTTTATTTTTCTGTTTCAATTATAATGTGAATATAAAGCTAAATTTGCATTTCAAATAAAGTACACAAGTCATCCTCTCCATCCGATTGAGCTTTCTGCATAGTTTCATTCATTTGTGCCTAACAGTTACATCTATGCATTCTCAATATTTGGTGGAGTGGTATGGCTATAGTCTCTTATAATTTAAAGACCTTTGGTACAATGTGAAACATGTTTTAAGGGTTTTATAGTATATATATGACTGGCATGAGTACATACTTTTTCAAATAATCAAATGATGTGCTATAATTTCAAACCAAAAGGTCAATTACCGTTACCTTCTTATGCTAGTTTTTATTTTCATATAAAAATAATCCATCAAAAACTCATATTATCACTGTTATTTTTTCTACAGCCACATTTTTCCAATAGAACAAATTAGGATTAGAACTTTCCCTGAATAAGTGACTTGTACGAATATCTTTAATGCATGAAGAATGATAGAGGAATATATATATATATATATATATATATATATTCTCACAATGCAGAGTTTGTTTTTAATATCATAGCTGTTTTATACTTTTGATAGCATTTATTAACATGAAGAAAATAACAATTAACGGTTCGTTCAACTCTTTTCGGGCAGCTATGCTCTTTGTGAAGCACAGTATTTCCAGAATGTTATGTGTGTTGGTTTTCGGCTTAGATCAACTTTCTATGATGTCTCTTTCTCTTAAGAGTCCAGCAACATATTCCTACAATCTAGACAGCCCTAAATACACTTTTTTATCCTAATTTATTTTATTAGTTTATTTATCAACACAATTTATATGATGTGGCCATGTCTAATTATATATATAGGTGGCTGCTATATTTAGAAAATCTTTTAAAGCTAACTAACGATGGTCAAAAGAAGTTCCCATCTCAGAGACTTATGAATATGATAACACTACTACAAAAACATGAAACAACATCGGTTCTTATAGCCATACAAATACGGTTATACAACTGTCTTTGTCCTGGACATCGTCGAAAATAGGCATGTTACAACGACGGTTTTCAAAGACCGTCCTCGAAGGCTTGATTTTTATTTTTTATTTTTTTAATTAATCATACAATCTAAGACGATTGTTTTTAAATAATCGTCTTAGAATTACAACATTCAAAGACGATTTTTACCATAAAACCAACTTCAAATTTCATTCATTTAAACAAAAAAAAAATGACGAAACAAATCTATGTCGGTTATTTTAAAAAACTAACCTTGAATGATAACCTACAAAGACGATTTTCGAAAATAACTGTCTGATGTTCAAAAAATGTGTAAATAAAAAAATTGATGTTGAAATCTAAGACGGTTATGTTAATAAAACCGACTTCGAATCATAAGCTACAAAGACAGTTTTCAAAATTAACCGACTTTGAATTTAAACAATTTTTTTTTTAAAAAACTGACATTTTGGGACTAAGAGGGTTATTTAGAAAAACCATCTTTGATTGATAAGTTACAAAGATGGTTTTCATAAATAACCGACTTTGATGTTCAACAAATTTGTAAAAAATAGCTAATTGGAACAACTAACGATGACGGTTATTTGACGAAACCGTCTTTAGTGACGTTATTATTTGGTTTTTCGTTAATTAACAAAATACACTGACTTAAGGTATTTATTCACCATATATGTGTATTATTTGATTGAAATTAGCATTATTAGGGATATCATTTTGCAGTTGTTGTTGTCAATATAAATATACATGCTTGATCAACAATTTGACACACAATTACCATACATAATATGGTATTAATAGTTTAGGGTGATTCACACATAAAATCATTAGTATTTACTTGTCAAGCAAACATAGGTAAGTCAACAAGTCCAATCCAATAAGGCTATAAAAAATAAATCCTAAAACTGTAAGAGTCCTAATATTCTATTCCAAGCAAATGTTAATGCACCAAATAGGAGCATAAATAGTAGTGATCCACAAGACCTTCCCTTTTTTTGACTTCAGTCAAAACTGGTTAATCTAATAAACAAAAATTGGTCCACACTGAGTATAAACCAAGGATTCTCAAGAAACACTAAATAGCCCAATTTGAGTATAACCAATGACAACTTAATGTAAAATGTAAACAGAAAAAAGTATGACAAGATTAGCTGAAAAGAAAGGACTGAGAAAGTGAGATCAATAATGTTTTATTGTTAAATAGATATATGAAAGAAAACAAGACACCAAATTACATAAGCAACAGTGAATCAGTGGTTGGTGTAAGTGTTGCAAATATATACAGCTTTAAGGAATTATCTTTCTCTCGAGCATATCTTGAATCACTAATTTCATTTACATTTGAACCAGCACCTGCAACTCATTCCTGTACAATTTAAATGGTGCCAGTCAAGCACTAAGGAAAATTTTACCAAATAGCCATAAGACCAATGTTGTTTTATAATGGTACCTTTTGAAAATTATTTCATGCAACTAAAGCAGAAATACAATTATTTGAATTGTTTATTTTTTTTTTTTGTAAACTATAAAATCATAAGTAGTGATCATTAAATAATAAATGGGTAGCGGAATAATGCATTATTTGAATTGGAGAACTCTGTTTGTTTCCCTTTCTTTTCAATTTGCTTGAACAACATCCCTACTTTTTTTTCTCTTCCCAATTCAAGCATGATAACTATGTAAATACTATGTGCTTGAAACTCCACTATCATTTAATTGAATAAGTTTAAAAAATATAAATATCCTGTATTCATGTAAGCCTAGGTAACAATAATGTAGTTCTTTGCTCCACCTTTGGTTGACACTAATCCTTACATGCATTTAATTTTTTATTTGTTACTGCAGATGGCCCACTTCATTCATCATATATTTACATTCATATGTGGGTACGCAGTTGGGTTTAAAAGATCATATTTAGGTACCTCTAGTGGTATTGTCAGTCACTCCATTGACAGTGTTCTGTGCCATGGCTTACAAAGCACTTTATGGTGGCCTAACAACAAAAGGGGAAGTAAGATATAAAAACATAGACACTAAGTACACCATCACTTGTTTCTTATAATAAGGACCAGAGGTAGTATCATATATTATGTTGAGCTACTGCAAAAATCATTTGTTGCAAAAAGTAAATTGGCAGGAAAAAATGTTGAGCTACTGCAAAAATCGGCTCCAATAAGGGCCAGGGTTGGTCTTGCTAAAGGTATTGGCATGGGAGTGATGTACTGAGTAACCTATTCAACATGGGCACTAGCTTTCTGGTATGGCTCTATATTAATTAGCAGGAATGAACTTCATGGATGTTCAACTATTGCTTGTTTCTTTGGTGTCAATGTAGGGGGAAGGTGTGGCTTCTTCTCTCTTTAACTTAGTACAGTAAACACATGATTTGGAAACCAAAAAAATTATCTATACTTTTAATATAAACAAAAGATTATTGAAGTTGTATGTTAGGGAGTAAGATGTATTCTGGAAAACATGATGATGGGGAAAGATAATGCCACAAAGGTGAGGCAATTTGCATTGTTGCTGATGCTCACACCTTCATCTCTAGCCTACCACTAAGCTATGACAGGTGTAGTAACTACTAACAATGATCTTTCTCCTTGTCTAGCTTAATAAACAAGGTTGTTTCTGTAACAATGAATAAATAAATGAACCAGACTTACAAATATAGTCACATTATGAAGCTCAAAAATAACCTGCGGTGGTAAGCTTTGACAATTCAATGTATATGGCCATCCACTTCCTTGTTGGTTGACACATGTACCTAAGCAGAAAAATGATGATTAGGTTACGCATATGCATGTAGCTTATGCAGAAAAATAATATATCAGTTATAAAATGTTATAAGTTCAGGTGCTGGTTTCAGGGTGGTAGGTGGAGATATTTTATTTCTAACTTGTAAGACAAAATTCATTCAACTGCAAGAGTTTAAGACTAATGAGTTGTGGTTAAAAGTGAGTTAAGCATTAGTATACACAAGGGTCACCATAGTGAAAGAACAAAGCCAGTTTTTGTTATAAGAGTGTACAAGTAACCCACCCTTATATTACTCACCAATGAGGCATGGCAAAGAAACCAATTCATATCACAATATACAATGCAAATAACAAAAACAACATCTTCAGGTGCAGTAGTTGAAGATTTGTTTTATTATACTACGATTTACACATACTATTTTATCAGAAAATGCATGTAGCTACCACAAGGAATTGTCTCTAGGAACTATAATGTAACTCACTTGTTAACTGTGACCTTGTGGATAGTATACCACTCGGCTTCCAACAGCTGCTATAGAAACAAGATGACCAACACAAGCATGGCAAATTGTTGAATATAGGACTCGCTGTTCTCCTGCAAAACCCCAGCCCAAAAATCATTCATTCAAACAAACTGTTAATTAGACCAACACTTGAACCACCATACAACCACGCTTGAACCACGAATACCAAGTAACACGCTCCAGCACCTTCTTTTTACCACATAAATTATGAAGATAACTTGTAATAAACAAATATTGTGAATCCATTTGCATATAATGAAAGTCAACATACCAAAATACACCGTTAAAATTAGTTTTACATTTTGTTTGATAACCAATCAAATAAATATGAAATACATCCTACTAGTTTGTGCTATAAGCACTAATGGTGTGTCAACATCTTCTTTTTAACTTCTAACAAATACGCTGTCCATTTGTTTCGAATTGTTGTTATGTACGCCATGTCCAACGGTGTCGCATCGAGAAACCACTACATCATACATAAAAACATGAACATAACCCAATTATAGATAATCAATGATGTAGTCAATTCATAGTTTAAAAAAGTTTAAACACAGTGCATACAAAAATGGCTCTAAAATTGGACAACAAAATATGGATCGCTATATCCGACATGAATGCCTACAAAATTAACTCTGCACAAAATAATCATTAAATGCCTAACCTTGACTTCAATCCATTTTGGTATCGCATTAGACATTTTAACACAGAATATTGGTTTCAATGTCTTCATTGCCCTGAATTTGCAGTAAAAAACATAAACGGGGTTAGGTTATTACATAGATGCTTCTTTTAATCAATTACTTCAACTAACTTGTTAATTACGATTTTGATGTGAATATTAGGCTTCCTATGTAATGAACAAAACCAAACAACTTCATAAGACCAAGGACATAGCACAACAATTTGCCAATGGGCCCTGCAATCAATATAATTGTTAATTATTATCATCGATATATAAGCAAACATATCCAAACCATTACTTTTGTTTACTGATTAAAGTAAGCTCCTAGGTATAGTTGTCTTTGTGATTCCTTGACCCATGTTTCAATGTATTTTTCACACTCTTGACTTCTTTCCTTAACCTAAGTTTAACACATTACATCACAAAAAAAAGCATCATTTGAATGTTAACCATTAACAAATCATCTTTTGTACTGCAAATCGTGAAACTTAATGTACTTACATCATCCACAATTGTAGGATAGATATGTTTAAACATTTGTCGCCTGAAACAATTTCATTGACATCAGAAAAGGTTATAAAGAATGATGTCACTACATTACGGAGACCAAATTTAGATCCATCCCACAACAATTCAACCGGCTTCTTGTAAAAATAATATAGGTTCTGAATCAGGTCACCTAATGGGTCATCTCCATAATCAGTGTCCGACCTTTGAATCGCTTCACTGGGTTTTTTTGTACACAATTCTGAATCCTATTTTCGTAAATAACCACGTCATCTTAATTAAAGACTAAATAGGTAATATAAACAACAAATTACCTTATAAATTAAACAACTTGTAATATAAATGAAAAACTTGATAAATGAATACTTGGGGAGGTACAAGCCTGACAAGATGTGTGGGCCACGCAACTAATGTGCCAAGGGTTTGTCTCACATATTGGATTTCAGATGAGGGGAAAGAGACTTCAACGTCCCCATCGATAATTTCCTGCACAGTAACTCTGACGACATCATCTGCATAAGCCATATTGTGTATGGTGGCCACCCCGTGCTCAACTTTTCCCATGGCAACCAGCTTCGTAGATTGATCACAAGCAACATCTAGTCCCATGGTGGGTACCACATTGGTGACATGCTCTTCTGCTGATGGATTCGCCGCATTTTCAGCACAACTCCCCTTTGTGCTAACACGTGCAACTATTTGCTGAAAATCTAAGTCAACCGCAGGGGACGGTGGTGATGCCATTTGGGACAACTCCATTTTGATTGCCTCCTTCAACTCTTCTTTCATTCTGTCCTTAACCTCTTGTGTGATTTTCTCAATTATTATTTTTTGTCACTTCTTGTTGTCTCCTCCATTCTTTTTTCATATTTTGAATAAGGTCAGCCAAATCAGATTGATTGATGGATGGCAGAGAACTACCAGAACCACGGGATGCCTATCCAAAATATTGACGTATTGTGACACCAGACCCTGTTACACGAACACGACCAGGGTGCTCTGGTCTTCCTAGTGCAGCGTTGAGAATATCATTTCGACCATGGGGAACAAAGCTTCCCTGTGTTGTTTGTTCTTCTAACGAGTTCCATGACACAAAATCAGAATGTGGTTTACCATACATAATATTAGTGATATAACACAAAAATATGACATTAACTCACTATTTTATCTGATATTTCTTGGCTCGCTGTAGATGTCATTCTTCCATATTTCTTTGTTCGAGCCATCTTCCACTTAATATGTCTTGCAATTGGAGAAGGTGGGTCATCGAGCAATGTAGGGTTCTCAGTGTAACCAGCTTACTGTTACCTTTTGTTGATCTTTTCTTCCATCAATTTTTTTTCAAGCAACTCATAACCCCCTCGAGATAAGACGTGTGGGCAATCATTGAATTTTTGAATCTCCTGAGCCTTTTTTCTAACCCCCTATGTATAACATAAAATATGACACGGCTTCAACATATAAGCAAATGACATTAACTAATGATTGAAAAATTGAAAACATCTTCACTTTTGTTAACCAATTTGTAACCTGCCAATTAGGATTTTCCCTGCTTGCAGCAAATGCTACCCAAGTATCGTGATCTAGCCCATACTTAACACAAGGAAGGTCTTTATCTTCACCCTGTTTATCACCACATATGTATTTACTTGTCAGCGAAGACTTAAATTGCCTCCATCTAGTGGCCATCGTTGACATCACCTTCTTCCTTCCTCACTTGAAGTGGTTTGGGAATGTCAAATTTTCCCTGCACCAACAACAACAACTCACAATAAGTGTCTTACATTTGTAGTTGAATAAATTGACTTAACCAAATAAGAAACAAACAACATTTTTTCAAATACCAATATGCCATCCCATATTAGCTGCTTAAGATTTTCTGGAACATCTTTCCAATTTTCGTGGATTATAGGGATTTTTTTTTCGTGCTACAACTCCTAGGTAGCTGTGGAACTTGTGTTTGTGGGGCCCAGATCCTCTCCCAGTTTGAGGATTTACTTCAATGGTTGGTCTACGTTGGTCCAAGTTCCTTGATGTCAAGCTTCTTAGTCGCGTTGATTGTCTGCTCTTCCTCAATGTACATTCTGAAGGTTCATCTGAAGGCGGAGGGGACCGCGGTGGTGTTTCCATTCTTGTCTAAAAAAAAATAAAACCAATTAAGTTGTCATCATTTACAATTAACATAAATAGAAATGCAAAGTAAACAATTAAGTAATACCCTTAAAGGATGGTAAAAATGTGATTTCATAATGAACACAAATACTTTGACATTGATTAGTTAAGTGTTCTTGTTTTCCCACAAGCCTTCCTCATGATCCGTACGATTTGCATGCTCATCATCCACCATATGTTCGTCACCAATTGCAGGTATCTGCGTATACAATGGCACCACTTCATGTTTATCTTGTGGAGGTTGTTGACTTTCATCGACTATGGCAATTGTTCTTCCTTGAATAACCACAGACAGCCTTGAGTTTGAAGAATCCTGCACATAAAAGACTTGTCTAGCTTGTTCAACCATGATGAAACGCTCGTCTTTGTAACCCAGTTTATCAAAATCAACTAACGTAAAACCAAATTGGTCTACATGAACGCCAGTGATTCCATTAACCCAATTACACTTAAAGACAAGCACTCAGAATTCATTATAATCAACTTCCCATATTTCTTCAATGACACCAAAGTAAGGCATCAAAGCGTGTATCGACTTTTTATCTGATGCACTAGAGAAGTGTTCCAAAAAAGCCTCAACACTGATACCACTCTTCTGTACACAAATTTTATCATCCTGTGATTTTGTGTAAAAGGAGTAGTTGTTGATATCGTATCCCTTCCAAGTAGGGACATTAAGGTTGGGGCCTAACGCTAGTAGAGTTAACTTTCTTGAAGTATTTTTATCTCCAAGGATTTTCTCTCTGAACCACTTAACGAAAGTCTTGTTATGCTCTTGCAGTGCCTTCATGATGTTCATCTTTGGGTGAGTATTTGTGATGTGTTGTTTGTGAATCTCTATGTAAGGCAAAACCTGTTGTGTGTTATTCAGAATATACAAATGTGCTTGTTCAATCTGTTGTCGGGTCATAGTGACGACATTGAATCCTCGTGTACCGTAGCCTCCCCCGGATAAGTCATGACGAGTCTATGAAATCCCAATAGGTTTAAGTGCATACACGTACTCGGAACAAAACTCAATACATTCTTCAGCAACATATCGTTCAACAATTGAAGCTTCTGGTCGGTAATGATTTTTGGTATAACCTTTAAAGACCTTCATGTACCGCTCAACAGGATACATCCATTGTAAAAAAAATTGGACCACATAACCTTATCTCCCTAACAAGATGGACAATTAAATGCACCATTATGTCAAAAAAAGAGGCGAAAATAACATTTCCAATTCACAAAGCGCAATGGCAGCCTCGTTTTCCAGGTCATCCAACTGTCTTGGTTCAATAACTTTGCTACAAATAGCATTAAAGAAAAAACATAGACGAGTAATGGAAACCCTTACTTTGTTAGGCAAGGTACCCCGAATGACTACGACCAACAATTGTTGCATTAAAATGTGGCAATTGTGAGATTTCAACCCTACCAATTAAAGCTCCTTTATGGACACAAGACTCTTGATTTTTGAAGAGTATCCTTGTAGGACTTTCAAAGTTCGCAAACATTGACAAAAAAAAATTTTCTCCTTTGTTGACATGGTGTAACATACTGGTGGCAAATACACTCGACGACCCTCTGATATGGGATGCAATTGTTCACGTATACCTAATTCAACCAAATCTTGTCGACTTTTCAAACCATCCTTAGTTTTTCCTTTTATGTTCAATAAGGTTCCAATTAAGTTGTCGCATACATTTTTCTCAACATGCATCATGTCTATACAATGTCAAACTTCTAGATCGGACTAGTATGGAAGATCAAAGAAAATTGACCTTTTCTTCCAGATATTATTTTGCATCGCTTCCTTCTTTTGTGTCTTCCCAAAAATAGTGATAATATCCTTCCCCCGGTCATAAACTTGCTTTCCATTTAACGGTTAAGGTGCAATTTCAGTCTCCTGCCTTCCAAAAAAAGCTTTTTTCAATCGTCGATAAGGGTGGGAAGGTTTGAGAAATTTGCTATGTCTATTATACACTATTTTTTTTCCATGTTTTAGTTGGACGTAGCTTATTTGTTTCTCGCAGATAGGACATGCGTGATTCCCCTTAACACTATATCCACTCATATCCCCATACGCAGGAAAGTCATTAATGGTGCAAAAAACTACTGCACACAACAAGAAAGTTTGTTTGGCATTCGCATCAAACACATCAACGCCTTCAACCCACAATTTCTGCAAGTCTTCAATCAACGGAGTCAGATACACATCGATATCATTGTCTGGTTGTCTTGGACCAGATATCATCATAGCCAGCATAATGTATTTTCGCTTCATGCATAGCCAATGAGGTAGGTTGTAAATCATCAACAAAACTGGCCATGAACTGTGGTTGGTACTTAAGCTACCAAAAGGATTCATACCATTTGAAGCAAGACCAAGCCTTAGGTTTCTTGGCTCTGACCCAAAATCAGGATATAAATAATCAATTCTCTTCCATTGGGGAGAATCAGCAGGATGCTGCAGCAGCCCATCAGTTACTCTTCCTTCTGCATGCCAAGTAAAATGTTTGGCATCATTTTTATTAGAAAACAACCGCTTAAATCTTGGAATAATGGGAAGATACCAACAAAATTTTGTTGGGCAGCGGACCTTTGGTGTTGCATTATCACCACTATCGTCATCCTTCACTTTGTACCAGGATACCCCACATCTGGGGCAATTGCGCAGTGTTGCAAAGTCACTCCTGTACAAGATGCAATCGTTAGGGCATGCATGTATTTTCTGGTACTCCAGACCCACTGGACATAATATCTTCTTTGCCTCGTAGTGATTTTTCGGGAGAACATTGTCTTCAGAAAGCATAGTTTTCAACAATTGCAGCAATGCAGTGAAGCTTTTGTCACTCCACCCATATCTTGCCTTCAAGTTCACCAAACCTAACACGGCTGACATCCTTGTGAATGTTGTGCACCCCGCATACAATGGCTTATTTGAATCACTTTCTAATTGGTCATAGTAAGGTGCATGTGCTTCACGAAAACCCTCTTGGCCAATATCACGTATCATTTCTTCCAACCGACACCCAAATACCTCGTCACGAGATTCAGTTTCAGACAGTGATTGCATGTTTGACAATTCTCCATGCCAAATCCATTTAGTATAACTTTGGATTATGCCTTCACATATAAGATGTGACCTAATCTCATTCAATTATTATCGTCTTCCATTTGAACATTTAACACAAGGGCAGAAGAACTTACCACCCAATGATGGTGCATTAACATCAGCAAATTTGAAGAAAAATTCAACCCCATTCTCATACTCGTCAATTATACTTGATTTTTCATCCAACTGCGATCCATGTTTAGTCTGCTGTTATACTAACAAGGTTATCCAACATGCGTAAACATTCCACCTAATTCATTAAAGGTATGGCCCTATCCCATTCAGGAGGGTTCAATTTTTTTACGTAATTCATGTGTCGAGGTTAAGTATGGATTGTTTATTTTGAGAAAATTTTGGCAGTATTTCGCCTCCACCTCTAAGTACACGAAGGGAAACTAGTGACATTAAGTCACCACATCTCATATGTGCACCTAGAGATCAAAGCAAGATGCATTTATCCAAAATTTCATCAAAATAAATAAACCATACTTCACTTCCACACATGAATTAGGTAAAAAAATTGAATTTTCCCAAACTGTCCAAATGGACAATTCAAGGTCCAATACAACAATTAATCCAAACTATCTGTATTAATCATTGTATTAAAGCTCGAACGGGAGACTAAGGTTCACTAAAAATTGATATAACTTTAAAACAAGGTTTAACACATGTTACGCATGTAAGTGTGATACGGAAAAAAGTGTACGAAAGACACACATACACACACCTCCTACAGTGGGCACAAACAACAAAAGCAACTTCAGTGATGGCAACCGAAGGGAATCCACAAATGTTATCGACTCCTCAAAGAATGTAGGCTTCGACGCTAACTAAGTTCCCAACTAATAAGGTGACTTACTTATACCTGCAAACAAAATAAATAGCAATGTCTGATGTGAAGTGCATATTAACCTTTATTTTATTGGTAAGATAGAAACATGTATGAAAAATTTAATTGATTTAACAAGTAACTTTGAATCAAACTGATGGATACATCAATCTACAAGTCTAGGCTTCATTTCCATGCATGGTAATGAGGTACTTTTTGACAGATGTACTAGGACAAAACATCAGCATGAATGCATCAAGTATCTGGGTGCAGTGAGTCACTAATTTCCT
Organism: Glycine tomentella; assembly: GCA_007407185.1. Lineage (NCBI taxonomy): Eukaryota > Viridiplantae > Streptophyta > Magnoliopsida > Fabales > Fabaceae > Glycine > Glycine tomentella. Next base: position 175,423 of record PYAF01003258.1, on the reverse strand, counting down.
TTGATTTCCTTTATTTTCTTCTTTTAGCAAGAACAAGGATCAATCTCATGTTAAAAGAGGTTGACTTGCTTTCACCATAAATTAAATTTGGGTTCATTCCATGGATCCTATGAGGATGGATGCTTGTTGATCAAATAACAAATTGAATTTGATTTTGACTTTGATTAAATATGGATTCAGATTCCTCCGAAATTTGAATATGAAGTATGATAGTTTTGGTTTTGTACTGTAGATATTAAAGTGGAAAATGAACATCAAGAAATTGAAAAATGACAATTGCCAGGTTCATTCTCTTGCTCAGCATGTAAATTAGAAAATATTTGAGTCGTTAATATTCTACTGTTTGGGATATTCATCTTTGATGGTTATATTTGCTTATTTTGCTTATTAGAATCAGTGCAGGCCTGGTGGAAGTCATGCATTACCTGGAGGCATAATCTCCAACACTTCTGATTTGGAAATGCGGCATTTGTGGGATATTCCTATGACTAAGACAATAGAGGTGAGTTTCAGTCATTCATGACCACTCAACTTTTTGTCTTATGACCTACGAGGCTGCGAAGATATATTAAGGTCATACATTTACTTCTTGGGGAATGTAAATTTGTTTGTAATAGTACTACTAATGAATGTTTGTCACTATTGTTCTCACTTTGCAAAGTTTTATTTTTTTATTTATTTGGTACCACCTCGTAATTATGGGCTTAGGCTTACAAGTGGTACCCCAAGGTATCTCCACAAGCTTTGGTCATTTGGATCGATTATGAAACTAATCCTCAATTGGAACTTAATTACACTTAAAGCTTCATGTCCTTCCCCAAGAGTGTATTTTATGGGGATCGAACCCAGATCCTCCCCACAAACTCAATGTATGTTGGCAATGAGCTACACTCATTGGATACTTTGCAAAGTTAATAATGTTAAAAGAACTAGCATGTATGTTTATTTATGGTGTTAGTAAATATACTAAAGCAAGAGTCAAGAATAATTTGTTCAGATATTCTGCTATGTTTAATCATGAGAAAATTTGCAATTGCATACATATTCTGAATTTCTGAGCCTAAGTCTACCATTAACCTTTACAATTTTTGCACTCTATATAGATATTTTAGTGTAAAGTTATTGAATAGGCTAAGTAGTCTCTTTAATTGAGTTCAGCCTCAGTTTGCATTCTCTTTTATGCTATTCTTCTCCTAGTTATTTTTCTTTCTTCTTGTGGTTATGTTTTGACTTGACACATTTGAACAGAATATGGAAAATGCATCAACCAATTTGTTTGCAATGGCAGTTGGGATAAAGCAGAAAGATCTTGTGAACAAAATGGTCAAAAAGGTAATTTGAAGGGGTGTTTTGTATAAATTGTTCATTACCAATGTTATATTTTGATAAGTGATTAGTGATGACTCTTTCAACCCCAACTTGCAGTTTCTAGCAAGCAATTTCCACTATGATGGTATTGTTGACGAATAGAATGACTTTGAATGGAATAATCATGTCATTCATATGGTTGTAGCCAATCAAAGTAAATGGTAGGGGACCTCACATTTCATTACCATCAATAATATAAATAAATAAAATAATTAAGTTATCCTAAAATCCTATATTCTTGGACACATTGTTCTTAACTAGATGGTTTGCAAAGCATTTCTTACACCCTGACATAGTTGCAGAATATGGTTATATTTTCCTATGGGATGGGGATCTTGGAGTTGAACACTTCCACCCTGATAGGTATGTTCAATTTATTCTGTAAGCATATAAATGAAGCAAGTACACACTAAGTTTTCAAAACTAGCAGTTATAACTTCTAAAGAATTGAAAAAGTTCATACATTAGTACAACATCTTTAGGACTAGTGGTTGATATTTTATACTTGAATGATTTTAGGTATGTTTCTATTATAAAAAGTGAAGGACTGGAGATATCACAACCAACACTTGATAGTAAAAAATCAGTAGAGGTACATCATCATATTACTGCATGTGGGAGGAGGTCAAATATGCACAGGTTCTACTGTTATCCTTTTTTTTTTGTTGACGACAATGATTTTGTTTGCATTATAAGAAACATAATTTTTTTGTCTCATCACAGTAACTACAGTTAACTGAAGAACACAGATAGTTTCACCTTTATGAAGGATAGCTGGTTTCTATTATCTCATTGGTTGTTAGACCTAAGTAACCATTTTCATTAGTGGAGATTATAAACATAAGTAACTATTTTCATTAGAATTGAAGCTAGTACCTAAAAATCAACGATCTCGGAGTCCAAGTGGCGTTCGATCGAACTTGAACCCTAGCTACCTGACCTCGTAGACCTTCACTTGCGGCAGATGGATGGCGGAAGCAATAATGTACTCGCTGTTAGAAGTGACCTTGATTTTAGTGGCCGCAGTGGCGAAGCGACGATGTTCAAAGCAGGTTCTGCGTCTTTTGCCTGAAAGAAGAAGAATGAGTGAAAAAAATGTCAGATTAGTTACAATGACAGTGAAGCAGGTTTTGTATCTTACCTTTGACGTTGCAATGACAGTGATCCTTCTTGTTCCACAGTGAAACGGGTTCTTCGCGACAGAGCCTTCAATGGAGAATGTTGGGGGTGTTTGTGAGACAGGGGCACAATTGTAGAAGGGGAGTATTTAATTTGTTTTATTTATTAAAAAGCATCAAAGTCGATTATTATCAAAATTGACTTTGAATTATCGAATACAACGACGGTTATTATATAACCGTATTTGAATCATGGTCAACAACAACAGTCGTGCAATAAACCGACGTAGTTGTTGTATTAATGTTCAACTAATTACAAAATTGCCACCGGTTCTGCTACAATGTCGGTTTTTGGACAACCGTCGTTGATTGTACATCGTAGAATCTACCTTTTGTAGTAGTGTAACAACAGATGCCAATGCATTACAAGTTCATTTGCTACTTATACTTAGTATTTATGTCTATTGTCTTCTTATTTGCTGAAACTTTATTATTATGAATTATAGTGTAAAAAATTCCCATGGTATAAATCTTATTGCTAATGTATCTTTGCAATGTATAGCAAATATGCCAACAACTTCATGGACTATGGTTAGCACCATTCCGTATCACTGTAGCTATGGTTCTCCTATACCAACAACTAGGCATTGCTTCACTTATTGGATCATTATTGCTAGTTCTCATTATCCCACCGCAGGCAAGTTTTGTCTCTTCTTTTCAGACATGTGTATTATGGTTTTTGCTGTTTGTAAGACAAATATCAGGAAAGGACCTTGAGAGAATCCTTGTCCTGTAGCACTTGATATATTTATAATCTTTGTAGAGTACATTATGGTACATAAATAATATGATTCCTATTGGTGAGAAAGCTAAAACTCAGATAATTTTAATAGAGAGCAAAAGTTAGGAGTTTTGAAATGAGTAGAAGTTGAAACTGATATATTTGGTTTCTTGTTCCTTTCCTAAACAATAATTGTTCTCTTTTATTTTATAGGTTTTGATCTAATGAGTAAATAAATAAATAAATAATTTTATTGTTTTTGGGAGCAGACATTTGTGATTAGCAAAATGCAAAAACTGACAAAGGAAGGTGTTCTGTTTTTATGAACAGAGATGTTCAATCCTGTGACTGGTATGTTAATGTTGGATATGTTTGCCCTCTCTCAGGCACCTATGGGAGAGGTACCCTAGAGATCAATGGATCACTGTGCATAATAATATGAACGACATAGTCAAGGTGTGGGGTGTGTGCACAGGTACAGCTAAGAGAGAGAAAGGGTTTTGAATCCCCTTACCTTGTAGGTTTAGCCCTTTATTTATAGAGATTACCTCTAGGGTTTGTTGCTATCATATCTAGGTTAGAATCAGTAGTTGAGATTTTGACTTAGACTGTTTCCTCTTAGCTGTTAGCCCTTCTTGGGCCTTCTATAATATAGGCCTTTGTCAGGTCTATAACAGTTGCCCCTCAGCCCGATAATCTAGTAATCCGGGTTGCCGAGGTGTATACTATGTTGAACTTTATGTGCATCACATTTGATCGCATTTGTTGAGTGTTTTGTTTGCCTAAATTTGTAGGTTTTTTACTTTACTAACTAGGATTCACTTCAAAAAATCATATTTTATCCTAGTTTCGATGAACTTCGGATTCACTTGAATTCTAAATCCTAGTTTCAATGAGCTTCAGATTCACTTGAATTATAACTATGAATTGCCCCAGACATTAAAGTTGGGTTGAATTCTGACCATGAATTGTTATTCCTTCTTGTGATTGTCAAACATCTGGGTTTCGGGGTTTATCTATTTTAATGACAGGTTTTTCCCCTAACCCGGATTATTATGAAAAAAGGCACACCCTTTTTGATTTTTGATAAATGAACTCAACACTTTGAGTTATATTCAATGAAATCGGACATAATTTCGAACTTCATTTTCACATTAACATATGAACTCAAATACTTTTAGAGTTCTATTCAATGACTTGTCCAAAGTCAGAAATATCTTACGCAGAATCTACTTGAATATTCATCTGGTATTAAAACCCATGTATTATATTATGCGAAGGTTTTATCTCAATCTCCACATTACATTCCAACTCATACTACCGGAATTTAATCCGGACCAAGGGTATTCTGTCACATGTTCAAACTCAGTTTTTAACCAAGACCTCAAACATTTCAACCTGATCAGGGTTAGCATGACCGCTCGCCTCCTTAGCCCAGAAGACAACTTATTAGCTGAAGGTTTTAATCAGTTCAGGTTTTACCCTAAAGTAATCACTTCTTGAGTGTTTAACCCTTTCTTGGGCTTTACCCTCAAGATCTCTTACAACTTGAGTTTTTAACCCGGTTCAAATTTTGGAAGCGTCCTCCCATACTCTTCTAACCCGGCTTCTTTTTTGATGACTTTACATATAAGCCCGGCTTTGTTCGCTGTAGCTTTTTCAGTTGGCTTTGCTGCCTTAATCTTTGACTAACAACTCAGCTTTATTCGCCGACAACATTTATATCCCGGAGGACCGGTACAACATTTATATCCCAGAAGACCGGTATACCATTTATATTCTAGAGGACCGATACAACATTTATGGTTACGATCAACAAACAACTTCAACAAAAGTTGTATCAAACATCACAAGAGGTAAGCATACAAAATAGGCTTATGTACGAAATTAATTCCTACCACCAGAAATAACAACTAACAAATGTCAACGGTCAAATTCACATATATCAAGAGAGGAACATACTGACCAAATTTTAGGACAATCCAACGGTTGAGAAAAGAGATAACCCTTTCTTAATATTACTGCCTGAAACAAGACAGAACAGAGCAGAAATTCTGATAACCTCTGTTTGCAGCTGAAACACTTCCTCTTGAAAACGCTTTAATAAATGATCCGAACGGTCAGAATATAACAACAGATTTGATTAACCTTTTCTCAAAGTTTGAACGCAATCCAACGGTTAATGTGAGAGAAATGACCATCGTAATACCACTGCCTGCTTTAGAAAACGGATTCAGAACCAGTTTGGTTTGGGAATTTCTGGTGATTCTACAAGCCTCTATCCAAGATACCAACCGTTTTCATGCAGATGAAATTATGTTACATAGGTAGCACAAAGTTTTCATACAGCTGAAAACTTGTTCTATAGAAAAATCATTAAAAAAACTATAATAAATGGTTTTATTAGTTGTTTTTTAATAGAGCTACAATATGAATATTAACTCATACTTGGGCTATACCTAACAAATAAAGCTTGGTTTTTATTTTATTGAGATTGAAAACTTGTTTCTGTTCAATTGTCTGACTATATTGCCTAGTAAAAGCAGTAGAACTCAGTCACATTCTTTGTTATCATATCATAAGACATTCTCATACCAGTTTACTAGTTCACAATTTTTTATGCTTTGGTTGTGCTACTAAAAAAATTATTTTCTAAGATGGATCTTTAAAAAGTCGTTTTATAAAGTAGACTTTTTAAGACGATTGTTTAGAAAACAGTCTTAGAAATCTTAGAAAGTGGAATTTCTATGACGGTTTTTCAAAAAACCATCTTAGATATCTTAGAAAGTGAACTTTCTAAAACGGTTCTTTCGAAAACCGTCTTATTAAGTGGACTTTCTAAGACGGTTCTTTAGAAATGTCATATTTTTAAAACATTTTTAAAACAAAAAAACACATTCTAAGACGATTTTGAAGAGAATTAACTTATTAATTGAGATTCTAAGACGGTTTAAAAACCGTCATGGAAAGTGTTGGCTTTCCACAACACTGGCTTCAAAGACGATTTTCGAAACGTCGTGGAATGTGTTTTACAACCGACGTGAAAACCATTTTTTTTCTAGTAGTAACAATAAGAATTGTCTTGAACAAACCAAACAAAGAAGTCCTCATTTCATAATCTTGATATCATCATAACATGCATTAAACTGAAGGTCAGCCAATGGACGATCCTTGCCTCCATTTCCTAATCATTAATTAGTCAATAAAAATAGTCAAAGATTTTAAGATATTTAGATACACTTCAATTCATGAACACAAGACTAAGATGAACTTATCTTTTCCAAACTATAAATTCAAACATAGTAAGATGGATAAAAAGTAATAACAAGTTGAGACTAAATTACTACATCATTTCACATTGGGAATAATCACTAACAAAATTAGGCATGGCTAAGACATCTATGCAAATGATGATAGCCCATAAAAATGTGAGCAAGTTCATGAGAATCAACTCATAACCGTAATCAAAGAAAAGAATAAACAATATTTTAACTTAATAACTCAAAGCCATAATTTGTTAACATAATAATTCACGTCATACGAAGCCTAGCAATTCAATTTTATTGTAATTTGGTAGTTTTATTGCCAAGCAATCTAAACTCAATACTTACCGCTAAAACTCGAAAAACTAAATCATAGCACCATGGATTACATTGGAGGATATTTTTCAACCAATTAAAATCTATCAAACTTGAAATCACCTTAAAGCAATATCACATAATCAAAAACATATATATGGTTATGAAACATATGACACGAAAGATTTCATTATGATAAATAATGATATTATGACATGAAGGATTTAATAATTTAAGTCATGGTACACAAACTACCAATGTAAATACATATATGTCTCACAGTTAAAAGCCTTTGAAATAAAAATCAAGCAATCATAGCCACACAATTTTATTTTATTTTTAATTATATTATTTTGAAGTGTTCAAAGAAAATATATTCATGGAATACTGTAACACCATATTGATGATAGAAACTGAGTGATAAAGAAGAATTTTGATACTTCATATATACTACAAGAAAAAATGCTAGCAATAACATATCAATACTGTAACATCACTTTAGTCAAGCATACAAAATATGTCAATATCAGCAAATAACTATAACACGATATGGCAAACGCAAACAAAGAAATTATAAGTCTCACATAAACTTTTCAATGATATATATATATATATATATCCAATGGAAACTCCTTTAGCCAAAGTAATAATATATACACCATGAAAAAATCGCAACATTTTTTTATATAAAAATACAAGACTGCTTATATGTGAGTTCCATTGCTTGGAAACTCAAATTCAAAAGATAATTTTTTCTCTCTAAGATTGTTAGAAAAATAATTAGGAAACCAAAATTATAAACATAATAGTAGAATATTTTGACATATAATCAATACACAAATAAATTTTATAACAATACTTCATACAAAAATTAAATATAATAACAAATGAGAGTTTAGAAAGAATCTCGGTTGAAGTGCGCTATGCGCTATCCTTAGAAAGAAAAAAATGCCCCCATTGTGTTTGTAGAATAAATTGATATGTATGCACTTCTCTCACAAGATAGGTTAACCCGATAATCCAATCGAGTGCAGTAAAAGGATCCCAAACAAAAGAACACCATGCTCCAAAATATATAGTTGTAGTAATCTATTACTTATAATAAAAGAACATCTTTTTGCCACGTGTGGCGCTCTCCTTCAACCTCAGCTCCAAAATTTGTGTGGCAGCCTCTCCTTCAACCTCAGCTTTTCTCAACTCACCTCCACGCTCCCTCAACTCAAAAATTGTTTCAATTTTAGAAATTCAAATTCAAAATGAAAGCTCCAACCACTCCCTCAGCTCCAACTCCCTCTTCTCTCTTTTTCGTCTTTTCTTCGTCTCCACTCTTTGTTTTCATTTCTAGCTTCCTAAATCCTAAAGTTATTAAAAACACAATGGACTGTAGTTTGATACTTTCACATCATAGGAGCCTTGGTTACAAGTAACGTTTGTAGATTTTATGTTTCCCTATTTTCTTAATTTGGAGATATACTCATGGTTCTCTGTTTCATTTTCGTTTTGGATCTCACTTTCCTTGCAACTGATACACCTTCTGCCCTCTGCTTCACCGGTGCTGGATATACTTATCTTCACTGCCTTTGTTATAGGCAAGGTTTTTACCCATTTTCTTTTTTAGTTTCACTCATTTTCGTTTTTTAATTTTTTTTTCGGATTTGGAGATATATATATAAATCAAAAGTCCTATTTTTTTTTGGGTGTGTGTGTGTTTGCATGTTTATTAAGGTTTGGTTTTTTATGGAATATAGCTTTCCATTTTCTTTTTAATTTACTTCTCCCATTTTGGTTTTTTAATTTTTTTTTCTAGATTTGGAGATATAAATCTAAAGAACTGTTTGTAATTTTTCATGTTTATGAAGGTTGGTTTTTTAGGAATATAGCTTATTCATTTAGTCCTATGATGCTCTTCAGATGTTTATTTGGTCCAATCACATTGCTGCACAAATTTTGGATGGTGGGGTCATGAAATTTAAGGCTCATTCTAGACCAAAAAAATTGGATGCTGAGTTATTTTTTCAGAACTAAATGATCCTGATTTTTAGGTTGACTACTGGGAAACTTGGAATTCGTTTCGTTTGCTGTGTGAGCATCATAGTCAACTGTCAATTGCACTTGATATTTTGTGAGTAGTCTACACTTTAGTCCTTTCATCATTTATACTTTGTTTACTCTGATCTTGGATTTTGTGGCTGGATTTTTGTTCCTAATTCCTAAATTTTTGTTTTTATAATTGTGGCGTGTTATCACACTTTAGTCCTTTCATATTTTTATTCAGTGTGTTATCACACCAAAGGATGAAAACAATCTTAAATATATTCTCTTAGGACCTATAGCAGAAATTTAAGTATTATAAGCCTGGAGGCAATGGTATACGTTTATCTCATCACATATATATTAATGACAAAAATATGTGAAGTTGCTAAATCAAGAATCTTTTGTCATCTATATTCAAATAAGTCCAAATGCACAATTATTCTTTGATTTGTATTGGCAGTGATATTTAAGGTAGTTAAAGCTAAGTTTATAATGAAAGAAGAAATATAGTTTTAACTAAAAATATTTCTTTAAAGAGTTTCCTGAAAGTGGAAATGTATTAAGGCAATTAATTTGATTACAAATTGTTACCAACCTGTTGAAATGAAACAAAACTTAACTATATGATTGAACTTTCAGGCTGGCATGATCGCAACTCATGGCATTCTAGGTAGCTGCTGTACCTAAATCCTAATAGCTACATATTCTTCTGCCTTATCATAACTTCATTTTTTTCAAAATCAAATAATCGTTCTTGGCTTCATCATTCGACATTCGACAAGCGCACCTTTGAAGCCATAATTTTGAAGAGTGAGTCAATCCATTTCCATTTCTGTTTCTCTCAATGTTATTCTTTGCATGCAATTATTCTTTACACTCCAATTTCTGTTTTAGATTTTATTTCTATTCAAATCTTTTTTATTTTTTATTTTTTTTATCAGCTATTGTTCAAATCTTTTAACCGATTGCATGTGGGTTTCATTAAAAGAAGCTAAAAGAAGAAAAAGAGAAAAACTTTTGGTTAGATACTTCTTCATTATGAACTGGGTCTCTTGTAAATTGTGTTAATAACTACTTACTAGCCTCATAAAAGTAGAAGAACCAAGTGAAATAGAATAAATTAGAAATATATTTTATTTTTAACTGATAGCCACATTCAGGTTGTCCAGATGAAACAAAAAATTATGATGTTAATTCATATGAAAACCGTGTTTCATAGTTGATCAGATATAAATGTACATTGTATTCAAGTTTTGCCTCTGATGTCTAAAACCCTGAATAAATCGATTTGAATTTGTCATCACAGTTACAAAATCTAGACCAGTGGTGAACATGGGGTTGGCTTATTTATTTATTATTATCTTATCAATGACTGAACTTATGCATCTTATTATCAGTTAAGAGTTGTATGTACTTCTTTTTGGCTGTTCTTAAGATGTTGTTAGTTTATGCTTAGCAGGATATGACTGGTCTGACAGAAACTGAGAGGACGAAACGTAATAGTGTTTATCCCTCTGCACTTAACTGTGATGACATCCTCCATCTTCTCTTGGATACTAACTATGCCATGTTCTTTTTATTTAGTTTTTACCTAATCCTAATAGCTACATATTCTTCTGTCTTATCATAACTTCCATTTTTTTCAACATTCATATTTACTCTATTTGTTTTGGGGGAAAGACACCAGGCCGAATGACTAAGTAGTAGCTACATTTTACGGCTTTCATTATTTGGAAAATGGCATGCAGTGTATTTTGTGGTTGCTGCATGCACATTTATTCTTTTCATTTAACTAGCACGGGTACTATACTATTTCTTTAATCAAGACATATAGCCAACTGAAGGTAAATTATTTCGGTTTTATTTCTCTAATTATTTGTTTAGAACATGAGCTTTCTAATGGGGTTTTACTAATAACTATGTTGAGGGACTTGAAGCTTTGTTCCCTTGATTATCCTTTTTTTATTGTTTTGTTCTTTAGTTTAGAAGGATTACTTGTCCTCCTTCTCTTTGTGATTTTTTCACTTCAACTTATTATATATCTTCATCATTACTATTATTATTAATATTATTTAAATTGAGCTTACCTTAGTTTTTATTTTATTTTTCAGTTGACTTAATAGCAATGCATTGTGTCTGCTAAACTTTTGATAGCTTGACTTTTTGAGCTTGCGCTGCCCCTGAGCCAATTGTTTCTACCTCATTTAAGGAAACTACTACTAGGAAGCGAAGTGCTAAGTCTTCCAAGGTAATTAATTGTTCACTCAGGTCAAATTTCTTTAGGTGGTTGGGTTATCTTTGAATAATGATTTGAGTATTATGTTTAATTTAGTTTTTATTACTATTACTAATTAATTGATTATATTTTTTGTTACTATAATTTTTACACATTGTTTTGTTTATTTGTGCAGTGATTATGGCACAAATCATGGTTTTTTGTGGTTGAAGATTTTGGCACCTGTCAATGATTGATTTTGACCTTATTTGCATGCATCAATTAGCAACCAGAGGAAGCCATAGTCACAAACGACACAGAACATGAAGTTGGCAGCACTAGGGAAGAAGGGAAGAAGCAAAACCACTCCATAATGCATTGAAGAAAATTTGTAAATGATAATTGGTGTGGGCTACTTGTCTCTTCTCAAATTGAACTTGTGTCTATATAACTAATGGAACTTGGATTTCTAAATAATTCCTCCTTTACTGTTTTTGATCCTCTAGCTATTCTTCAGCTTTTCAGACTCCATCTTTCCTTAATTTGCTAATCTTTTCATATTTGTGATCAATTATGTGTGAAGTAATCATTTATGTTTGGTTCCACTCTCCAATCATGTGGTTCCAGACTCTCTACACATTATTATTTAGCAGGGAAAAAGAAAAGCCTGGGAAAATAAACATTATTACTAGAAAATCTGATAGTATTGTTAGTTTGCTATTTTGTTATCTCTGTTGTTTATGTGCTGGAGAGTCTGGGAAGTCTACAATCTTTAAGCAGGCAAGAAATTGCATCTTCTCAACTACTTGTGAATTATGATAGTATATGAATGTTATTGTTATTTATTTATTTGTTTATAATATGCAGATAAAACTTTTATTTTAAACTGGCTTTGACGAGGCTGAGCTAAAAAGCTACATACCAGTCATTCATGCTAATGTGTACGTCTTTGTAGTGATGGTTATGAAGAAGAGTCACTTGCCCTCTCAAATGACTTTCAGAGAAGAATTCCTAGATGAATAAATTGCTAAAAAGAACTACATGCAGTCAGTATTCGACTTTCATGGTGTTACAAAGGTTTGCTTGCCTAGCAGTTAGTTTATAAATTATACCATGCCAAGTTATATTCTTACGGTCTAGAATTTGTATGTCAAATTTGTTCTATTACTTCTCCATTATTTATTGTTTGTGTTAATTGGTTATAGTCCCTTTTTATTTCTTATATTTTTTCTCTACTTTTTCTCCTCCTTAAAGATTGGATGTGATTTCTTTAATCTCATCTTAAAGAGTGCTGTAGGACTGTTTGCCATCCTGGGATAATGGATGCAGCACTACAGATTTCTAGAAGACAGATGATGATGAAGCACATTCAAAATCATTATATAGTGGAAATAACAAAAAGTAGTGGTGATTGACGGATGCTAATTACACAGAAAAGAGCTATAACTACATCCCCTTTTTTATTTCCTTTTTCCTTTTCTTTGATTATTACTGATTTTCAATCAACTATTTTGTTGGATTCAAAGGAATCACTTGAAGAATGGACAAAGAATCAAAGCTTGGTTTTAGCTTTCAACATGCCTTGAAGCATTGAAGAATTACTTGTGATTAAATGTAAAAGGAAGAAGCATTTCTGGTGATCCAAGTGCATTGCATTCACATCATTCATTTAGTAAATTAGTTTTAAAAAATTGAATTCACAAGGCTTTGATAAAATGCTTAAGTTTCATAGGTAAATAAAAGGTTTTTGAAAAAATAAGTTTTCTACTGAGTTAATCGATTACTTAATTGTGATAATCGATTATTTTGTTCTTAGTGCTTTTTGGAAAACTTTTCAAGAACAATGTAATCGATTACGTATCGGTTTAATCGATTATTTTACCTTGATTCACATATAAACTGCCTTGATGATCATTTTAATCGATTACCTTTGAGCTGTAATCGATTACATAGGCTAAACAGGAAAAATCATCTCTCTGTCTTAATCGATTACCAAATATTGCAATCAATTACATCATATGCCTATGCTTAACATATCTTGCTTCTTTAATCAATTACCAGAATTCGTAATCGATTACTCTGTGTATTTCATGTTTATGAAGCTTCTTGCATTAATCGATTACCAGAATCTGTAATCGATTACATAATGTATTTCATGATTATGAAGCTTCATGTTTTAATCGATTACATATCGAAATAATCGATTATTCTATTCGTTGCTTCAACCCAGATTTTTATAGAACCCTTTAATCGATTACATGCTTGATTTAATCGATTGCATAAGTAAGATAATCGATTATTGAGCGCGTTTAATCGATTACTGACGGTTAGAAAAGTTTGTTATAAATAGAACCCTTGCTCAGCTTGTCTAGTAACTTGATCAATTCGTATTCTGAGCCTACCTAAGCTTTCTAAACACTTTCTTAGTAATTTTTCTGGGTTCTATGAGTGCTTGTCTTCACTAAACCTCTTATGGGTTTTTAAGTGATTCTTGAAGCAAGAAGAGTCTTTTCAAAGGTTAAGGAAAGAAATGTTCTGAGATTGTTTTCATCATTCAACCTGGTATATTCATTCATAAGCATATCATTTATTGGATCATCAGGTGTTTTCTCTCCTTAAACTTTGTGGTTGTAATTCTTTTGTAAACTTGTATTTGATTGTCTATTATAATTGGGTTTCTTGCTTTTAAACTAGAGATAGAGTTTCTCTAGGGGTTTGCTGAGTAGTGTTCTCAATGGGGTTGTCTCTAAGAATCTAATGGTGTTTTAGATTTCTGAACTTTATCTAGGGTGGATAAAGAGAGACTTTGTTATTACTTGTAAGAACATAAATATTGCAATAGTGAAACTCCATTCTAGTGTTGAGTGGAAGAGAACTGGATGTAGCTTCATAGTGTTTGAAGTGAACCAGTATAAATCTTGTGTGTTTTTATCTTGATCTCTTTCTTGATGATATTCTGTTTAACTTGATAATATTGCCTTGTTTATTAATTCAATCTTGAGCTATTGGATACCTTGGACTAAACATTTGATTGAATAAAGATTCTTGGTTTCTAAAGTGATAAAGATCCAAAGGGAAACTCTGATTTTGTCAAAGAAATTTTTAATTTACCAAACCTAACCAATTCACCCCCCTCTTGGTTAAGTGTGAAGTGTTCCTATATTTTACATATTTTTCCTAATGTTGGGAAAACTATGAGCAGGAAGATACTTATCTATAGGAAGAAGATGATGACAGGTAATTTTTAATTTTCCTTTTTTGTGATGCATTCTTATCTAAATGACAACTTTCATTTTTCTTTGTTAGGAATTTGCACACCACTGTAATAGGCAACATCGAAGATTATATGCTAATTATATATAAACATATAAATATAAATATACCCAACATTTCAATGTAAATAGCTACATAATTGTAGTTCTGCCTTTTCATGTTTTTGACCAATAATTAGTTATTGTACAGTTTATATAATGTTGGTTATTGAGGTCTGTGGGTTTACATCAAAGGTTGGGGATTGGGTAAATGTCTTAGAAAAGCAACTAACAATGATGCTCAATTTCTAACTCCAATCATCATTTTGACAATAGATGAACAAAATTAAATAAATGGGTAGTTTAAAGAACCACAATTTAGTGATACTGATTCTTAAACTAATTTTGTATCACCTAGAAATATTAATTCTCTATTTATTAATTTATAGAACTTATTCTTATATGGATATGGAGCTATATTCAATATTCTGGGGATACTTGGAACTGTTGTTGTTAAAGGTGAGAATTAAATCTCTAATTTTTGGATAGTTGTGTAGACATTTTAAACATGGTACTAAGCTATTGAAAAAAAAAATCAAACAAATTGCATGTGTTGCTTGATTTATTTATTTTTAAATTAAAGCAAAAGACCCGATTATTTTTCCTTAAAAGCTAAAATATTAATTTCAATGTTAAATCTCTTTCATTTTGAGCCAGCTGCAATTCTTGTGTTCGAACCATGTATATAAACTAGATGACACTTAATAAACCTCAATCAATTTTATAATTAAAATTTGATCTTCACAAATGAACATGTGATGGAGTAGGCAAGCAATGAGCAATTTTGTGCTTTGAAATGTTGTATTTATGTGTTCCTGTAAAAATCATCATGTTTTTCCAATGTAAATGTGGCAACAAATAGTCATTTTTATACACATGCCATGACAGTTCCATTATATAGGTATGCTTAGTAGATTCTCAAATATAGTTGCATCTTAATTGTTTGTGCTGTAGGTCTGGGAATCGACATCAAAAGTAGTAAGAGATGAGGAAGCATTAAAGCAAAAATTATGTGAAGACTCGAGTAATCTGGTAAATAGTGTTAAATGAAGATATAATATGCTCTACTGTTTAGCTGGTTGTTTGACACTTATGATGTTATATAGGTTCAAGAAAGCAGTAAATCTCAGTTTGCTCGGCTGGAGGAATTAAAAAGAAGATTGGAAGCTTTGAATCCAACTCATGCATTGAAGGAATGCAAATAAAGCAATGATGGCCTTTTCCTTTTTGCTTTTATTGCCGAGGAAGAGACCACGAGGTTCATTTCTACCTTTTGCTTTCTATCTTTTTCTTTTTTTAGAATGAAACTGGAAAAAAGGTATCTTTCATTGCCTCGGCTATGGCTCCAGCTGGATCTAATAGTAAAGAGTTACAGGTATAACACGAGTTATACCAGTAATTCTTTTTTATATGGTCATGTTTGTTGTGCATATTTCTAAATTTCTTTACTATTACTTGATTTCATTACTATAGTTTGTGATACAGGTCTTATTGTGTATTTTGAGTACTGAATTCATTTTTGTAGGTATACTCATTCATTACCTGAACAAATTTTAAATTGCGGTTGTGTTTTGTGACTTTCCTTGATAGAACATTAAAATTTTGTTGGATTACTGCCAAATATTTTGATATTGGACTAATGTATACATTACTCTTTAAGTTCAACAAGAATGCTTTGTTTCTTCTCTTATTAATCCCTTTTTTTCTTTTATTAATGCTTAAATGTTTCTGGAGATATAGAAATATAAATGCTTTGTTCACGTTTTAATTGCAACTTAACCTGTTTTTATACCATTCTTTGTCAAACATAGGATCTGGCATTTACATATATAGCAAGCTGAAGAGGATTGTTTTATGTTTTTCAATTGGTTCATATGCAGCTTTACATTTGATGATGGGCTTCTGTTTATATTTTCCCAACACCTGAATAGGATCATCTACTTAAAGGCACATCTACTCAGTATTTACATGGACGCCTATGGATTATCCCAAGGGAGATCATCCACTTAAGGGCACATTCCCAATGGGGTCCATAGTTCCTTAATCTACTGGCCAGTAAATGCTCATGCAATTATAACACACAGTATCATCATCATCAATCAAAATCCAACACAGCATACATTATGCTAATGTAATCAATACAAATGTACCCCATCTCAGGGTCTGTCTAGTATTTCGTTTACAGTATGCCATCACCACATATTATCATATCTTATACATATAACAGTATTACAGCATCATACAATATCAGCATGCACAATACATCAAACAATCACCCATTTAGGGTGTAATGAACACAAGCAGGGGAAACATTCCCCAAAAACACTGAGCTTACCTGGTCTCAGCTCAGAATCAGCTCTCCTAGTCTCGTGGTGACCTCCACCAGTGCTATGCGTCTCACGCCCTACAATAGGCATGAATTAGACAATCAGAAACGGTATTCAACCGCTTGTATGGAAGGAAACACCCTTCCTTTTATAAACAGTTCTATCTTCTAACTTAAGGTTTATCTTAGCCCAGCTCTTACTAGGCCATGCATTGACCCTCAAGGGTCTGTCTCAGCCTGACTAAGGCCTCAGAGTCTCCTCAAGACTCTGTACAACCCAATTCAAAGTTTTATTAATCTCAAGAACCAATAATGGTTCAACTCAACCAAACCATATGTATTCACACATTTTTACCGATCATTTGACCTTATGATCAATTTTTGTAAAGGTACTTGAGTTAATTCAGGTCATAGTACCTCTCATTCACACACACTTCTTCCTCCCCAGGGCCAAACTCAAACTTCATCCCAATTCCAATTTCAAAGTTCCACATCTCTCAGAACAACCTCCTGACTACACTTTTCTAAAGAACCTAAGCCTCATTCCAGCCCTATCATCAATTGGTTACTATTCACCCAACCTCCCATTAAAAGAATTAAATGGTTACAACTTATGTTTCTTACCTCAAATCAATAGAGAAGGGCTGAAGAAGTCTTTCTCCTAGATCTTGTGTCCCTGAGCTGTCTTCTTTCCTCTCCCACAACTTAATCTCTGCAGAATCTCAGGGGAATGGGTTTCTCTCACAAACTAGGCTGGATTTTGGCTTTCCAATGGTTCTAATCAAGTTTAGAAGTGATTAGGAGGTGTTTATATGGTTTAGGATGAAGGTAGGAAGCTCTTATGGCTCAGAAATGGCTGCCTGGACGAAAGAGGAAGATGAACAGTGGTTTCCTCTGAAAAATTCGTGAAATGGCCTTTTATAGGTGGCCTGACCGACATGCCGCGCTCCTGGCGCCACACTGGCGCTCTTGGCGCCAAAATCCAGTGCATCTGGCGCCCCTGGCGCCAGTTTTCAGCCTCTATGGCGCTCTTGGCACCACTTTGGCACTCCTGGCGCCACTTTGACGCTGATGGCGCCAAAAATCGGGAAAAATAACCTTCTGCTACAGTGCCACGCTCGGAGCGCCAGATCCCACGCTCGGAGCGCCAAGCTACAGTAACTGCTACATTAACTTTTTTTTTTTTAGCCATGGTTATTATAATTCTCCCCCCCTTTTAGGAATTTTGTCCGCAAAATTTAGATTCATACCTGGTGAACAACTCGGGATATAGCTGTACTAGCTCTTGCTCTCGTTCCCAAGTCGCTTCTTCAGGTGATCTTCCTTCCCATTGGACTTTGACTAGGGGAATGGTTTTGTTGCGGATCTTTTTCTCCGTCCGGTCCAAAATCTGCATCGGTCGTGTAGGACTCGCCAGGTTTTCTTTAATCTGAATAGCATCAGGTTCTACCACGTGTGATGGATCTGACACATATTTCCTCAGCTGTGACACGTGGAAGACATCGTGCAGTCCTGACAACTGGGGAGGTAAAGCTAGCCTATATGTCACTGGTCCAACCCTTTGAAGTATCTGATAGGGACCAATGAATCTAGGGCTTAGCTTTCTCACACCTAAAGCTCGTCCTACACCCGTGACCAGAGACAGCCTTAGAAACACATGATCACCCTCGTCAAACTGCAGGGGTCTGTGTTTATGGTCATAATAGCTTTTCTGTCGAGTCTGAGCCTTCATCAACTTGTCTCTAATCATTCTGATCTGCTCAGAGGTCTCCTGAACCATCTCAGGTCCAAGAAGCTGTCTCTCACCCACCTCAGTCCAGCATACAGGAGTTCTGCACCTCCGACCATACAGTGCCTCATAAGGTGGCATGCCCAGACTGGCATGAAAACTATTATTGTATGAAAACTCTACCAGAGGTAGGTACCTGTCCCAGCTGGCACCTTGCTCTAATGCACAAGCCCTCAACATATCCTCCAGGGTCTAGATGGTCCTCTGTGTCTGACTATCTGTCTGAGGATGATAGGCTGTGTTGAGCCTCAGCTGAGTACCAAAAGCCTCCTGAAGCGCACTCCAGAATCCAGACGTGAACTTCGGGTCTCTGTAACTAATGATACTCTCTGGAACTCCATGCAGCCTGACAATCTCTCGGACATATAGCTGAGCCAACCTCTCTGCAGTATAGTCAGTCCGAATAGGTAAGAAGTGAGCAGACTTAGTTAGCCTATCAACAATTACCCAGATGGAGTCACATCCAGTCTGAGTCCTTGGTAATTAACCACAAAATCCATGGAAATGCTATCCCATTTCCACTCTGGGATCTGCAACGGCTGTAGTAGGCCTGACGGTCTCTGATGCTCAATTTTCACCTTCTGACATACCAGGCATCTAGTCACATACTCAGCTATGTCTTTCTTCATCCCTGGCCACTAGAACTTCCTCTTGAGGTCCTGATACATCTTGGTGGCACCTGGATGAATGCTGAATTGGCTCTTATGAGCCTCTGCCAGAATTGCATCAACTAGCTCGCCTTTAGGCACTACGATCCGGCCCTGGTATAATACCAAACCATGATCATCCTCGGAGACATCCTGCAGACCAATCATGGTCCTAACATCATCATCATGTCTCTGGGCCTCTCGAATCCTCTGAATTAGCTCATTCTCAATCTGGGTCATTCTCAGCTCCAGACCACTAGCACCTTCTATCACTGGCAGGTGTGTATCTCTGCATTGCTGAATTAGTCTGCAATCAGAGATCATCAGACAGGAAACACTTACATGTTTTTTGCTCAAAGCATCAGCTACCACATTTGCTTTTCCTGGATGGTATTTCAACTCAAAGTCATAATCCTTGAGGAACTCCATCCATCGTCTCTGCCTCATATTCAATTCTTTCTGATCAAACAGATACTTGAGGCTCTTGTGGTCGCTGAACACCACCAATCTCGCACCATACAGGTAGTGCCTCCATACTTTTAGAGCAAACACAATCGCTGCTAACTCCAAATCATGTGTGGGATAATTCTCTTCATGTGGTTTCAACTGCCTGGATGCATAGGCAACCACTTTCTTCTCCTGCATCAAAACACATCCAAGTCCCTGCTTGGACGCATCACAGTACACCTCAAAACTACCCTCAGGATCAGGAAGAATCAGAACTGGGGCTGTGGTCCACTTTTCTTTCAGTCTTAGGAAACATTCCTCACATTCATGGGTCCAAACAAATGGGTTACCTTTCCTAGTCAGACGACTTAAAGGTAAAACCATCTGTGAGAATCCCTGAATGAACCTCCGATAGTAACCTGCCAACCCAAGAAAACTACAGACCTCTACGACATTCTTGGGTCTCTCCCAAGACATCACAGCCTCTATCTTACTGGGATCAACGGTTACCCCATCTGCAGAAATCACATGGCCCAGGAATTTCACCTCTGAAAGCCAGAACTCACACTTAGACAACTTAGCATACAACTTGTTATCTCTTAAGACCTGCATAACGATCCTAAGGTGCTCGACATGCTCTACCTTTGTCTTGGAATAGATTAGTATATCATCAATGAATACCACCACAAACTGATCTAGAAATGGTCTGAATACCCTGTTCATATAATCCATGAACACTGCAGGGGCATTGGTCAGACCAAAAGGAATGATCTGATACTCATAATGACCATACCTTGACCTGAATGCAGTCTTCGGTATGTCCTCTGGCTTAATCCGGATTTGATGGTATCCGGATCTCAGGTCGATCTTGGAGAACACACAGGCTCCCCTCAGCTGATCTGTAACGCCCCCTTCTCAATGAGGGTCATTACCAAGCATAACCACAACAAATCAGATAATCAATCAGAGTTTAAGCAGTTTGGAAGCACATATATACAAATGACATCAACAAGTGTCATCATCAGATACACTGTACATGTAATATGGTGAATATACATATCTATGTTTAGATACAAAACTGTACAAATAACCCCTCAGGGTATAACAAAATCTAAACCAAAGGCTCAGTACAAAACATCAGAGCCACATGCTCTTCTTATCTAGCCTAAGGTATACAAACAGCACCTATCCCTGCATAGGCCTCTTGCCTTGGGATCTATCTGCTCCTCCTGGTGAATCACCTGCATCATAAGTCCCACAAACGGGGTGAGATATAAAATCTCAGTAAACTCAGGGCCCTTGAAGGTATTTCCTTCCCCTGGTTCATTGACAACATATATATATATATATATATATCAACCACAATCACCACCATCATCAGTGAAACACTAATTCAATCATCAGGCACATCAATGCACAAGACACCTGACCACAATCAGGCCATACACATCCATCAGCCAAAATCAAGGCATACTCATGGCATAACGCCATTCATCACATCAATAACGGTCATGCAGAGGCTACATCTAAGTATATAGGAAACATCTCCTCTCAGGAAGGCTACCTCTATATACTCGGCACATCTCTGGCATGTATCCCTAGCGGAGGCTTCCTCTGGATATATAAGTACATCTCTATCTCAAGGTTTCATCTATATATCCGGTACATCTCCTTTTGGTGAGGCTACCTCTGTGCACATAGGTACATCTCTTATCACGAGGCTCCTCTATGTATCACAGGGCCATCTCATCCTCTAGCTCAATACAATTGCCTGGAAAAGGCTGCCTCTGTGCATATGGGAAACATCTCCTCGTAGGAGGCTACCTCCATAGCACAGGCTCATCTCGCACCAGGTCTTTCTCAGTCTCAATCATCTATCCTACTACAATAGGATACTAATCAATCACAACATGCATATACAGGTTTCACATTCAACCAGACAATGCCACAACTCACTCACATTATAGCCATGCATATCAATCTCCCTATCACAGGGATCAGATCATCAGCCAACATCCATTCACATACATACATACAAGTATAATAGAATCATCACCTCACTTGGTGTATGATGGAACACAGAAAAGGATGCACAACAAGCACCAAGAGCTTACCTACTCTAGACAGATCACCGGCTCTCCTGGCCTCGTGGTCAACACCACCAGAGCTATCAAGCTCACGTCCTACACAAGAACAAGCATATATTGTATCAGACACGGTTCTAAGCCGTCCAAACGAAAGGAAACTCACATCCTTTCTATCAACATAAACTAATCACTGCACAATTGATCATCTGATCCTCAACAGGATCCCTATCAGCCTATACCAGGCTACAGAGCCTCTACAAAGACTCTGATCAGGCTAATACAAAGCATTTTCTGGCTTTAGCCTTCTCAATATCTCATTTCTCAGTATCAGCAGTTTAAGC
>PYAF01003258.1:131411-141808 GCA_007407185.1 Glycine tomentella | reverse complement strand
TCACTTTCCCTAAGGTAGCTCGCTCAATCAAGGTCCCCTTCGCCTTTGAACTCCGAGCTCTCAAGGGTTCTCTCAGAGAATCAAATCTCACTATTTCTCAGCTATTTTCACAGATCAATCGGGGTATCTCACTTATCTCGAGGTTCTATTCACTTTCTCAGTTGGGTCAGAGGTGTTTAGATGAACGATGAAGGAGATAAAAAGCTCAAAAACTCAT
The DNA here is from genome assembly GCA_007407185.1 of Glycine tomentella. Lineage (NCBI taxonomy): Eukaryota > Viridiplantae > Streptophyta > Magnoliopsida > Fabales > Fabaceae > Glycine > Glycine tomentella. The sequence goes on along the minus strand of PYAF01003258.1, from coordinate 141,591 downwards.
CAATGGTTGTTTCTCTCTTTTTCTCTCCTCCATTTTCGTCCCAAATGACCTTAGATATAGGCCTGCCCGAAGTCCTGCGCTATTCGCGCCGCTCCCGCACCAACCGCGTGGAACTCCAGAGACTCTGGCGCTCTTGGCGCCATTCCGGCGCTACCAGCGCCAACATCCAGAGATTTGTGGCGCCACCCGCACCACCACCGGCGCTGGTCGCGTGAAATTCCAGGAACTTTGGGATTTCCAGGCTACTTCCCGCGCTGTCAGCGCCGTCCATGGCGCCATCCGCGCGGCCTGGAAAACTGATGGCGCTCCTAGCGCGGACCTGGCGCCATCAGCGCCAACTTCCAGTAAGCATGGCACTGATCGCGTGAAACCTGGCGCTATCCGCGCCACACTCAAAACACAGTTTTCTCATAAAAAGACCTGGCGCTATCCGCGCGGAATCCAGCGCCAGTCGCGCCAGGCCTCAGGGTATTATATGATCCAACAAATCATCTATGCGAGGTAGAGGGTACTTATTCTTTATAGTCACCTTGTTCAACTGCCTATAATCCACGCATAATCGCATGCTCCCATCTTTCTTTTTCACAAACAGGACCGGTGCTCCTCATGGTGACACACTCGGTCTAATAAACCCCTTAGACAACAGGTCCTCAAGCTGAACTTTCAGTTCTTTCAACTCTAACGGAGACATGCGGTAAGGGCTATGGATATAGGTCCCACACCTGGAACCAGATCAATGGAGAATTCAATTCCCCTATCCGGTGGAAGCTGTGTAATCTCCTCAGGAAAAACATCAACAAACTCGCTCACCACCGGAATCTTTGACATATCCAACCCCGGTTTCTCAACTGCTGTACTCAACAAGAAATATCCCTGTTCCCCTCTCTGTATTTCCTTGCGGACTTGCAAGACTGAGAGAAAAGAAATATAACTCAAATCGGCTCCATCTGAGGGCACTACCACCTTCTTGTAACAGCAGTCCAACATAATGCCATACTTGGCTAACCAATCCACACCCAATATGACTTCAAGGGTAGGCATCGCCGAACAATGCAGATCAACTACATATTCTCTATCCTCAAACTGGAAATGGACATCTTTACAACACATGTCCACCAGGCACTGCTCCTTAGAAGCAGTAGTGACCTCCATGGGAACAGAAAGTCTGAACACAGGCAAGTTCAATTCCCGTACAGTATGGTTACTGATAAAAGAGTGAGTGGCTCCAGAGTCGAACAAGACTCTCACATCATGTGCATTAATCAAAATAGTACCTCTGATCAGATCAGGAGCTCTAGCGAACTCTCCAGCGTCCACTGTATAAACCCGGCCTGTGGTAGGTGCTGCTGACATCACTGGGGCATCTGTAGCCCGACTGCCTGTCTGCGGGCACTCCCTAGCATAGTGGCCTGGCTTGCCACATTTGTAACAAACCAACTGGCCGGTGGGGCACACTCCCCAATGGTTCCTCCCACAAGTATTACACTTAGGAGGAAGACCAGATTTCTGTGGCGCTCCTCTCTGACTGGAGCCTTCTTGAATCTACCCGCTGGAAACGAAACTCCCAAATCTCTACCTTTGCCCTTGCCTATAAGGCCTGATCTATCGGGTCTCCTGACCTCCTGCCTCTCAGTTTGAGTGGACTGGCCTCCACTACGCCTCCTGATCATATCTTCTACCTGGCGGCACTGTCTCACCAGGCTACCCAGATCTCTGGATCCACTGCCCGCTATCTTCTCTTCAATGTTCTCTCTGAGTCCCCTCTGGAACTTAGTAGCCAAGACCTCTGCTTCAGGTAGAGCTCTCCTGAAATATGCATACTTAGCCAACTCATTAAATTTGGCCAAGTACTCATCAACTGACATCTTCCTCTGTATCAAACTCTCAAACTCCGCCTGTTTCTGCTCCCTGGCATCTCTGGGGAAGTATCTGTCCAAGAACTGTGCCTCAAATACCTGCCAGGTGATGACCTCACCCTGGCCCCTCAATAACTCTGAAGTGGTGATCCACCACTCATATGCGTCTCCCTGAAGCAGATAAGTGGCATAGAGAAGCTTCTGATGGTCTGAACACTCCATCACAGTAAAAATCTTCTCTAATGCATGTAACCATTTGGCAGCAGCTATGGGGTCATACTCCCCATGGAAGGAGGGAGGATCATGCTTCCGGAAGGCGATCAGCATCCTTCCTCTGGTCGCTGTATCGTCCTCTGTATCAGCCTGGAACGACCTGTTCTCCCTCTGGCGCTGAGGCCCATCAGAATGATGGCTACCTCCGCTCTGATGGCGACTACCCTCGCCTTTAGGAGTCTGCTGTGTAGGGGATACTTCGTCTCCCCTCCATTGAGCTCTCAACTCAGCCATGAGCTCTTCATTTGTCTTAAGCAAGGCTTCATTAGTCTGCCTACTTGCAGCAAGCTCCTGCTGCACAGCTGCCAAAGAAGCTACAATCGGGTCAGGTTGTTCCTCTGCACCCGCACGCTCACTGGTATTTCAGGTTCTCACCATGGTACTGCACATATAATATAACAGAATGAGTTGATCAGGCTCACACTTAACATCACACATGCAGTAAACATGGCTTACACCCACACACAAGGAAAAACATGATATTCACCATATATTGCTTCCTTAAACACTGCTCTGATACCATAAAATGTAACACCCCGTGTGCACCCAGCGTATTAACATTATTACAATATCAGGATAACGCAGTAAGCATGGAAACAAAACAATAAAGGAAGCCTGAATCTGATATAAATACACATTATATACATATATGGTGAATCTCTGTCCTTTACAGGATACATAGTTCTCAAAACTATACAAATTTTCCCTAGGTATCAAAATATAGACAAAATAAACAAAATGTGAGCCAACAAGCTCGGTATTCTAAGCCTAGGGTTCTCTACCACGCTATCCCAGCTCAGGCCTTTTGCCTTGGGATCTCTCAGTGACTTCAGTCTCAGCTCCTGCAACATGAGCCCCAAACAGGGGTGGGATAATCATCCCAGTAAACTCAGGGTTCTTGGAGGTTTCCCTCCCCCTGGTTCACTTCTCAGCATATAAATATACATGTAACATAACACAATAAGATCATATCATCTAGAACTTCATCATTCAATCAGCCTTCACGACTCACAAGAACAAGCTGCAAGTACATAATAACCCAGAACAAGCATATGCAACCAACACAAATTGCCTGAATAGGATCATCCACTGAAGGGCACATCTATTCAGGGCTTTACACTGAGTACCTGAATAGGATCATCCACTGAAGGGCACATCTATTCAGGACTCATGCCTGAGTGGGATCATCTACTGAAAGGCACATCTACTCAGGACTTGCCGCCCAACACCTGAATAGGATCATCTACTTAAAGGCACATCTACTCAGGATTTACATGGACGCCTATGGATTATCCCAAGTGAGATCATCCACTTAAGGGCACATTCCCAATGGGGTCCATAGTTCCTCAATCTACTGGCCAGTAAATGCTCATGCAATTATAACACACAGTATCATCATCATCAATCAAAATCCAACACAGCATACATTATGCTAATGTAAACAATACAAATGTACCCCATCTCAGGGTCTGTCTAGCATTTCGTTTACAGTATGCCATCACCACATATTATCATATCTTATACATATAACAGTATTACAGCATCATACAATATCAGCATGCACAATACATCAAACAATCACCCATTTAGGGTGTAGTGAACACAAGCAGGGGAAACATTTCCCAAAAACACTGAGCTTACCTGGTCTCAGCTTAGAATCAGCTCTCCTAGTCTCGTGGTGACCTCCACCAGTGCTATGCGTCTCACGCCCTACAATAGGCATGAATTAGACAATCAGAAACGGTATTCAACCACTTGTATGGAAGGAAACACCCTTCCTTTTATAAACAGTTCTGTCTTCTAACTTAAGGTTTATCTCAGCCCAGCTCTTACTAGGCCATGCATTGACCCTCAAGGGTCTGTCTCAGCCTGACTAAGGCCTCAAAGTCTCCTCAGGACTCTGTACAACCCAGGGGAATGGGTTTCTCTCACAAACTAGGCTGGATTTTGGCTTTCCAATGGTTCTAATCAAGTTAGAAGTGATTAGGAGGTGTTTATATGGTTTAGGATGAAGGTAGGAAGCTCTTATGGCTCAGAAATGGCTGCCTGGACGAAGGAGGAAGATGAACAATGGTTTCCTCTGAAAAATTCACGAAATGACCTTTTATAGGTGGCCTGACCGACATGCCGCGCTCCTGGCGCCACACTGGCGCTCTTGGCGCCAAAATCCAGTGCATCTGGCGCCCTTGGCGCCACTTTGGCGCCCCTGGCGCCAGTTTCCAGCCTCTGTGGCGCTCTTGGCGCCACTTTGGCGCTCCTGACGCCAATTTCCAGCATCTATGGCGCTCCTGGCGCCACTTTGGCGCTGATGGCGCAAAAAATCACGAAAAATAACCTTCTGCTACAGTGCCACGCGCAGAGCGCCAGATCCCACGCTCGGAGCGCCAAGCTACAGTAACTTTTTTTTTTTAGCCATGGTTATTATATAGAGGGTATTCTAAATTGGATTTTTCCTATAATTCGAATTACATCCTTACATAAAATTGAATTGCAATGCTGCTCTGATTCTTTATACTTATGCAGACAATTTTGAAAATTCCAGGGTTGATGGACAATGTCTATGCTCACCTACCTACCCTAGCCCCCTTTTTTGTTCGTCTGCAGTCTACACTTATGCTTGAGTAGAACATATCATCAATATCTAATAAGGGCAAGCCAGCAAGGGAAAGATGTGTACCTATTTTTTTTCTCCTTTGATCATTTTTTCTTCTTTCACTCGTTCTATGATATAGTTAGATATTGATGAGAAATTATCAACGCCTGCTTACAAATTATGCATTTGTATCTAGCATTTTTTGTTTCTAAAATTCATGTTAACGTATGTAAACTTTATCATATCTTGATTTTTAAGAATTTCCACTGTTCATGTATCTGTCATCTTATAATTTTTTTATGCAATTTTTGCCACTCCTCCATGTATCCAACCATGTATTGTACAAGGCTAACCAGCTTCACACATTTTTTGGTTTCAAATTTCCAATTTTGTAGGACTGAAAACCCGACTTCAAATTCATTTTATTATTACTAATTACTAATTTAAGGATCCTGGTGACAATACGATTGTTTTAAATGATCCCAAAAGGTGGATGATTTTTGAGGTGTAAATCTTTGTTGTATGTTTGACTTCAAATTGGTGAGAATGACAAGAGGAACCATGTGATAGATTATTGGCTTTTCAATTATTGATAGATTAGTTTTGTGAATTCCTGCATAAGTAGACTAATGTATTAAGGTACTGATTGGTTTAGCAGCAATTTGTCATGCAACCTGATATTTGGCAAAGAACACCAACACATGCCCGGGAAGATGCTTCTAACGTTTGGGGAAGCTTGCAATTATAATTCAAAATTATAATTATATATGATGGATTACTGGTCATAGAAGCTAATAAAAAAAGTCCTACTATTAAGCCATAGAAAATGTCCTTAAGAAATTCTATTATTTCCTTCTAACCTGATAAGCATAAAATTTTTGCTATTAAGCCATGGAAAATGTCCTTAAGCAATTCTATTATTACTTTCTGACCTGACAAGCATTTGAGTTAATCTGCTCAACAATTCATCCAGGAATTCAGCTCTGTAGTCTTGATTATTGAGAAAAAGAGAAGTATTAAGAGAGTAAAATGAGAGTATATTTTCCATGGCATTGGCTACATGCCCTTGCTTTGGTGATTGATGTCTTTGGTAATTATGTGGTTCAAAAGGTAACCATTACTCTTTAAATTAATTATTTTCTTTCATTAATCTAGCATGAGAAATAGTTGGTAATGCCGTAATGGTATATTGCAGTTTTTTAAGCATGGACTTGCATCCCAGAGAAGAGAACTAGCCAACAAACTTCTTGGCCATGTTTTTGAAAATAATAGGAATACTTCAATACAACCAAGAGGGGGAGTGAATTGGTTGAATCTTGGTATTTAAAAATTTTATAATCAGAGTTTCCACAGGATCTTTGTACCTTTGAAAATTGTTTTAAAACCAAGAATCTTATATTCAATCAAATTCCTCTGTCAAGAAAATCAATAGACAATTGAAATCTTTCTGTGCAAATAATTTGATTCACAAACCAAAGCAATAAGGAGATGAAGAGAATAGAATAAGATCACCCACAATTTTATACTGGTTCATTTCAAACACTAGAATGGAGTTCCACTATTGCAAATTAATATTCTTACAAGATATTACAAGTCTCTCTTTATCAACCCTAGATAAAGTTCAAAGATCTAAAACACTATTAGATCTTTAGAGACCAACCCCACTGAGAACACTACTCAGCAACCCCTAGAGAAACATTATCTCTAGTTATCATGCAACAAACCAATTTATAATAAGCCAATCTTTACAGAAATCAAAGAAAGATTTACAACCACAAAGAATAAGGAACGAATTCACCTGATAATCCAATGAACAAGATCTATATCAATGATTCACCAGGTTGAAAGAAAGAATGACAAATTCAAAGTATCCCTTTCCTTACTCCTTGAGACTTAATGATGCTTCACTCATCAAATCAAAAACCCATATGAATTTTGGTGAAGCCTAGATGTTTTTGAACTCAGAAAACTCACTAATGAAAGCTCATGAATGTTTGTGATTGCTCAGAATACGAATTGTTCAACTCTTTAAAACACAGAGCAATGGGTTCTATTTATAACAACTTTCTAACTGAAAATAATCGATTAAACACACTCCTGTAATCGATTATTTAGCATATGTAATCGGTTATTTCAAGAAAGTAATCGATTAAAGTGTTTATGAAATGTTCTGGGTTTGAGCTATGAACATAATAATCGATTATCCCGTCAAGTAATCGATTAAGACAAGAATTCATGATTTTTCAAAATACACTGAGTAATCAATTACTGTTTTTGGTAATCGATTAAATTAGCAAAACATGTAACCCATAGACATGATATGTAATCGATTACAAGCTTTTGTAATCGATTAAGACAGAAAGATTATTATTTCAATTTTTGCCTAGGTAATCGATTAATTCGATATGTAAATGATTACAATGTTCCTGATTTATTTTCCAGAAGGCAGGAAGAACAAAATAATCGGTGCCAACATATCTGTAATCGATTAAAACAGGAAAACTTCATTTTTCCAAAAACTTGATTTTAATTAGCCTTATTTATTAAATGCTTTTGTATTAGCCTTCAATCTGACAATCCTAAATGAATGATATGCATGATATGCACATTGGATTATCAGATACCACTTCTTTCCTTTTACAAGAATCAAATTGATCTTCAAGCTTCCATGGCACTTTTGAAATGAGGCATGTTGAAAGCACAAAACTCCAAAGCTTAATTCCTTGTCCAACTTCTCATGACTCCTCTTGAATCAACAATCTCCCTCTTTTTGGCTTTAAACATGCCAAATCTTCAAGTTGATTAAGCACTGGGACTTGGAGATTTAATTGAGAATTCAGTAGTTGAATTTCAAGCTTTTTAAAACCTGTAAGTTTTCAATTGCCTTTGCCAAGATACAAGTGTTAAAGAATTTGTGATTCATGAAACATTCAATTAAGCATTATACAAACTTATTAGTTTCCATTTTATACAATTACTCCCCCTAAATTCTAGCAATCATTCATTTCAAATTTTTAACAAAAACTGAACCAAAAAAAACAGGGGCAAACAGAGTGCTTTTCAAATCACTCCCCCTTAATCAATTCTCCCCCTATTCGGCTTGTTAAAAGTCAAAAACCATTCATGCACAGTGGATAATGAACTGGAAATGCAAATACTATTCATATTAATTATGTAAGGGGTAGTACATTAGGAATTTTAAACATCAGGAATTTTAAAAAACAGACTTAAAAAATAAAAACAAATACAAGCAAAGTAATATAAAATCTAAGCAATCCTAAAATTCAACTGAGGCAGTGTCATTCGTGTTGGCCTCAATTGAATCAAGTCTTTCCCTAATTTCTTCCAAAGCTTCATGAGTCTCAGCCTTGAAGTCCTCTTGAAGCTTGAGCATGTTGTCCATCTTTTGAATCATCAATGATTCAAAGTCAGAATAGGCAGGCTGAGGATGCTGTGGTTGCTCTTCTTCTTTAGAGTCTGTATCAATCTCTTCCCCTTCAGCAGCAGCTGCCTGTTGATTAGCCATCACTCATCCATTGGATGTTTTCCTCATCCCCATCTTAGTAAGATGTTTCTCCTTTATTTGGTTGTTGGAGGAGTTTGTGTTGTCAACCACTTCATTCTCAACATCAATGTTGAAGTGATCAATCAGCCTAGAGACAAAAACAGGATATGGGAATGGGTAGTTCACTAGCCTTTTGGATTTAAGCATAATTCATCAAATATAAGCACCCAATTCATGGGTATATTGTTGTTCAACCCATAGACCAATTGGAGGTCTTCATCAGTTGCTTGGGCATGATTTGTGGCCCTAGGAGTGATGATATATGTAATGATATAATGGAGGAGTCTATCCTCAGCTGTCATAGGACCTGTACCCAGCCTAGTCCTTAGCCTCATGTGAGGATCATGAAGCATCTCTCTATAAGTGTCCATTTTGCTATAACCCTCAGGGTCTTCATCAAACGTTCTAACACCCTCACAAGCTACCCCAGCCACAGATTCCCAGATGCCTAGAGTAATTCTCATTTCAACCCCCTTCACTTTGGACTTCATGTCCCCTTGCATTGAACCTTTCAAGCAAGTGCAAAAGACTTTCACTAAATCAGGGTAAAAAGTACCCTTCATTTCTAAGAACCTTCTCAGCCCTTGGGCTTCAAAGAAGGCAGGAAATTGGAATCCCTCCCTAATGATCCAGTCTAAATCTACATATTAGGGAGAGGCAACAGGCTTGGTTGCATTGAACTGGAGGTAGTTAATTTTATCAGACTCAGCGGAGAACCACAAGTCAAGCCTATTGGTGGGTTGAGGAGAAGGTGGGTTAGAGGAGGATTCACCAGCTTTTCTCTTGGAGGTTCTAGATCTCTTTGGTGTTGGATTAAATATGGTTATAGGATGAAATAGGACACAGACAAGACTCAGAAATTTCAGAAAATACAGAGAGAGAGAGAGAGATAGAGAATGGTGCAATTTGTTTGATATTCACTCTCACTATATATAGGCACAAATAAGGCTCCCAAACGTCCATAATTTCAAAATATAGTTGTTGGTGACAGTTTAATGACATAGGATCAGTTTTAAAACCGATTGGGCAGTTAATTTTCCCATAAAAACCTGTCAGATAACGTTCAACAGCATGAATAATCGATTATTTTGTTATGTAATCGATTATTCCAAAGCAAATGATTCACAAAAATGACACAGTAATCGATTATCTCATTTAAGTAATCGATTATTTCATTCACTGTCAGAGGTTGAAGACAACTAGTAATCGATTATATTGTAAAGTAATCGATTATTTGATAGCTTTTATGAATAATACAGGTATCAAAGCATGAGTAATCGATTATCCCGAGTGGTAATCGATTATTCCAGGGAGACTATTTCTTCTGATGAAGGTAATCGATTACAAGTCGTTAGTAATCGATTATTCCAGTGAGACATGTAATCATTTAGAGAATTTTAAACAATGTAATCGATTATCCCGATGTGTAATCAATTATTCAAGAAATAGTTGAAATTTGGCAATATGAAGAATAATCGATTACCATATATATGTAATCGATTACATGAGCACAATTTTCATACTGAATGTGATTTTTAATGATTTTAATCAATTAACCCGTGGTGTAATCGATTATTCCAGTACGTTTAACAGATACAGAGCATTTAGCAGCTTTTCTGCAAGGTTCTAAACACTCATACATACTTGTGACATTTTGGCTTCGATTCATCACACAAAACACATATAGAACAAGATAGTTTATGTTACTTTCATCTAGAATACCTAGCATGTTTCTTAGTGTATAAAATCTATCCCTTGATAATGGTTTTGTGAATATATCAGCAAGTTGGTTATTGGTGTCAATGAATTCTACCTTTATGTTACCTTTTTGAACCTGATCCCTGAGGAAATGATGTCTGATCTCAATATGCTTTGTCCTTGAATGCATTATTG
>PYAF01003258.1:105038-120659 GCA_007407185.1 Glycine tomentella | reverse complement strand
GTGGCGCGACTCGCGTGGACTTCCACGCTACTCGCGTGACATGGCAGAATCATCTGCCCTATATACACATATGGCGCGCGTCGCGCCGCACCCCAAGTGTGTCGCGCCATGTGCCAGAACCACCATAAAACTTAGATTCATGCTTAACTAAGCTTAACATTTAGCGCCACCAGCGCCAATCCTGACTCCACCGGCGTCGCAAATAACAGTCCTTACATTTCTTTAACTTGTTCATTCCACATCCGTTTGACTTGTTTGCCTTGTAGCGTTTCTAGCATGTACGCCCCTTGTCCTAGGTTTTGAACAACCCGGTATGGCCCTTCCCAATTTGCCGTTAACTTCCCATCTCGGGCATTTTTTTTCCCGATGTCTGCTCGTCGTAATACGAGATCGCCTTCTTCGAAAGATCTCGGCTTTACCTTTCTGTTAAATCTTTGGGCCAACTTTTGTTTTCTGTGTAAATCTCGACGATGTGTCGCAGTGCGGACCTCTTCTATCAGATCCAGCTCGGCAGCCAATGCTGCATTATTGTCTGCATGAGACATTTGTGTTCTCCATGATGGTTGACCGATTTCCACGAGTATCATTGTCCCTGTGAAGAATATCCGGTGATTGATCACAATACTGTAGATGATCAAAAGCATATTTTCCATAAATGTATTGTGAAAAATAACTAGTTTGAATAGTTATTATAAATCTAACATAAAGATTATGTTCCTAAACATACTAAATAAAACCAATTGTTTCGAAACTGTGATGGAAAGTATTGAATAATTGATGAAAGGCACCATCCACATCACTGTGCATTATAATAGGTATTATAAAAACTTCAATAGTACAAACATTGATTCATGGGTTGGCTTCATATATAAACTCAAAATTATAAATTATCTCCATAATTCTTAATATCACGGGGCATCTAACACAAATCATTTTCTGGGTGCAATAAGGGTAATTGGGAATTAATGTCAGTTTCATAACCCTAGCACTCTTGATCACATTAATTGATTTCGACAATTCATTCATATAATAATGAATATAAATTTATTACCAACATTAATTGATTAATCAATTTCTTATGGTAATTATATTTGAGATGCAAAAAATAATAATATTTTACACATATCATTATAAAAATACTATAAAGAATGATTTATGACGCTTCATATTAGAAAAGGGGGAGAAGACTTAGCTTTTACTTAATCTAATCTGTGTTGCCGCTCGTGAGACAAGATCTACCCTCATAAAGTGATATTGCGCATATGCCAACCTGGCTTCCCTGTTGGTGAATCTCACATTCTATACTGATGAGCTGCATTCTATATTGATGAGGTTACCTTCTTATGCTCTCACCATTATTGGGTGGGAATCGGATTTTATTTCTTCCTATATGCCCATCATCTGATTTAGCGGCGTGGATGAAATCTCAACTGGACTCATTGCCTCGCAACTATATGTCCGGATTGGCTTCTATTTGTGCAATATTTCTTGATTCTCATTATCAGCCGGATTCTCGATGTTCCTCCATTTGAAGCGCTGCTCTATAAGTTGGGAAAATCTTCTCAATGTGATAAGTAAAAATTATGGGACCTATCTCGGAATCCACCCAAATTCTTCACTATCAATAAAATGAGATTACGCAAGGGTTCCGACAATCATTACAATCAACAAACAATTTCAACAAAAATTGTATAAAAATATCACAAGAAGTAGGCATACAAAATAGGATTATGTACGAAATTAATTCCTACCACCAGAAATAATACTTAACAAATCCCAACGGTGAAATTGATTTATTGCAAGATAGGAACATACTGACCAATTTTGAGGATAATCCAATGGTTGATTAAAAGGATAACCTTTTCTCAATATCTCTGTCCGAAACAAGATAAAACAAAGCAGAAATTCTAATAACTCTTATTTGCAGTTGAAACATTCCATCTTGAAAATGCTTTAATGAATGATCCGAACGGTCAGAATGCAGAAACAGATTTGGTTAATCTTTTCTCCAAGTTTGAACGCGATCCAACGGATAGTTTGTGAGAAATGTCCCTCGTAATACTGCTATCTGCTTCAAAAAACAGATTCTGAACCAGCTCGGTTTTGGAATTTCTGGTGATTCTACAAGCCTCTATTTAAGAAACCAACAGTTAGATGTGAATATTGATGAATCATGAACTTGTTGTAAAATTTTCAACAAGATCTAACAGTTCGACAAGGAGATCGAGAAGATTGAAGGATGACAGTTTCTGCCTTCTCAACATGCGAATTTTAATGCTTTCTTTCTCCTCTCCTTTTTCTCTCTCTTGTACCCGTATCAGAGCGTGGGTGTGTTGCCTAACTGTTACTTCTTGTGTTTACCATAGGGAACGTGAGATTTGAAATTTAACGTTCCCCATAGACGGCGCCACTGTTCTGCTCAGAGAGAACAGAAATGTCCAACAAGGATTGTTGGATGATTTTATGTAGGATCAGGCTCTCTCTCTCTCTCTCTCTTAAGATGCTTATAGGGTTGAAGCAACTCAAGGAAGAAGAAGATCAAAACAGAGATACACGACACGATTGGCGTGCAGTGTGTGCTGTGTGAATGGAAAAGAGAGAGTCAGAATTGTGTGTACCTTTCACCATGGAGGATACTATATTTATAGGATACTGACCTGGACCCTGGTGGATTGACGGTTGAAGCCCACTATCTTTTACAAAGATATTCAGATATCTAAATAACTGAACGATAGTGGTTGTGATATTATATCTTCTGTTCATTAGTGGTTATGATAATGGGTTGTTGAGAATTTGAATATTTGGATTAATAAATATAATTAGACCTATCTTTATTTATCAGTAACAACTGGTAAGGAAAATGATGGGAGAGAGCAATTTTGAAGTACAATTCTCTGTGTTATTTCAGTGGACAATATTGATACATGACGCTGGCTAACATGGGAAAGCCATATAGGTCATGTACGGTGCATAATTCTTTTAAGCCTTTGGATATATATATATTTCTTACTTAATGCATTGGCAAGATTTTTTAGTCTCAATAGGGGATTCTTTCCTTTTTATAATATTAGATTATTTTGTTTTTAAACCAAAGGTTAAGTTTTATTTTATTTTTTTGCTTTTTTTCCCCCTTTCTATCCCTATCTCTCTCCGATGAGGATCCATCTTAGGAATGATATGCATTTGCAGGATGACGACAACAACAAAAAACCATCAAAACCAAACTGTAATTTATATATCAACAATCAACAATTGTTAACAATTTCTGATTGAATCAAGTAATTTTCAAGAACGGATCCGAAGAGTTTCCATAAAAAAAAAAAAAAAACCCAATTATAAATCAACAATCAACAATTAACAAATTTGAAGAATTTCATAAAAAAATTCAACCTGGATATCTCGCATATCTGAGTTGCTCATCTCGCAAATCTAAGTTGATAGGGACAATTGCAAACAACGACTATAATTTCCAGTGGCGTTTCGACACCAATGACTGTAATTTTGTATGTGAAGTTCGCCGTTATTGTGTCTCACCTCCGCGATCAATTGAGCGTCAAATCCATACCCAACAAGGTTGTCGAACCTGTTGCCAAGGTTCTAGAACCTTCTGAAGCGCCGTCGTGGCGGTTTTGAGGAGTTTGGTTCAATGCTTGTCGGAGGCTTCACTGAAAGAAGGTGGGGGGAGTATCATTGCTAACAATGTGATGTTAAAGTTGCTTCAGCCATAGAAGCCATCATCGTCTCCGATCTTTGGAGAGATGTCCTCATTGTCGCTGAACTCCGGGAGATGTCGTTGTTGTGACCGTCGTCTCCTTGACTGAAAATTTTATAAAAAGATCCCCGACGGTTGAGACTAGTTGACACATTCAATCCTTGCCTTTCATTTTAATAAGCTTGTGTCCAATGACTAAAAAATCTTTTGCATGGTGCAATACCTATTTAACAGATGCATTGTAGAAGTCGTCTTGATTAATTCAGCCTTTTGGTTAGCCGTAATCCTATTTCATTTCATTTACAACATCATATCTTGTGCCTAGGTCTAGGTTAAATCAATAAATGACTTTTTCTGAATAAAAAATTTTCACTTTTTTGTGCTTAGGTTTTGGTTAACAATCTTTATCAATACATTCATTTAATTGAAAAAATAATTGATGAGGCAAGGTATTGTTTAAAGATATTTTAGATTTTTGAGTGGGGCACTAATAACTGTATTCATTTATTTATTCAAACTTCTTTCATGCATTGCAAGACAATCTATTGTATTGTAGTAAATTTGTAATTTTAGCAATGAATAAGAGGAGAATAGTTTGGATGTAAAAATAAGAGAAAATATTAAATCACAATCTTTTATTTTGATATTGGGTCTAAATATTAAAGAAAAAAACTAAAATATATTTTTGTCGGTATAAAATTTGCAAAGGTTGGATTTATTCCCTACAAAAAATCTTGTCCACATAAAATATAATGTAACATTTTAGTCCAAAACAACACTTAGATATCCAACCCTATGCGTATATTTTTTTACATCAGTTATATGTATAAAAAATTTAAAGAACGTTACATGTACATTGATTTTATATATAATTAATGTAAAAAAAATCATAATCATAAATTTGGATGCTACTGAATCTTACTTTAAAATAAAAATGACACATTATAATTTTATGAGTATGAAAAATTGACGAAAACTTTTGATGCCCATGATTATAAGAGCCCAAACATACCTCAATGGCATTATGCACCAAGGCCCTAATCGCTATACATATATTATTATATTTTAAAAGGATAAAATATCATTTTGATCATTATTAGATTTTCATGTGTTTTTTGGGACATTTATATTTTAAAAGACTCATTATAGTTTTTTATGTTTTTGAAAAATTCAATTTTTGTCTTTTTCATTAGTTGACGTTAAAATGCTAACAAAAGTGTTTAATGTTGATGAGTTTGTTAATGTTGAGTCAACTTATGACGTTGCACAATAACTAAAAGGTTAAAATATCATTTTGATCTATTAATACCTCTTTGTGTGTTTTATTTTATTTTGGTCCTTTATGTTTCAAAATATTCATTTTTGTCCTTCATATTTTTGAAAAGTTTCATTTTGATCATTTTCATCTGTTAACGTCAACAATAATTAGTGTATGGTGACATGTTTGTTAAGTGGGTGAGGTGGCTTGTTAATGAGCTCTACTTTTGTTGCTGAGGTGCAATTAAATTAAGGTTTAATTGCATTTTTGTTTCAATTTTTTTGTTTTACTTTTTGACGAATTTTACCCCAACAAATTAATTTGACTAATTTTATCTCCAATTTTTTTTTTAATTTTTTTGCAAAGTTTTTGTTTTGTCATTGATCTAATGTGATCTTGCATAAATAGTTGAGCTTTTTAGCACTAACTTTTTTTTTTTTTAGAATTGTACCCCAACTTTTTCATTTTTTTGCCAAATTTTATCTCAAATTTTAGTTTTTTCGACAAATTTTATCCCTAATTTTTATGTTTATGTTAGCATGTCATGTTAGCTTAACCATAGAAAATAAAATATGTAAATTTTTAAAAATTTAGAAGTAAAAAGCAATAAATAAATTTGTTGTGGATGAATTTCATCAAAAATAAAAATAAAAAGTTTGGAATATAAAATACTGTTAAACCTTAAATTAATTAAAATTCATTTTTTTATGTAGGAAATCCGAATGTTGCATTTTGGACAGCTGGAGTGATGACCAAGCATCAAAACCAAACTGCTCGCTAATGCAACAAAAGTCCAATATAAAGTTAGAGTGATGACCAAGCATCAGAACCAAACTGCCCGCTAATGCAACAACAGTCCAATATAAAAATGCAACTTTCACCACCAAATTAATTAGCTAGGGTTTGGGTCTAATTAACTGGGTAACTTAAAGTCGTGCAATTTTGTCGGAAGATTTTAAAATCTTGCCAAAAACTAGTAGGAATTTTTTAGAGGTAACCTGTGCTAATCTGGATGGGTCATGAGATTTTTTAGTAGTGCATCCACATGTTATCATTATGATCTAAACTTATACTATAATAAGTTAATACTAAATTCAAGAAAAAGAAAGCACATCGAAATGTGGGCAAAAGAACCTAAATAATACAATTTAAATAAAAAATTACGAATTTAGGCCTGTTTGGAAACTATTTACAAATCTGGGGCAGTTGGTCACGCCCAGAACTGGGCATTACTGGTCATGCCCAGAACCAGGCGTGACTAGGGGGGCAGTCATGCCTGGCTCTGGGCGTGACCAGTCATGCCCAGTTCTGGGCGTGACCAGCTCTATATAAGTCCCAAAATTTTACTATTCGCTCACTTTTTACTATTGCGCCTTCTCTCTAAAAGTTCTACCTTCTCTCTAAAGGTTCTCTCTTGGGTTTTGAGCGATTTATCTCAGCACCGAAACTCTGCCAACAAGTAAGTTAATTTATTAATTATGCGTTTTATTTAATTTATTAATTATGCATTTTATTTAATATATTATTTTGTTGATTTTTAAATTTGTTAGAGCCATATTATTTATTTGGTATTGTAGAAAACTATTAGATTTTAGGTTATAGGATTTAGTTTAGTTTAGGGTTTAGTGGTAAAGTACAATAATATAAGGCTTAAGTAGAAATCCGTTAAATTTCAATAATTTTAGGTTTATAGGATTAGGGAATAATGTTTAGATTTATAGGACTCTGTTGGAGGTGGAAAAGACGTGTGGGTATGCAATAATCTGAATTTGGATGATGAATTAGAATCCTTTGGTCGTTGCTTGAGAGTCTCAGAGTTGGTGGGTATGGAGTGTATAGAACAATACTCGTCAAATCGTGTTGCTATGCAATTCAGAATGAATCAGGACATTCCTGGTGTATGCTAGCACATTACAATGAGAATCCTTGGATAAGTTATAGTCAGCGAGTAATGGATACAAATTTGTACTTGGAAATTAGCAATAGTTATATTAAAGTGACATATGAATTTATATCAATTCGCTGATATTTTTCTTAATTTTGTTACTTTCACCAAGAGAAATATGAGTGAATTGATGTAAATTCATATACCACTTTAATATAACTATTGCTAATTTCCAAGTACAAATTTGTATCCATTACTGGCTGACTATAACTTATCCAAGGATTCTCATTGTAATGTGCTAGCATATACCAGGAATGTCCTGATTCATTCCGAATTGCATAGCAACACGATTTGGCGAGTATTGTTCTATACACTCCATACCCACCAATTCTGAGGTTCTCAAGCAGCGACCAAAGGATTCTAATTCATCATTCAAATTCAGATTATCGCATACCCACACGTCATTTTCATTGCAACGCTGTAGCAATTTTAGATTTTAGGTTATAGGATTCAGATTAGTTTGGGGTTTAATGGTAAAGTACAACAATTTTTAGTTTTTACGATTTATTTTTCAAATTAAAATTTTTTGAATAAATTTAAGTAGTTCAATTTAGGGTTTAGGTATGACATTGGTGGGTGTCACGTGCTTCTGCAGATATGGGCGTGGCCTAGATTCCCACCCATTGCTCCAGCTATACCTCAGCCTACTCACCAGGAGTGGCATTACGACCACAGGTATGTGTTATTATTTTCTTTTATTAATTAGGTAACAACGAGTCTTATAAGTATTCTAATGTTATTTATTTTAAAATTAGGTTTAATGCTTTAGGGAGGTTTCATCCACACGACCTTCTATGGTATCGGCTTACGTTAGATTCCCTTGCTCGGGATGAGGTACGTGTTGTTATTTACCTAAGTTTTGGTCGGTTCACTTGGATAATCTGCATTTGTTTTAATCATCATTCTTTCCTAATTGTGTGTTTAATTGTTTTGTTCAGGTGGTATGGCAACCCTATGTAGGCTATCACTTCCTTGGTGCTACTGAGCATGAGCAATTGTTGTGGATGGCTACTAGTCCCATTATATGCTTCCATACAGTTGAATATTCTCATAATGACCGATGCATGTGACAATTTGGAAGGGATCAGCCAATCCCTCAAATGCCAAGGAAGTTGAAAGGTGTCCATGACCTATCCCTGCGAGGGAAACAGATGGATAATTGGAGTTGTAAGCTCAGACCCTTTATCCGTCGTTTGGGTAGGAGGGACCAGCACATAGAGCTTCCCCCCAAATGACTGGGTTCTTGTCACCAAACCATGAGTAAATGGTTTGGTACAGGGAGAACGGGAAACGACACATCACTAAGATGGCTGCGAAGATGGGGCGTGGTGTAAGTGTTGTTTAAATTTAATTTGTAAACTAATTTTCATTTTCATGGCGTTATTGTCTGGACTAATGAATTTGTTGTGTAATTTGTAGTTTGATGGCCTGAAGATGTTGTATTGTGCCAGTGGTGGCCAGAAGTGGCCTAGATTCAGCATGGACTACTTGCACGAAGAAGTGGGTCACATTATGTCCATGTTTCGACAGAGTTGTCGGTTGGAGGAGCCAGGCCCACATGCACCCCCATCACAGCTTCAGCATGAGCCACAGGTGTATATGGATGTTCCCCGTGGGCGTCGTGAGGGACATGGACTAGAGCATCACCGGAAAGCCATGCACCATGTTCTTGAGCCTATAGGAGCTCCCAGGGCTCGCGTTGATGGTTACTATAGGCCTCCATTGATAGGACCCACATACGACAGTCAGCCTTTCTATTACCAATCGTCTCAGCAGCCAGACATGGGGTATCAGGGGTTCAGTAGCCAGGGTGACATGCCTCCATCGTCAGAGTGTCAGTCACAACATGTGTATTGTGCGACTACTTTGGCCATGGCATCACAGGAGTGTGGGACTAGTAGTGACGTTCCTGGTGAGGAATGGAGTGTAGAGGAACTTCAGAATCTGCTTAATTGTAGTCCGAGCGGTTGTGGAGATTTCCCATCAGATCCATAATATGCTACCCCACCTCCTGATTATCCCCACCTAGCATCGTAGGATCAGATGAGTGCATGCCCACCTGTGTATGCAGCCCCTTCTTAGACAGGCTCTTCTCATGCAGGCTTTTCTCAGGCAGCCCCTCCTCAGGCAGGATCTTCTCGACGACGTGGTAGACAGGTGTTGCACGATCGTCAAGCACGTCATTATCAGTGGCCACCTGAGTCCTAGTGTTTATTTGTGTATTTATATTTGTGTTTATTTATTTATTGCTTGTAGTGGACTTTATTGAGACATTTATAACAGTTTAACAGTTTTATGCACAACCTGCACCAATTTGTTTTTGGTTAACTTGTTTAGCTTATTATGCAATATAAGGCTCGTCATTAGAGACTTAAGAAAGACCATTAGGCATCGACAAATAACATGCAAATAGGGCGGCACTGAACACGCCGAAATAGGGTGTGACTGAACACGCCCAACAAATGGGGGCGTCACCGAAGACGCCCTAAGTTAGGCGTGATAGAAAAGGGTGTCACGCCTACATTTGGGCATCATTGACCCTTATATAAGGGTGACCATCCACAACTCCCTCAATCTGAATACTATGGCATTCCTAGGAGAAACAAGCAGTCAGACCATTGCTAACTCAAAATTAGCCTTCATTTTTCCAAATGGATCGATGAAACACAACGAAACAGGTGTTTATTTTGAATGTCCCTCTCCAATACCAATGCGGGTTCCCGATCATTGTTATTTTCAAACACTGAAGAGTAGGATATGTGACACCCTTATGCTAAGCAGTGACCATTTTGTGGATGAAATAAACTACAGACAACCATCCGTACGTGCAGGTCAGCAATGTTTTTTTCATTCTTTTCAACTTACCAATGATAACGATGTTTGCCTAATGTTAATGTGCAATGAACAAATGTCGAGCGTTGGCCCTATAGAAATATTATGCACCATAAACAGAACATCTGAGGGTATACTCAGCCTACTTGAATCCACCATCGTCCCAACACATGAATGCTATATTACAAGGGCAAGTGGAACATACCACGGCAAGGCGATTTTGTGGGATATGCATTCACTGGCACAAATCCAATCAGATTTGAAATTCCTTCAGTATGCAACATTGAAACACTGAAAGATCTAATCAAGCAAGTTGAGCCTGTTGGGCTTCCCCCTTATCGAATTCACAAGTCATAGGTGGTAACAAAATTGTTTTTTAGACAGCCAGCCCATTATGCTTATTCAGACAACACAATCGAATATCACATAAAAGAGTTGATAACCGATGCAGACGTGTTGAAGGTGTTAGCTGAATCCAACTACTGGAAGCGTTTTTGCCCAATACACATCTTAGCTATTTTTAGCAAGCTCGTTGCCCAAATGGAAGAAGACATGTCTGCTACACAACATAAGTGAAACTGCTAACTAATATTGTTATTTTTGTATGCCGTTATTCTTATTCTTATTGTTATTTTTATTTGCATTTTATTAAGTAGTGTTTATTAAGTATGGTTATTTTAATTGTTGTTGTTATTTCAAGTGATGTCGTTATTGTATTTTTCAATTGACAAATCATGAAAGGCTCAAAATATTTAAAACAAATTTGTAATTCGTTAAAATGAAATCCATTAACATACAACTACTTAAACAAACATCATAAAAAATTCATGAAACAGTACGACGATCAGGACAAGCTCTCCGATTATGTCCAACAGCTTTGCAAATTCAGCATCTGTTGCGTCTTTGACTGGTTTCGACTTCGTCCATTTCGTTACGAATTCTGGTCGCCTTTGGACGACCCTTTCCACGCAACATTTCCCTGTCGGGTATGATAACTGGACTATCACTCGGTGGAATAACACCTTCATTACCAATTGGCTGCCACGGGAATGAGTAGGCCTACACCAAATTACTTATGAGGAAGACATCATCCACATACTGAAAAAGATTCTGACGAACATGTAAAGCAGCAGCTGCGGCGTGACTACATGGGTATTTGAAGGCCTTAAACTTGCCACATTGGCAAAAACGCTCTCCAAGGTTGACCTCAAATTGTGTTCGATCAAGATTATATGTGCGGACGTGGTGGCCTGTAGCAACGGTCTGGTTATGCCTCATAGCATCCATCACATTTTTGTAATACCACGTTGAAGGATCAACTTGTGAAATAGCCGCCTGACCCCTCGTTACAAAATATTCAACCAATCTGCTATACGTGTGCTTCACCAGAGCAGTGATAGGCATATTTCGTGCTCCTTTCAACACCCTGTTGACTAATTCGGACAAGTTTGTTGTCATATGGCCAAATCTCCTCCCCTCTACATCATATGCACGTTTCCACTTTTCCTTGGGGATGCTATCAATCCATTTTGCAACCTCAGGGCTGCTATCACGAAATCGTGCTAACGCCACCTCAAAATGAATCATACAGGGAGTATAACCTGCAAAACAATCATCCCGTTAACACTAATCTACTTACGCATATATCCATTTAATATATTCACATAATTGACCATACCTAAATTCATCAGCGTCTTCTTCAAGCGTTGATTTCTGAACTTTTGATTAAAATTACTGGCAATATGACGAAGGAATAACAAGTGATGAGCATAAGGTGGTTGCTAACCAGGATGATTCGCCACAGCAGACAGTATGCTTCGGTGCCTATCTGAAATCAGACAAATGTTTTGCCTTTGAGTAACATGCAAACGAATGTTAGCCAGAAAGTATGACCAGGCTTCCAAGGTCTCCCCGTCAACTATGGCAAATGCTGGCAGACATTCGTTATTGCCATCCTGAGTCGTGGCAATCAACAATTTCCCTGTATACTTCCCATACAAATGAGTGCCATCAATCTGAATTATTGGTTTGCAAAAATTAAATGTCTGGCAACACTGTCCGAAAGTCCAGAACATGCGATGAAACACACGTTTTCCTCGTATTAGTCAATTTGCCATAAAACAATCATTGGTTTGAATATCATAAAAAGAACGTGGTGAAAAACAAAGCATGTAGCCACACCACCGGGGCAAATATGCATATGATTCTTCCCAATTCCCGTAAATCATTGGCATTGCTTCCTGCTTCGCAAACTAGGCCTTACGATATGAAACTCTAAATCCAAATGAATGGGTGATCCTTTCCCCAAGCAATGCAATCGACACAGACGGTTCCTCCCTGATCGTTCTTAACAATGCAAATGTAACATTCACATTAAAATTAACAACCTTAAAAAACCATTATTGAACACATATAAAGGAAATTTAAAAAATATGTACCTACTACAATTGAAGCAATAGCATTAGCATCAAGCTGTCTATGACCCTTTGAAATATGGTCATTAAGGCCATTGTGGTTGCCACCCCATCTTGAAACAATCCACTTCTCACCGATCTCCGGTTTAATTACCCTAACCCTCCATGGGCAACCCTCGTTATGAGCAATACACCTCTTGCTAAACTTGTTAGGCTTGCTCTCAACCACATATGCTTTTTGATGCTCCTTCATGAGGTTCCGCTTACATGTGATTTGTGTGTCCTTTTTGGTGGCAAATTCTTGTTTAACAAACAACGCATCCCCTAATTGCCATGGACCCTGAACTGAACCCAAACCGGAACCGGTAGAAGATTCTTCTTCGCTTGGATGAATCCAATCAATATATGTGTAGTGAGGAATTCCATCCCAAAAAGGAGTCACCTCAGCACCTTCAAATACTAAATCAGTTGAATAAACATAACATGCACAATAAAATACTATAACATACAGATATACAAATTATATATGACTTTATCAATCATTTTAGTCATGTTACATACCTTCAACAGGTTGTTCTGATTGTCTACCTCCTACGTCCGGATGGTGATGGATTTCAGACAACCCCGCATCAGTCCCTGCTTGGAATTCAGTCGCATCCACACTTGCATCGTCATCATTATCCGACGCACTAGTATCTTCTTCAAGAAGATGATCTTCCATGGCAATGTTCTCATCATCGTCATCCTCTTCATGGTCATCCATAACCCAAGTTTGTTCATGTGAATCTTCCTCAGACACGTTTACAGATGGAGCAGCATATGACACATACATGTTTACAAATGGAGCAGCATATGACGATGTATGCTTAACAGGATTTAAAGGAACTGAACTAATGGGTAAAACATCATCTACGACAGTAAAGTCCACGTAGAACTCTAAAAAATCTTTCATTGGCAACTTCAAAAATTCTTCCATTAGCAATTCTATGTCTTTGTCATCCGCAACTTCAAAACCCATGTACTGTTCACGTTGCCATAATCTTCCCGTAACACGTGTGATACATTGGTTGTCTTGCAAACCTAATTTTTGGCGTATCTTCACATGTAAATCACCCATTGTCGAGCTTCGCTTCATACGTGTCTGCCTTTTTTCCTTCAAAAATAACACCTTGTCTCCCTTCAAATTTCCTTCCATCATAAAATAACACAACATGGACAAACTCCTCACCACCTGAACTCATTTGTTCCACTCAACAAAAACTATAACTTCTTCACAGAGCTTCGCTGTAGACATAAATTGAAAAAAAATTGTGTTAGAATACGTTGTTACCATTACTCATAAACCATAGAGCCTAACCCTTACACCACCCTTAGACCCATAAACCTTACACCTTAGACCATAAACCCCTACACCCTAACACATTCAACCCTAACCCTCAGACCCTTAAACCTTAACTAGTAAACCCTAACACCTTAACCCCTACCCCTTAGACCCTAAAACCTTAAAACTTAAACCATAAATCCTACACCCGATAACACTCAACCCTCAGCCATGCACCCTAGACCAAGTAAATTCAATTCAACAATTTTAATCAGTAAACCGTAAACACTAACATTTTGATAATATAAACACTAACTAAACCCTAAACATTAAGTAAATTCAATTGAACAATTTGAATTCAACAATTTTAAGCCTAAACCCTAAACCTAAACCCTTAAACTAAACCTTACTTCGTAAATCCTAATTCCTAATCCTTCAACCCTAAACTGAACTAACTAAATTTATTAAAATTATTGTAATTGACAACTAAACTAAATCCTATAACCTATAACCTAACATTTTTCTACAACATGAAATAACTAATATGGCTCTAACAAATTTAAAAATCAACAAAATAATATATTAAATAATACTCATAAGTTAATAAATTAACTTACTTGTTGACAAAGTTTCGGTGTGCTAAATAACTCAAAACCTAACAGTGCTATGCTTCGAAAACCTTTAGAGAGAAGGCATAACCTTTAGACAGAAGGCACAACAGTCAATGTGGTGAAAAACCAAAAATGGGGATATAAAGCAGTTGGTCATGCCCAGTTCTGGGCGTGACCAACTGCCCCAGATTTGTAAATAGTTTTGAAGCAGCCCCAAATTCGTAATTTTTTATTTGACCTGTATTATTTAGGTTCTTTTGCCTCAAAATGTGGGCATCTGTTAGTAATACTTAATTTATTTCTATAGTGGTCATTTTATTACTTTCTTCTTCTTTGAATCCTACTCATTTTATAACAATGTGAATTCTATTTATATTTAATTAATTTTTTATTTTTTTCTAATTTATTTTTTAAAATGTAATTTGATCCAAAATTTAATTAATCCTGTAATTTAAAAATATCAATTAGATCATTTATTTTTAGATCTCTTATTTTATTAAAATGGATTCATTTGGTTTCATTTAAAATTAATTTGAATTTTTTTTATTAATTTTCATAGTAGATGAAAGAAAGCATATTGGGTGAGTGTTATATAGAGTGTAACACTCACCCAAGCATAGGCGAAGGGAGTGAGAGGACCTACAAGGGTCATGGCCCCTAAAGGTTTTTTGTAACGTTCGATCACTTACAAGATCAATGACTGTCCTCACATACCAACACAAGACTTTTCAGTGCTTTGTCCTCACTCACACACTTCTTGAGAAACTTCCCAGGAGGTCACCCTGTAACACCCTCATATTTTCATATACATGTGGATTTTCTGTAAGTATGCATTCCTAGATAGAATGACAAAAATACCCTTGAACATTTTGAAAATGACACAAATGTCCCTTTTGAAATGACACAAATGCCCCTGGACATTTTGCAAAATGACCAAAATACCCTTTGGCCCTGATAAAGCCATATAGCCTCAGTAATGCTATAAAAACATTTGACAAAAATACAATATGTTTTTAGATAAGGAATTATTAACATTGTTCATAAAGAAAAACCATGAAATAGAATTTTTAGAAATTTTGGAAAATATTTCAAAAAGAATTTAATCTAGACTAATCTCAATTTCATAAAAACACAGAAAAAGGAAAGATTCAATCTGTGAAATTTTCTCTTAATTATGAGAGGAATAGATTCTTTAATAAAGTAGTCTAGACATTTTGTTAAGTAAAAACAAAATGAACCAATGAGAAATTAGATAAAAATATTAAAAGAAAGTTATGTGACATCTTAAAAATGTAACTAAACTTACACTAGTTCCAAAAGATTTCTAGAATTTTATTTCTATAAAACCAATTAGAATTAAGCTTCCATAAATTATAGAAGCAATGTTATTTAATTTCAAGACATAAATCAATTTCAATAAAACATTAAAATCTCTAAAATCTTAGCCATTCAAGCCATTATGTGAAATTTGTAAAATTGCAACATATTTGCTCCAAAAATCCAATATGGCCGTGGAGTTACAAGAAGA
>PYAF01003258.1:54973-73244 GCA_007407185.1 Glycine tomentella | reverse complement strand
AGCCTTCAATCTAACAATCCTAAATGAATGATATGCATGATATGCACATTGGATTATCAGATACCACTTCTTTCCTTTTACAAGAATCAAATTGATCTTCAAGCTTCCATGGCACTTTTGAAATGAGGCATGTTGAAAGCACAAAACTCCAAAGCTTGATTCCTTGTCCAACTTCTCATGACTCCTCTTGAATCAACACATCAGATATGTTTTTGTTTAAATGATTGAGTTTTCTTCCACATATATTATTTATGCTTTTGTACGATGGCTTTTGCTATTCCTCGGTGGAAAATTGAGGATGTGGAGTGTGGGAAAATTGCTTCCATTATCGAGTTTAACTAAAAAGCCTTGTCCTTGTGAATATACAATTTAATATAAACCTTGAATCTAAAATTCATAATAAAGAAATTAACTTTGAGAATCAAACGAACCTATTCCAGACTTCTTAGTTTCGTTAGTTGTATATTATATATGTGTGTGAGAGAGAGAGTGGGGGTGGGGAGGGAGGAGTTATAAGTGAATATATAGAGATTGGCAAAAAATGCATTTGGAATCAATTTTTGAATTTTAAGACTTCTTGTGTCTATGTGTGTGTGTGTGTATTTGTTTATTTGCAGGTATATATTATCTTTATATATTTATGGTTATATGTATGTGTTATGTTTAGTTTTTATATATATGAAATATTATTAATTACGTTATTGTTACTTAATGTTTATGATGTTATAGTGTTGCTATAGCATGATTTCTAGAATTTTTAGTGTGTTGGGATTTGAAGATATGATGGTTGTATTTGATGCATATGTGTACATTGTACCGCTAAACATTGCTATGAATGTATGATATTATATGTTAGCAAGAGTAAGTGTGAATGCTTATGAATATGTGTGAATGTAACGTGCCATGGTATGCATATGTATTGTGAAAAGTGTTAAGAGAACCTAGTCCCCGCGGGATAGGAATCTTCAAGGGATTTCGAAAATAAACCATGTGCATATTGCTAGTGAATCATGCATGATGTTGTGCATATGTGTTTTGAAGTGAATGATGTTTATGAACTTAATCGGGGAGGTCATGAATGAGTTGACGTATATCTCTGACCTTGGTGATGCAACGATTTAGAATCTCCTTTAAGCTCATGCTGATCACATGGGTTGGGTATCCTTGCAAGGCTAAAACACCCTAACACACTCTTAGCGGTGATCTCGATGAGAGTGACAATGTTAAGTTGCCCATTGTGTGGCTATTCGTCAACTACATGGACTCCCGGGCTACATTCACAAAGTGTTTTTTAAATGGTACCACATGCATACGAGCCTATAAGTTAAATGAGGATCATCCAACGTGTGTGTCTATATGCATGGGACCTTTGAAGTGGATGTTGTGTGTTTGTGTGATACAATTAATTATAATGTATCTTATCTCTTTATGCCTTCTTTAATCTTTATATGTATTGTGAGATGTATTTCACTCCTTATTGCCTCTATTTATTGCCTTTTATTTTAAGTTTTATTTTGGAACAGTAAAGCTCTGATGGGTCGTGACATCAGGGATTGATTTTTATTGTTTTACGTCTATGTTTTGGAAACTAAATTAGTGATTTTATTTCTTAAGGTTGATTATGTTTTAATGACTTGTAAGGATAAATATGGGCCAATATATTTTATTGACAATTAGAGTATTTATTTGAGTTACGTGTGTAACGAACTTTACCACAAGATTATGAAAGTTTAAAATTTAGTACTTTATTCCATAATGCAAATTATTATTATTTTTATCTAATTATTAGCTAATTAGTATATGGGTGTCATAGGCAGCACAAAATGCATGTAAATCTAGGGGACAATCCTTCTAAAGGATGTATGAGATTTGGACTTAAAGTCTCCACTCTTGTCCTCCAAGAACTTCTTCATAATATTGGTCTTCTTGAGCCTTATGATCTCGAGCTAGTCATCATAAAGCCTAGAATTGTTAGCTAGAACCCTCCAAAGGTCTGCTAGAAGGTGTTCTAAGATCATAATCTTAGTACCTTTAACTGTGGTCTTCAGTGTTAAGTTGTTGTTATCCACGATTACTGCAAAGAAGAATGTCCTGGCTAATCTTGGGTAGATTGGTTCATTGAACTCGTAGAAACCAGTCCATTTTTGTTTCTTCACAAAGCAAAGAATATCCCAATCACTTTCTTTGATTTCAAGAAGGTCAATGTTCCTTCCATTGACAACTTTCTTGTTGACCCAACTAGCATCGAACTTCTCCTGAAGCTTCTTGTCTTTGAACAAGGCTCGAGCTTCATACTCATCTCTTATCCTTTTCTTTCCAGATTTATCAACCTTCATAGAGCTTCTCTTCTCAGGGGATCCAATTACAATCCCTTTGGCTCGAAGAGGTGTGATGGTCATAGTAGCTTTAGAATCTGACCCAGAAGAAATGTGGATTGCCTTGCCCTTTCCCTTGTAATGGATTTTAGGAGAGGGTGAGTGAGAGGTTTCACATTCTGAGTTGGATGAGTTTGATGGGTTCTTCATAGCAACAAATTTTGTTCTGGCCATTTTAAGGTGGTTATAGAAACTCAAGAGACAGAAAGGAAGAAAATTGAGTTTTGGATGGGAGAGTAAGCGAGAGCGAGAGAGAGAGAGAGAGAAAGAGAGGTAAGTGTAAAACAACTTTTCACTACCCCTTTGTTTTTATAGAGAGACAAGGATAAAGAAGAGGTAAAACAAACAAAAAATTAAATAATAAATAGAAACTAGCCTCTGTGCTCTACAACAGATAGATTTATAATTCATGTGTTTGTTCAAAAATTAGCAAGAATCAACACAATTCAAATAAAGCATGACCACATTAAAATTACCAAACAAAATAAACACCCAATCATAACTTTTAGTTAAATAAGAATGTATGCACATAATTACATGCCCAATCAAAGAAGAGTCAAAATTTTGATGTTACTTAAGGTTTTAAGAAACTTAAACATGTCTTCAGTAAAAGGTTTGATGAGAATACCAGCCAATTGAAGTTTGATCTCAATGGATTTGAACTCGATATTCCTTTTTTGAGTATGATCCTAGATAAAATGATGTTTGATATCTATGTGCTTAGACCTTGAATGTTGGATTGGATTTTTTATGGCACTCATGTTGTCACACTAAATGCAAATCTTGGTATTTTCTAGAGAATAATCAAATGTTTGTTGCTTGATTCAGATGATTTAAGAACATCAAGCAGTTGTTGAGACATACTTAGCTTTTGAGGTTGATATGGCAATTGTTCATTGTTTCTTTAATGACCAAGAAACTAGTAATTTCCTGAGGAATTGGCAGACACCACTTGTGCTCTATCTTTCTACCTTATCTCTAGCAAAGTCAAAACACAATAACCTACAAGATCAAACTCAACCTTTCTCAAACCATAGTCCATGATTAGTAGTTCCAACAAGATATCTCATAATCCTTTTAACTGTAGTAACATGAGATACCTTTGGACATGATTGAAATCTTGCAAAAATACAAACATTAAATAATATCTGGTATACTAGTCTACTAGTAGTTAAGTATAATAAGGAACCAATCATACCTTTGTACTCCTTCTTAGAAGTATCATTACCTTTCTCATCTCTGTTCATTGTAGTAGATGGATGCATAGGGTTAGCCATTGGTCTGGCTTCATCCATTCTGAACCTCTTTAGAAGTTCCTTTGTGTATTTCTCTTTATGAATGAATATTCCTTCATTTTTTTGAATGATTTGAAGTCTTAACAAGAACTTCAACTCCCTCATCATTTCACATTTCACATTCACTCTTCATCAACTTAGAAAACTCTTTGCACATCCTTTATGAGGTTGCCTAAAAATGATGTCATCTACATAGATCTGTACAATTAAAATATCTCCTTTTTTAGCCTTTCTGAACAGTGTAGTGTCAACTATCTCTCTAGAGAAACCATTCTAAACTAGGAATGAACTTAGTCTCTTATACCAAGCTCTTCTTGGTTCTTGTTTCAGTCCATACAAAGCTTTGACAAGCTTGTACACATACTGAGGTTTCTCCTTATCTTCAAATCTAGGTGGTTGTTTCACATACACCTCTTCGTTGATGAATCCATTTAGAAAAGCACTCTTGACATCCATCTAATATAGCTTGATATCCTTGTGTGCATCATACGCTTAGAGTATTCTAATGGCTTCAAATCTTGCCACTGGTGCAAAAGTTTGTTTATGATCAATGCCTTTCTTTTGATTGTACCCTTAAGCAGCTAGTCTATCTTTGTTTCTGACTACTTCGCCTTCTTCATTGTTCTTGAACACCTATTTGGTTCCAATCACTGACTGATTCTTAGGAGGGGAACATGATTCTAGACGTTGTTTTTAGTGAATTGTCTCAATTCCTCTTGCATAACAGTTACCCTAGAATCTTCACTTAGTGCTTCATCAATGTTTTTATGCTCAATGGTTAAGAGAAGGGCCACCATTCCCTTTTCTATATTTAGAGAGGCTTTGATCTTGACTCTAGATGTTGTTTCTCCAATGATTAAATTTAGAGGATGTGAGGAAATAAACATCTAACTTTTTGGCATATTAGCTTATATTTTATGTACTTAGCTTTTTTGAGGTGTTTCATAAGTGTGTTGGTTGATCTTTGTTCTTTCTAGCTCTTCTTCTAGTTTTGCAATCCTTATCTTCTCCAATGTATTATAATGTTCATCAAACACAACATGCATACTTTCTTCTACAAATTGAGTTCTTCTAAAAAGAGAAGACTCAAAGAGAAAATATTTTTCACACAAGGTGTTTGGTTAAAGATAAAGTTTGCTCACTTATCATTGATGGAGGGAGTTGCACCAACGTTGCTAGCACAAGACTTGTGGAGAAATTACACTTTTCAACCACAAAACATCCAAGGCCATACAAGCTACAATGGCTTAGTGAAAGTGAAGAAGTGGTGGTCAATTCTCAAGTGTTCATTCCTTTTTCTATTAATGCTTATAATGATAATGTTCTTTGTGATATTGTACCTATGGAGGCTGGTCATATCCTTATTGGTAGAGCATGACAATATGATAGAAAAGTGATACACAATGGCATGGAGAACACTTTTGAGTTTGAGCACCAAGGCAAGAAAATTATTTTGAGGCCTTTGACTACAAGTGTGTGAGGATCAAATAAAGATTAAAGAAAGATAATTAAGGAGTTGGAAAAAATACTGCACAAAAAAGAGAAGAAAAGTGAAAGAAAATGAGAGAAAAAAATTAATGAGATTAAAGAGAGTTTGTTCTTGAGAGGAAAATATGTCAAGAGAGTGTTATTAGCAATAAAACCTCTTCATTATATGGTTTCTAACTCTCTTTGTTTACATGTTGAAAAGGAAAAGAAACTATGCGTTCCCAAAAGCTCTTTGAGAGAACTTTTCATGAGGGAAGCTCATGAGAACAATTTCATGGGACACTTTGGTATAGGTAAAACTTTGGCTGCTTTATATGAACAATTCTTTTAGCCAATTGCATAATCTTGTATCTCAATGTATTACTTGTCATAAAGCTAAATCTAGATTAATGTCTCATGATTTAAATACACCTTTGCTTATTCCTAACTCCCCGTGGGTTGATATTTCTATGGATTTTGTGCTTAATCTTCCAAGATCCAAGAGGGGAAAGGATTCTATCTTTGTTGTTGTTGATAGGTTCTCAAAGAGGGCACACTCCATTCCTTGTCACAAGAGTGATGATGCTTGTGAAGTAGCCATTCTCTTCTACAAGGAAGTAGTGAGACTTCCTCCATGGAAGCAAAAGAGATACAAACACAAGTGGAAAGGCTACATCTTCAACAACAGTGCTTACAAATTTGAGTTGCCAAGTACAAGTGAGGAAGAAAACTTGAGGTCAAGTTTCTCTCAAGAAGGAGGGGATGATGGAGGTCCATGGGAAACTAAAGGTCTAGAAGGAGAGCTTGGATCACTTCCTTTGGTGAGCTTTAAAGGACCAATGACAAGAGCTAGGACTAGCACTTCAAGACCACATCCAAGCTAACTTGTATCTCTTGGAAAAGCATGAAGAAGCATACCAACTCAAGTGGAAACACAAAAGAAGTGTTGTCTATTTTAATAGATTACCAGATTTCTGTAATAGATTAAAAGTATCTTGTAAAAGAGTTTCTGATACCTTTAATCATTACCAGATTCCTGTATTTGATTACATAAGCATCAAGAAATTAAAAAAACAAATTAAAAAAACAAGACTTGTCTGCTTTAATTGACTACCAGAAAGCTGTAATCGATTTCATCAGCCTGAAAATGGTAAATAACTTTGTTTTAATCGATTACAACTGTGAATTAATCGATTACTTCAGCATAAAAACTGCACTACACATGTTGGGGCAGCCAAGAGTCACTTTAGGGAAGCTTGCACCCCAAGCTTCAATTGGACTTCATTTCAATTTGCATTTTCCTTACATTTAGTGACATTAAGCTTGTAATTTCATGGCCTTTATAAGGATCCAAAACTGAATGTAACTAACTTTGGTTCATTAATACAATTCTGAAAATTGTTGTGAAAGTTTCTCTCTTGTTCTTGTGTAAGAACTTCTTGAGTCTTATCAATGGCTTCTCTATGCTACTGTGGTGATTCTTCCTAGGCTTATTGGAAAGCTTTTCCATGGTGCCATCCATTGTCATTCTTAATCTCTCTTCCATCTTCCATTGCTGAATTAAAAAGCTTAAAACAACCGCAAATTCTTGGGAAAGTGCAGAATTTAGAGTTCTTGAGGTTTGCTTGAAGATTGGGTTTCATTGCAAGGTGAATTTGGGAAACTTAATGTCTAATGGTTGTAGGCATTACATCACCATACTCCTAGATCCACTTTGCAAGGCGGTGGAGTTGGTGGTTTTGGGTGCAACACATTGTTGTATTATGTCAACAGGTTGTTTAGTTGTTGGAACAAGATGTTTGGGTTGAGGAATGGGATGGTTCATAGTGGTGGTTGGCAGGTTTTGTGTTGGTTGCAATTGGACAATGAGAGAGAACTTAGAGAAGGTTCGACAGATAGTGACATTTTAGAGAAAATAATAGAAAGAAGAAAAAACAAGAAAAACCTATATCGTTGATTTCAAATTAATTATATATAATGCCCTATCCTACACCTAATTTTTTTCGGGTAAGGATTTTGTGCTCTAATTATTTTTCTAGAGAGAGAAGGGATACTGGGGAGCAATATCTATGTTAAAGTGAGTCATTGCTTCCACTAGGGACCCAAATTTCATTCTTGACCGTATTGTAGTGTGTTTGGATGAGAAATGTAAAGTGGGGAATGTAATTTTCAAAGGGATTTAAAATTTCTTATTCTATAATTTATTGTTTTGATGTTTTATTAAAACAATGGTAAAATTTGGGAAATTTAAGGAATTAAAAATATGGAATTGTTAATTCCTTCCAAAACAAGGGAATTCTAAAATTCTGTCACTTGAACATGGAGGTGGCCTCTCTCACCTCTCTCTTGAACGCTTGAACGCTCTCATTTGCTCTCGCCGCGCTCGTTGCTTTCTGTTGCTCGTTCTCACTCTTTGGTTCGTCTCTCTTTCTCTCACACTCTTTTTCTCTCTCGTTCATCTCTTTTTCTTAGGGTTTGATTAAGGTTCTTCCCAAGTTTTGATTTAGGTTTAATTAACGATGTTCCTTTATCTTTGTCTGTTTTTTTTTTCTGTCTTTCCTTGCTCTCAGGTTATCGCGAATTATGTCCCTCACTTGTTTTTCTTAATTAATTATGCGACTTTAAGTTATTTTGTTTTATGTTTCGCTGGAATAGATATGAAGAATTAATTACCGGTAATTTTTTTAATTTCATGGTATTACTCATTGTTTTGAGATGAATCCTCATTTCTACATTTTTTGGAGTAATTGTTGTGCTGCAGAAATAGAGATAGAAATGGAGAATTACGTTGAAACGCCAAGAGGCATTGACCTTTTGATAACTTGCATTGTGTTGTCTCACTACCTTGTGCTTTCCTTTCCATGTCTTTAATTTCACAACTTTATATAGTGCAGTGATTTTGCAGGTTGTTGCATGTTTTATGAAAATAATGTACACTTAAAATTTTATTTGATTTTCTATCATATCTTGAAACTTGGATGCTTAATTTTGCTGTACTTGGTTGAAGTTGTGTTGGTTAAGGGTGGTTTTGTTCTAGCTTTGTCTCGTGCTTATTTATTCAATTATCTCTTGTAATAGTAGTTATGCGCATCAGATGATAGAAAACTCCAGGGAGTTATGTATACAAAATAACAACTGGTAGTTAGTTATTTATTAGAATTAGAATATGTAGGATGGTAGCTATGTTTGTTTGGAAGTTTGCAAGGGATAAGACCAAAACAAGCAACGTTTGTTTTGAAGTTTGCAAGGGATAAGACTTGAAGTGTATATACTTAAACTTAGGAAGTTGAGAAAACTGAATCTGACTAAAAGTTGTCCCTCCTATTGTCCATGTTTTATGCTTCAAAAACAATGTAATTTGTTGTACTGGAATAGACAAACAAAGGGTGCACCATTTTGCTCAATGAATTTATCAAGAAAAAACAAGGAAATAAGTTTAAATAATCATATAATCGTAGGTGATTTCATGAAATCTAGGACTTAGATGTACATTGGCTACACCTTGTATGCTCAATGATTCACTCTAGGTTTCTCTAGCCTTCAAACAGATTCAGTTTTGGAATCCTTAAACATAGCATTATGGTAATCATTTATGCTTTGAAATAACAATATTTTTTTTTCTTCTGTATGATTGATATGTACCTTTTAGCGTGTATACTATTTGAGAAATAGATAAACACTCTTTTTGTTGTATGCAAAGTTGTGTTTACTTATCTAGAATTTATGTGTTTGCTTTGTGGGTTAATGTCACAGCATTAGTGATGCTTAGATCCTAAATTTCATGGGACTCTGGCACAGTTTTAGAAAATATTTGGAACGGTTTGTAGAATATAATTTTGTTGTTTGCTTCAACTGTAATATTAATATATCATGCAGATGTAATATTAATATAAATATTAATATATTTGTCTGCTATATTTATTGGTTGTAGGAAAATTATTCAGATGCTATTATTTCAAAGTTTATGTGTTACTTCAATTTTGCTAACAATTGACTGGTTAAAAGGTGTAAACTCTACATATTTCATCTTTTTATAACAAAAAATATGGACCAAAGTAAGCGAAACTAATCTTTTCAAATAAATTTAAGTCGCGAATTGTTAGTGCAACTCAGATATTTCAAGTTTGTCCAATAATTATGTATGACAGTTTTTTCATGGTTCTTATTTCTGTTAGCATAGTATGATAGTTTCTTCATGGTTCTTCTTTCTATTAGCATATTATTAGATATTATATTAGATTTTGTACAATAATAAAATCATGGAATGGATGATAGTATAAATTGGATAAGAACATCAAGAGTATTTGAGTTTCATGAGGACAACCTATATTTTCGAGGCATGTCTTATGGATTTTGTATCTATTCATTTTTGGAATGGGAAATTTTCTTTCTTTTGAAAATTTTCTTTGCATTAGAAAACACAAATTTTGTACCAAAGTCTTGTACTTATAGTTGGTTCTAACTTATTTTATGGCAGGATAATTTGGAAATGTAAAATGTTACATAAGTTAGTACGACATTTGTTTGAGATGGGTTATTAAGTTGGATATTTGTTTTAGATGGGGTACATGATGTTGCGATATAGGGTATTATTAGTTTATAGGTCATTGTTGAGTTAAATTATTTTTAGAATCGCCTATATAATTTTAACGTGTGACTTTGGTTAGATAAAACTTTTTGTTTCTTATTGGTTAGTTCATGACTTGGTTGTGTTATACTTGTCTCATTTATTGAAGAGTTGAAGTTCTATTTTCTTACCCTAAAATGCTTTATTTGTTTTTGGCAGGTTATAACATTAAATAGTCACCGAGTAGCTAAGGGTTGATTGATGACAACAACTTTAGTTTAGCTTTTTTTGTTTCGATTATAGTTTTGAATAGTCACCAAGTAGCTGAGGGTCAATTGATGACAAAAAAAATTAGTTTAACTTTCAAACTTGTGTCTTGTTTTGGTTATATAATTGAGATTCAAACTACTTTTTAATATCATGAATTTATAGTTACATGGAAGTTTATTGAGGATGAATATTGGAAATGAGTTAGATCTCATATTCACATATATGGGCATTTTTCCTTTTTGTGATTTTTAAAATAAAACTAATGATAGCAAATGATAGAAGTTGCTTGATTTATTTTTTAGTTTTTCTTTCTTGTTGGGAAGTATACATTTTTTATGTTGTAATTCTAAGTTTTTATTTTAATATATAATTTGAGAAGAATATATATATATATATATATATATATATCCAAAATAAAATAATTATGACAAAAGTAATTAATGTATTTAAATAATAAAAATTATAAGTGAAAAAATTAATTATTTCAGTCTGGTAAAAGCTTTTATAAATGAAAGTGTAGAAAATCAAGGAATATTAGTGACATAATTATTAGGAATATCATTAGTCTATTTATTTCCATTATTTCCTTTTTATTAGGACTGACTTTGTAATAAGTTAGTTTCTATTTTTACTCTTTGATTAGTTTCCTTTTTAACTCTTTGATCACTTGTATAAATTGAAATCATTCTCTTTAGTGGAAATATATGAAAATCACACATTCACACATGATATCCATGACACCCCCCATGAACAAAACTACTTTTTGCTGCCATGGGAGAGTTTGTTTTCTTCAATATTTATTAGTTTTTATTTTCTTGTTACCCCAATTCTTTTTCCACTAATTCAGTTTCTTCCGCTGCCACGGGAGTATTTTTTTTCTTCACTTTTGATTTGATCCATCGTGTGCTCGATTGCTTCTCAGATTCTGTTTGTTAGAGAGAAATTGATAGATAAATGTAGTAGTAGCAATTTTTGTTATTGTTGTTAGAGAAATATAATGAGCGAGGCCGTTACTTATATATCTTTGTGCTAACTCCATAATCGTTCTTTTAACTCACCAAAAGCAGAGACTTCACTTGCTCTTGTTCCTCTAGGAGAACAACAACCAACCATCCTTGTATCTCAATAGATGTCCTTGTTCTTTATGATATGTTTTCTAATGGAAGCAATGCACCTATTTCTGGTAATACCCAGCCAATTAATGTTGTTGGCCAAACCAGTTTGTTAGCGCCTCAATTTCAACAACAAACTTTTGTATCTCAAGGGTTGTTTTACCCCAACGAAAGTGTGCCAAATATGAGGTGTTTGGATTTAGTCCTCTTTGGACACAACTTATGTCCATGGTGGTTAAGCATTGTTGTTAGCTTCTGGTATTGATGGTTAAGCATTGAGATGTTGTTTTTGCTTCTATCTTGAGTGGTCAAGCATCATGTTTAGCTTTAGCTCTTGATGATTAAGCTTTGTTGCTTCTGCCTTTATGGTGGTTAAGCATTTTTCATTTGATGGTTAAGCATGTTTACTTGCATGTTTACTTCTGTTAAGTGGATGAGCCTTGCGTAATGGCTTCTGCTTAATGGTTAAGCTTTTACCTATTGAATTTACTTTGGTCAAATGATTGGTCTATCCTCATCCCACTTGCACTGGCTTCATCTGTCTTTGTCTCAGATGCATTGGCCTTATCCTTGTCCCAGTTGCACTAGCCTCGTCTGTCTTTGTCCCAGATGCACTGGCCTCGTCTTTGTCCCAGTTGTACTGGCCTCATCTGTCCTTGTTTCAGTTGCATTTGCCTCGTCTGTCTTTGTCCTAGATGCACTGGCATTGTCCTAATCATTGGCTCAGCTACTGTCCTTGGGGTTCGATTTGGTTAAGAACCATCTTTTTCAGCAACTGCTTACTAGTTCAATCCATTGTTGTCATGAACATTAGTTTATCCAAATTGCTTTTTAGCAACTGTCTAATCAGTTTGGACGGTAATTGTAAAATATAGGAACACTTCACACTTAACCAAGAGGGGGGGTGAATTGGTTAGGCTTGGTAAATTAAAAATTAAAAATTTCTTTGACAAAATCAGAGTTTCCCTTTGGATCTTTATCACTTTAGAAATCAAGAATCTTTATTCAATCAAATGTTCAGTCCAAGGTATCCAATAGCTCAAGATTGAATTAATAAACAAGGCAATATTATCAAGTTAAACAGAATATCATCAAGAAAGAGATCAAGATCAAAACACACAAGATTTATACTGGTCCACTTCAAACACTATGAAGCTACATCCAGTTTTCTTCCACTCAACACTAGAATGGAGTTCCACTATTGCAATATTTCTGTTCTTACAAGTAATAACAAAATCTCTCTTTATCCACCCTGATAAAGTTCAGAAATCTAAAACACTATTAGATTCTTAGAGACAACCCCACTGAGAACACTACTCAGCAAACCACTAGAGAAACTCTATCTCTAGTTTACAAGCAAGAAACCCAATTACAATAGACAATCAAATACAAGTTTACAAAAGAATTACAATCACAAAGTTTAAGGAGAGAAAACACTTGATGATCCAATGAATGATATGCTTATGAATGAATATACCAAGTTGAATGATGAAAACAATCTCAGAACATTTCTTTCCTTAACCTTTGAAAAGACTCTTCTTGCTTCAAGAATCACTTAAAAACCCATAGAGTTTTAGCGAAGATAAGCACTCATAGAACCCAGAAAAATTACTAAGAAAGTGTTTAGAAAGCTTAGGTAGGCTCAGAATAAGAATTGATCAAGTTACTAGACAAGCTGAGCAAGGGTTCTATTTATAACAAACTTTTCTAACCATCAGTAATCGATTAAACGCACTTAATAATCGATTATTTTACTTATGTAATCGATTAAATCAAGCATGTAATCGATTAAAGGGTTCTATAAAAATCTGGGTTGAAGCAATGAACAGAATAATCGATTATTTCGATATGTAATCGATTAAAATAGGAAGCTTCATAACCATGAAATACACTATGTAATCGATTACGGATTCTGGTAATCGATTAATGCAAGAAGCTTCATAAACATGAAATACACAGAGTAATCGATTACGAATTCTGGTAATCGATTAAAGAAGTAAGATATGTTAAGCATAGGCATATGATGTAATCGATTACAATATTTGGTAATCAATTAAGACAGAGAGATGATTTTTCCTGTTTAGCCTATGTAATCGATTACAGCTCAAAGGTAATCGATTAAAATGATTATCAAGGCAGTTTATATGTGAACCAAGGTAAAATAATCGATTAAACCGATACGTAATCGGTTACATTGTTCTTGAAAAGTTTTTCAGAAAGAACTAAGAACAAAACAATCGATTATCACAATTAAGTAATCGATTAACTCAGTAGAAAACTTATTTTTTGAAAAACCTTTGATTTAACTATGAAACTTAAGCATTTTATCAAAGCCTTGTGAATTCAATTTTTTAAAACTAATTTACTAAATGAATGATGTGAATGCAATGCACTTGGATCACCAGAAATGCTTCTTCCTTTTACATTTAATCACAAGTAATTCTTCAATGCTTCAAGGCATGTTGAAAGCTAAAACCAAGCTTTGATTCTTTGTCCATTCTTCAAGTGATTCCTTTGAATCCAACAATCTCCCCCTTTTTGGCTTTAAACATGTCAAATCTTCAGTTGATTAACAATAAGGCTTGGAGTTAATTGTGAATCAATTTGAAGAACCTTAAGCTTAGCAAACCTGAAAATTTTCAATGCCTTTGCCGAAAGCAAGTGTTAAAAACATTTGTGATTCAAGTAGCATTCAATTACAAGTCATATATATTGATTGAATTCTTTTTAACATCATAGCTCCCCCTAAATCTCAGCATCCATTCAATTCAAATTTTTGGGCAAAAATAAAACGAAAAACAGGGGCAAACAGAGCATGATGCAGGGCATGCTTGAATCAATCAATTTTTCTTTTTAATCAATTATTTCTCCCCCTATTTGGCTTGTTGAAAGTCAAAAACAATAAAGGCACAGCGGAAAATGAACTGAAAACATTATATTAAGCATAAGGGAGCCATTACAATTACAAAAAAAAAAAAACATATTCATAAACTAAAATAAAGTAAAGGCTAAAAATCTTCAGACTCATCCACTTTAAGAGTGGCTTCTATTTCATCTAGCCTAGCATTGAGATCCCTAAAAGAGCTTTGAGTCTCAGCCCTGAATTCATGATGCATGCTGAGAAGCCCATTCATCTTTTCCAGCATGAGGGACTCAAATTGGGTGTAGACAAGTTGTTGAGGATTCCTTTCTTCATCTTTTGAATCCACAACAACTTGTTCTTCAACAACAGCAGTAGCAGCAGCAGGTGCTTAACCAACCATAATCCACCCATCAGGAGTTTTTCTCATCCCTATTTTGGTGAGATGCTTCTCCTGTATCAGGCTGTTGGAGGAGTTGGTATTATCTACCACTTCATTTTCAACATTTATGTTGAAGTGGTCAATAAGCCTTGAGACAAGCACAGGGTAAGGGAAAGGATAATTGACCAATCTCTTGGCCTTAAGCATTAATAAGTACCCAGTTCATGGGTATGTTATTCTTCAGCCCATAGACCAACTGAAGGTCTTCATCTATTGCTTGGGGATGATTGGTAGCCCTTGGTGTTACCATATAGGTAATGATGTAGTGGAGGAGTCTATCCTCAGGTATCATAGGTCCAGTACCCAGTCTATTCCTAAGTTGCATGTGTGGATCATGCAACATCTCCCTATATGTATCCATTTTATTGTAGCCATCAGGTTCCTCATCAAACCTTCTAGCCCCCTCACAAACAACTCCAGCCACAGACTCCCAAACCTCAGGGGTAATCTCCATGGTCACACCCTTGACTTTGTAGACCATATTCCCCTGCATGGACCCTTTGGCATAGGTGTAGAACACCTTCACCAAATCAGGGTAGAAAGTACCCTTCATTTCTAAAAATCTTCTAAGCCCTTGGGCTTCGAAGTAGGCTGGGAATTGGAAACCCTCTCTTATAAACCAATCTAAATCAAGGTATTTAGGGGAGGCTACAGGCTTGGTTGCATTGAACTCTAAATAGTTCATTTTATCAGACTCTGTGGAGAACCACAGATCAAGTCTGTTTGGGGGTTGAGGTGGAGGTGGGTTAGAAGAGGATTCACACACTTTTCTTTTGGATGACCTAGCCCTTTTTGGAGTTGGGTTTGACATTGTTCCGAAGGTTAGCTTGGACACAAGAAAAACACAGAAACTTAGAATTTGCAGAGGAAGAGAGTAGACAAGGTGAAATTTTTTTAATTGAAGCAATGCACTATTTATAGGCTGATTTTAGGCTACTAACGTCCATAATTTTGAAAATATAGCTGTTGGTGACAGTTAAGGCACATCAATGGCCTTTGATTTGCTTTGGATTTGATTGGGTAGTTACATTTTCAGAGAAAAAACTATCAGAACATGTTCAACAGCATGAATAATCGATTATTTCCTTAAGTAATCGATTATTTCAGCACTTTGGGACACAAAAATCACACAAGATAATCGATTATCCTGTGTGGTAATCGATTATTTCCCTACCAGCCAGAGGTAGAAGATGACATGTAATCGATTATATACTAATGTAATCGATTATATTATAGTTTTGTGGATTTTACCAAGGATCAGAGCTGTGTGTAATCGATTATCCTGAGTGGTAATCGATTATTCCAGCAAGAAAAAGATTTTTCTAAGCTCGTGGTAATCGATTACCTTATGATGGTAATCGATTACCTTATGATGGTAATCGATTATTTCAGTGTGACATTTAAACTGAAATGATTTGTTATATATAATAATCGATTATCCCGATGTGTAATCGATTATTGCATAAGAGTTTGAAACCTTAAAGCACGTGTGTAATCAATTACCTATTAGTTGTAATCGATTATTCCAGAGGGACTAAATTTCTGAAATATGAAGAATAATCGATTACAATTTCAATGTAATCGATTACTGGAGCACAACTTGCACACATAATGTGATTTTTAATGAATTTAATCGATTAACCCATGGTGTAATCGATTATTACAACAGATATATCAGAAACAGAGTATTTATCAGATCAATTCAAATTTTAGTCAAGTTAAATGATAAATGCATTAGTAAGGCTTCAAATGGTCATAGAAAAGCATACATTTAACCAAGCTAGCATATATTGTTCTCATCAACAATGCCTAACATGTTTATAAGTGTATAAAATCTATCCTTTGGCAATGGTTTAGTAAATATGTCAGCAAGTTGATTATGGGTATCAATGAACTCAACCTTGATGTTACCATTCTGCACATGATCTCTTAAGAAGTGATGTCTAATTTCAATGTGCTTGGTCCTTGAGTGCATAACAGGATTCTTTGAAATATTTATTGCACTTGTGTTGTCACAAAGTAATGGTATCTCCTTAAGATCAACTCCATAATCTTGCATTTGTTATTTAAGCCATAGGCTTTGTGCACAACAACTCCCAACTGAGATATATTTTGCCTCAGCAGTTGACAAAGCCACACAAGCTTGTTTCTTGCAATGCCATGATATGAGTGAGCTTCCAAGGAGATGACAAGTTCCACTTGTGCTTTTTCTATCAAGTTTACATCCTGCAAAATCAGAATTAGAATATCCAATAATGTTTATTGGTGCACCCTTAGGATACCATAGCCCAACTTTGGGTGTTGCCTTGAGGTATTTGATGATCCTTTTGACTGCTGTAAGGTGAGACTATTTTGGATTTGCTTGATATCTTGCACACAAGAAAACACTTAGCATAATATCTGGTCTACTAACTGTCAAATATAGTAAGGAGCCAATCATTCCCCTATATTTGGATTCATCCACCTGCTTCCCTTTTTCATCTGAATCAAGGTATGTTAAAGTTGCCATAGGAGTTATAGCATCTTTGCTTTTCTCCATCAAAAATTTCTTGATATCTTCAAGGCAATACTTTGATTGATTGAGGAAAGTTCCATTCTTCATTTGCTTAACTTGAAGTCCTAGAAAGAATGATAA
This sequence comes from Glycine tomentella, assembly GCA_007407185.1. NCBI lineage: Eukaryota > Viridiplantae > Streptophyta > Magnoliopsida > Fabales > Fabaceae > Glycine > Glycine tomentella. The sequence goes on along the minus strand of PYAF01003258.1, from coordinate 56,221 downwards.
CTCTCTCATCATAGACATCTCAATTTCTTTTTGCATAGTTGCAGAAAATTCTTTACAAAGTATTTGATTAGTTGAACCAAAGATAATATCACCAACATATATTTGAACCAATAGGATATTATTATTATGCCTCTTAATAAACAAGGTTTTATCAACATTGCCCCTTACAAAAGATTGATCAAGTAGGAACTTACTCAATCTTTCATACCATGATCTTGGAGCTTGTTTCAGACCATAGAGGGCCTTTTTCAGTTTAAAAACATGATTAGGATGTTTAAAATCAGAAAAGTCTAGAGGTTGTTCAATGAAACGACCGCTTCTACTTCGCTTTTTATTTCGTATTTATTTTATTTGCTACGGATTTTTTTTTTTTGAAAAACTTGAAGAATGAAAGTTCAAACGATTCTTGGTTAACTTTAAAAACAATTTTAGAAATGAAGGTTCAAATGAAAATTCCGTTGTCAAAAATGAGTTTAAAAAATTATAAGAGTTGACGCGTTATTTAAATCACTTAGTCCATGATGTGCACACATACCATATAGTCCATGCATTATTACATATCCAGAGTCCCATATATAAACAGTCCATAGTACATCACAAAGCATAGAGTGTCAAAAGCAGACAAACATCACACAATCTTCATCCTATCTTCTCGTACAGCATCCATATCACTGCTTTTCTGCTCGCCCAAACAATTTGGGGTCATCGCAGGTGTCAACCACCAGACACGAAATAGGGTCAGTCATGATAAACAAAATTTAAATATCAACAGTCCAAATAATAAAGATACGTAAACAATTATATAGAATATAAACAAATCATTTTCACACACATAAATGTCATGAAATGCAAGTTTATCTGATTATATGATGCATGACTGAGATCTCAGGTTAACGTCTCAATAATTGTGGCCACAGTCAGATAACCCTACCCTCACCTTAGTGGAACGAACTTATCCATCTCGTCAAGGTAGCCCAGTGGCGCGTAGGATTATCACTCCCACCCATGTGATCATCATGGTGGTGTGGTCCTCACTGTCTCAACTACCCCCAAGTTAAAAACACGTATGGACTCAGTTTAGTTATCTGACACACCTCTTCATGAGGTTCGTCTCATCGTCTGCGGATTAACCCCCGCTCGGGTATATGCTCAGGAAATGTCATGAATACGTTATTTTATCATCTTGTTGATTTCTTTTTCTCATCATTTTCATCTCATCACTTTCATCTCAACTCAACCCCATCACAA
>PYAF01003258.1:0-41591 GCA_007407185.1 Glycine tomentella | reverse complement strand
GGTTTGGTGAATTGGATTGATCCTCTTTAATCTGTTTTACATTACATCTTATCAATTCACATTAGTTTATACGTTTTTCTGCAATTCTGCAATTATTATTAAACGCATGCAAATTGTTTGACAAAAACCTCCAACTGTTTATTAGTGAATTGAAGTTGAGACCATATTGATCATGTCTCTGAGTCGACCTAGGTTAATCCTGTGCTATAGAATTAGCGTAGTTTAATTGTTTTGAAGCGATACAACATCGGTTATCAAAACTGGTGTCATTGTCGGGGACACGGTTCATTGTGTGCTAGCTTTATTTCACTTATAATTAGATTAAAAAAAAGAAAAAAGAATTTGCATTCATTCACTGCATATTGACATTCTGTTGCACAATTACACTTTGTTACATATTTGCATTATTGTTGTTGTGCATTATGAAGCGTGGATGATGTAGTGCATGTATTGCTATAAAAAAAAACAAAGGTGAACAGTAAAAAACAAAGGAAAAAATAGAGTAGTAGTAGGGAGAGAATTAGTGGAGTGTAATGTAGTTGTGTTGTAGGTGGTGCAATTTGTTGTCCAGAAATTTTCGGTTCTGTGGGGTTTGATTCTGAAACTTGGTGTCCGAAGTTTATCCCCCATTCTAAGCAAAAGTAACCCCTTAGGGTTTGGTGTGGGTTAAAATTGGCAAATTCGGCATCTAAGTAGGAGTTTTAGCAGTTTAGGACAAGGGCATTCTGGTCATTTCACAACAAACTGTCTCAGAATGGGCTGAAAATTTACCAGATTGTGGAGAAAATTAATGCATCAAGGTGACCCTATGAAGGATGAACACGGTCAGGGGGGTCCAAATTGCTAAATTCATTTATCTGGGCCACTTTTGAATTTATTGTGTTTTCATGATTTTTAAAATTCATCAAAAAAATACAAAAATCAAGCATGATTTATAGATATTTACTGTGGTGTTTTTTAATTTTTAAAAAATTGTTTGAGGCACTTTTCCCATTTCTGTTTCATTTTTACAGATATTGTGAATGTGTTCCCGGTAGGGTAGTTGTCCATTATTTTTGTTATTTCTGTGATTCTATCTTTGGTGAGATGAACTGTGCATGACTAGGTCCCAACCAAGTGATTTGAATTCATATGATCCTGAAATAGATAGGACATTTCACAGATTGAGCACACATAATTGTAGTCTAGATGACTTTGATAGTGTAGTTCTAGATAGTAGTGCAGTGTTTTCTGAGTCTTCTGTTTCTGATTCTAGTTCTCATTCTGCACATCTTGATTCTGAAAAATTTTCTAATACAATGGCTGATAACAACTTAACTCTTAAGGAATTGGCTACACCTGATGTTGTTTATCAACCTTGGTGCATTCAATATCCTGAGACTAAGGTTAGTTATGAGCTCAAATCTGGACTGATCCATTTGCTTCCAAAGTTTCATGGTCTTTCTGGTGAAGATCCACATAAGCACCTTAAAGAGTTTCATGTGGTGTGCTCCACCATGCGACCACATGACGTTCATGAGGATTATGTCAAGATGAAGGCATTTCCTTTCTCTTTGGATGATGTTGCTAAGGACTGATTGTACCTTCAACCAGATCCTATCTGAAAACAATAGGAATACCCACAATAACAAAGAGGGTGGATGAATTGGTTTAAACTTGGTCTTTTAAAATTATTTTTAAAATTAGAGTCAAAGGATCTTAATCACTTTTAAATCAAGAATGCTTTTAATCAATCAAATTACTCAGCACAAGAAATCAATAGCTCAAAACAGAACTTGTTGAGTAATGAGAATAACACCAAGAACAAATGAACAAGATTACTTGCAGAGATAGAGATAAAGAAAATCAACACAAGCAATCGATACTGTTCACTTCTCAAGAGAAGCTACATCTAATTTCTTCTAATCAACACTAGATTAGAGTTCCACTATTATAAAATTCAGTTCCTATAAGATTTACAACAATCTCTCTTTATCAACCCTAGATAAAGAATAGAGATCTAAAACCCTATTAGACTCCTAAATATCAAGAACAAGAGAACACTATTCTGTTCTTCCCTAGAGAACACTACTCTAGAACAAGCTTCAAAGAACCCTTTACAATAGCATCAAATAACAAAAATTACAAAAACGAAATTACACTCAAAGATTATGGAGAGAAACAACCTGATGATCCAATGAATATGAATGCATATGAGTTACCAATCAAGGTTGAATTGCAGAAACAGAATTTTAGAACATGTTCTCTATTACTCTTTTGAAATATCTTGCCCAAGAAATCATTCAATACCCATGAAGATTAAAGAGTAGGACAAGAAGTAAGTAAACCCAGAAAATCACTTTCTAACTCTTTCAAAGACAGCTTGTGTAATCGATTACGAATATCAATAATCTATTAAGGTATTGAAGCAAACTTTTTCAAATAGCTTATGTAATCGATTACGAATGATAGTAATTGATTAAATTAGTGAAAACATGATTTTCAAGATAGCTTGTGTAATCGATTACTATAAATGGTAATTGATTAAAGCAGTAATGTATTACTTTTGATTTACACTATGTAATCCATTACAAATGTTTGGTAATCGATTAATATATTCATTAAAGCTTTTATAGTTTTAAACACAAACCAAATAATCAATTAATCTATGGTGTAATTGATTAAAATGTTCATCAAAGCTTTTCCAGTTTTAAACATGAACTAAATAATCGATTAATCTGCTATGTAATTGATTAAAATAGTGAAATTACATTTTTCCAAAAACATTACTCAATTAATTCCTTTTTCAAAGTATAAGTAGTTTTGATATTTTAATGAAAACATTTAAGCATGTTAATGATTATATGCATGTAATGCAAGGATTAAAAAATTGGCCTTTCCTACACTTCACTTGAAATACAATCTTCAAGGCATTGAAAAGCTCAAAACATTCTTCTAATTCATAGGCTTCATTCTTCTTGTTGCTCCCCCTATATCTAACAATCTCCCCCTTTTTGACTTTGAACATGCCAAATATTTGATTGACCAAGTATTTGATTTTTGAAGAACTTTGAAGGATGACAAGTAGAAGTCTTGAACTTTGTTAACCTGAAAATACATCAGCCTCTTTTCCAAGAACAAGTGTTAAGAGATATTCTTGCATAAACATTAATCATTAACTTTCATTAGTTGCTTCCTTAGACTTAATTTGCTCACCCTGATGTTGCGTCAAAAAGTTGATGCGTAACTCACGGCAAGTGTACCGATCGTTCAAGTAAAAATTTGATAAGGAGAGTATCGTCTCCACGAGGATTGAGGCACTAAGATAATTGTAATTATTATCTTAAAATTGGAAGAAATAAAATAGAAATAAAATTGATTTATGGTTTTGTTTTGTAACTTGGAATAAATTAATAAAATAGAATTAAATTACAATTAATAATAAAGATGATGCAATATTAGGGAATAATTGTGGTGAAAGCACAATCACCTCTGATCCCTACTTGTTTAATTGAATTGATAATTAATTTCTCTTACTATAACTACTCAAAGATATACCTTAATTAATTGGTTAAACCCAGATTTCTCAGTCTTTTTAACCCTTTAATCCTAATTAAGACTTCTAATTCCTTAGTAACCCCCTTTCGGATTAAGCTTTAAGCTGGCATATAAAACTTTGCAATCCTTCATCCCTATCCCTAGGTAATGTCAAACTGTCACTTTATCGCTTTCAGAAACTAAAACCCCAATATCCCTATTGTGAATTAAAGCCCTTAGTACCTCTAATAGAGTGATCAATTCTATCAATGGAATTTAAAATTGAAGAACAAGATAAAGAGAAGCAATCATAATAATATTTATTAATATCAATCCAATCCACACAAGAGTTCACATTGGCTTTTGGCCTTTACCACAATCAAAGAAGGATTAGCCAGACATGGTATGTCTAGCTTAATACAAATAAACCAAAGAATAGAAGAAAATGCAAATAAGAAGAGTAATCAAACCCCTAATCTTGGCTTCCTTCTTGACCTTCTTGATTCTTGATTTCTCTCAATGCCTCCTTCTTGGTGTTTCTGCCTCTAGGTGTGTGTTTAAAACGTTCCTTTACTTCCTTATTTATAGCCAAACTTGCAAAACCGCAGTATCTTTTTGTTATTATCTTATCTTATTCAGTTTTCATATTTCAGTTGCTTCTTTATTTTGCTTCTTTTCTTCTATTTATTGCTCCTAAATATTAAAATAACAATAATTAATAATAAAATTAATTATAAGATAATTTATATCTATTTAAAGCCTTTATTTGATATTTTATCTTTAATTTCTTAATTATCTTATCCTAAAAACTACATATGCTAGCAGTATATCACCTGACTTAGATAATTTTTATCATCTAATAATGTGTAAAAATTCAACAAAACAGAGTAGAACAGAGAGCAAAATAGAGTTTCTCTTTAGTTAGTTATCAATCAATTTTTTTCCCCCTATTTGGCTTATCAAAAACAAAAATAGCACAGCAACAATGAGAAGGAGAAATGCAACTGTCATTAATGGAAAAGAAATAGTACATTAAACAGAAAAGAGAAAAAGAAAACAGAGGAAAACAAGAAGAGGAAACACAAGAAACCTAAAGTAATTAGAAAGAAAACATAGCAATCCTAAAAGGATTCAGAACCATCAAGGACAAGCCTAGACTCTATGTTTTCTAGCCTAGATTTTATCTCCTCCAAAGCTGAATTAGTCTCAGCCTTGTACACATGATGTATGGACAATATGTTGGATATAGGGGGAGCAACAAGAAGAATGAAGCTCTTGACATAGAAGATTGTTTTGAGCTTTTCACATGCCTTGAAGATTGAAATCCAAAATGAAGTATATGAGAAGTCAATCTATTGATCCTAACATTTGCATGAATATAATCATTTACATGCTTAAGTGTTTTCATCAAAGAATCAAAGCTATTTCGAAAAAGAACTAAATGGGTAATGTTTTTGGAAAAATGTAATTTCACTGTTTTAATCGATTTCCCAACAGATTAATCGATTATTTAGTTCATGTTTAAAACTGGAAAAGCTTTGATGAACATTTTAATCGATTACATCATGGATTAATTGATTATTTGGTTCGTTGTTTAAAATTGGAAAAGCTTTAATGAATATATTAATCGATTACCAAACATTTGTAATCAATTACATAGTGTAAATCAAAATTAATACATTACTGCTTTAATCGATTACCATTTACAGTAATCGATTACACAAGCTATCTTGAAAATCATGTTTTCACTAATTTAATCGATTACCAAACATTGTAATCTATTACATAGGCTTGTTTCTTAAAGCTTGCTTCACTGCCTTAATCGATTACCAAATATTGTAATCGATTACACAAGAGGCTTCCGATACAAAACTTCATTGCTTTAATCGATTACATCTCGGTTTAATCGATTATCTTGTTCGTTGTGAAACCCAGAATGGAGCCTTGAACACTTTAATCGATTATTTATGCGTTTTAATCTATTATTGGGTGTGTGTAATCAATTACAAGTTGCTACAAAAATCTGTTATAAATAGAAGGAAGGCTTGGCTTGAAAGACAACTTGAACACTTCGAATTTTCTGAATATACACAAGCCTTCTAAGAGTTAGAAAGTGATTTTCTGGCCTACAAAAACATCAAGCCAAGTCCTGTTATGTTGTGATAGCCCTCCATAGAAAATGTAGACTAGCCTTTGTGGTGAGTTTCCATGGTTTGGACAACTCCTCTGCAGTCCCTTAAATCGCTCCAAAGCTTCAGATAAGGACTCTTGCTCATATTGAGCAAAATTCCCAATTTTTCTTATTAGTTGCTCAAATTTTGCTACTAGGAAGAATTCCTTCAAAAACTATATTGAACATTGATCCCAGGTAGTAATTCTTCAGTCTGGTAGGTTATAGAGCCATTTTTCAGCTTTTTTGCCATCAAGTATCGGAAGATAACCCATCTTATGTAGTCTGGAGCAGTAGTTAGACTCTTTACTATATCAATAAGCCTTATAAATTTCTTCAGATGAAGAACATGATCTTCAAATGGTAGGCCATAGAGTTGCATTCTTTCAATCAGCTCGATAATGGCAGTGGTTCCAACATTGGAGATGAAGTAGTCCTCCACAGTGTGCTAGAGTGGATCAACAATATTTCCTTCATTCCTACCATTTTCGCTATTCGCTTCAATCATCCTTTTTCTCTTTGTTTTAGCGTTGTTCTTGCAATAAACTATTTCAATCTTAGGATTATGCTCAGGAATTTCAGCCCTTTGAGACCAGGTTAGTACAAACTATCCAACACAAAGAATAATTAAAACACAGTTGGAAGAAAAAGGAAAATAGAATTAAATTAAATTGTAATAAAATTCAGAATTTAAACTAAGATAAAATAGATAAAAACAAAAAAAAAGTAATATATATATATGAACAAAAATTATTTAATTCACACAAATCATATCATCCAGGAACTCCGCAACCAGTCCCCAACAACGACGCAAAAAACTTGATGCGTAAAATATGTTGCATAGGGGAAATTGTATCTTACGCAGTAGTAGTATCATGGATTCGAAAGATCGTATATTGTATCATAGGACCAGTTGTATTCCTAAATAATTCAATTTGCACAAACTAAATAATTTTGAGGGTGTTTATCTTGTGTTTGAGATTGTTTCATGATAAACCACTTTCTGAGTGATATTTTGTGAGCTTGTGTCATTTTGCATTCATTTTCTTGGTAGAACTCATGTTTGGACACTAGTTTTGTGTTATAGAAGTACAACCGCTCAATTGAGTTAAAGAGTTGGAAATTGAAAAAACTTATGAAGATTTGATGTTTGCACTTGATCACGACCGTGGTACATTGACCATGGTCATGGTAATCAACACGACCATAATAAAGTGATAACAATCCTTCAGAACAACGTCAAGATCCGACAACAGCCATGGTCAAATCATGAGGGCCGAGGTCAATTGATGAAGGTTGTAGTCAATTCATGAGGGTAGTGGCCAGCTCATGGGGTCGTGGTCAACCAAAAGGACCATGGTCAATCTGTAATGGCCCAAGGCTTCAGTTTCACTTCTGATCATGGTTTTGGTACACCTTTTCATGCAGATATCTTCAGGTAACAATATATACGTCTTTAGGCTTTGTAAAATTCATTATGAGTTCTTCAGTTATATTCTTATTTTTTTACGAATTTGAGAGAACCTTGGAGACTTTTGAGAGCTGAAGAGTGTGGGCAACACTGTTAGGATGGATAGTGATAATTATTCCTATCTATTGGTATGTCTACGTTTATTTTTATAGGATTGCTAGTTTTGCTTTAATCATGAGTGACTAGTCCCCTAGTTTGGGGGTTATGATGTAATTGTCCAAATGTACTCCTCTCCTTGTTCTTAATGGAATTCCTCATTGTTTTATGTTAATTAATTCTCTTCCTTATTTTAATGTTTAATTTGAATAGCCCATTCTAATACTTAATCGATTGCATAGTAGTGATCATCTTTATGTAATTGGTAGATCTAGGTAGCGAATGTTTTGTACCAAATTGCATGATCAAACTATTTGGGTAATCTCCGATAGATTAGTTAATCTTCAATTAATCATCCCCAAAATTGATTTTATCCTTTGACTTAAATTGGTAGATCCATGACAATTGGGGTATTGATTTAAGGCAAAGAGCATCTTTTGACCTTGATCATAGGCTTTAGTTGATTTTGGGAATAAGTCATTAACTTGTGAAGGAATTTCATTAGGACAATGATTGGGGAAATTGTTACTAGTGAGTCATAACCCCTGATCACTCTTATTATAACTCAAAACCTCTCTTTATATTAATTTATTTGTTTTCTTATAAAAACCAAAATATAAAAATATTTAAATCCTCTTTTTAATCATCTCTGTTGTTAGTTTAATAAACTTAACAAATTAGGAATACAATTGGTCCTCTAGGTTCGATATCTGGACTTTCGAGTCCACTATTACTATTGCGTAGGGTACAGTTGCCCTTTTGCGAGCCTAACATATTTTACGCATCATTTCACCAATTGTACTAAAAAGAATAAGTTAAGCTAAACAAACAGTCAAGGTCTAAAAATACTATTCCCTCTAAATTAAACCTCAATTGGTCATTCCGAATTTAATTTACGGTTAAGGATGAATAATAGAGAGGTTCGTAAAGTGGGTTCATGCCGTTAGTTTGATCATGCAAGTTTTATGAAACCTACTATTCTACAAATCAGTTAATTAGCAATAGATGGTCACTGACATGTTAACAACTATAAATTAGAGTGATCAATTCCAACATAAAAGTTAAGATGGTAACATGATATGATTAACTAAATAACATTGGAGAATTCAATTAAAACATAGAATCAAAGTAAATGGGTACAACTACATCATAATTTGTACCCTAAGGTTGCTAGGTCTGGACAACCACTTTTCACATCTACCTTGGATTTTGATGATTAACAATAAGTATAAATTATTGATGTTTTAATGATTTTATAACAAGTGGAAAGGATCAACGATGTTAAAGGATTTAACAATAATCTACATGTATCATCCACACACCAAGAGAAAATGCTCTGTTAATTATTTAACTAGCATCCAACGCGCTAAAATCAAAGAGCGTCCATTCATTATGTTAATCAGTGTTATACACCGCATTTCATTAACTCTCACATCTAGCTAGTAAGAGACCCACCCATTCTTTAAAAATGATCAACATTGATCAAAAAGTCATTGATAGCCGGAAAAGGAAGTACATGTGCTCTAACTTACACAAATTTATTTTGCCTCTCTTTGTTTTGAATTGCTAACATTTGAATTTAAGGAAAGGAAAAAATAAAAGAGAATAAAAGGTATTCAAAAATATTCCTTAAGGGTCACTTTCGTCGAGGACAAAGAGCACATGGCCCTATCTATACTATCGCTCATTTCCTCAAAAATCAGACAATGGTCTTTTCAAGGAATCGATATTGATCACTTAATGGATCTTTCGCTGAAGTCTATAAAAGACCATCTCTACCCAAAAAGAAGATGATGAAAATCATTACGAGAAAATGAGAATATCTCTGAAGCAAAACTTTGTTGATATCACTGGACGATTGATTTAAAGCTTTCATTTGTTTATCCTTTGCTAAGAAAAGTTATCTTGTATTTGAGCTTTACTATATATTCACTTATCAAGTGTTATTGAATACTTGTATTCATTAAAACTATTGTTTGTGAAAGCCGGGAGTGACCTAGTATTAAACAATACTTGGGTTTCTTAGATTCAAGGGGAGTCTAAGACAGTGCCAGAAGTGGCATTAAGAATATTTGTATAGCTAAGAGTGGTAGGATAAAATACTTGTTTTGTAATCAAGTTTTGATTAGTGGAACCCTTTACTGTTGTGTAAAGGAGAACTGGACGTAGCTTAGGTTGAGTGGACCAATATAAACCAAGTGTTTCTACTTCTCTCCTTAACGGTTTATTAAGCATTCTATTGGTACTCTCTATCATTCTTTTAATATCAAGTATTTATTGAAAAACTATTTTAAAGACTCTAGCATATTCAGTCATCGAACGATCAAGCCTGACTTTATTAAAACCAATTTTCTCTTCAGTGGACGACTTACCATACATATACATATTTGTCTATTCTTGTTCTTAAAGTTTTAAAAAGTTATTATCTTTGATAAACACATTATTCAACCCTCTTTCTAGTGTGATTGTTGTTATTTGAAAGGTTTTAACCAATCATGGTTATAATACAACCAAACAATGTATGAAATAGCATAATGAACAAAAGATATAGAAAACCCTTATAGATTGTAATCCCAATTGTCCTTTGCACACTTCTAAGCTCAAAAACTCTATGTTGTTCGATTATGAGTGAAAGATAACCTAAAACAACGTGGAGATCAGAATGTGTCGTGCTAAGTCAACAAAGGTCATGCTAAAACAACACGAGCTGTTCTGAAGGTAGCAAGCCATTCTCAAGAAGTAGTGATGTTGATGCTAATTTTTGTATATGGGACAACATGGGCCATGCTAAGTTAGCACGGGCCATGTTGAAGGCAGCATTGCGTTCCTGTATGCATGAGGCTGGGGGTGATTTTTCCAAAGGGGCTAGCAGGTCCATCTGCCAGTAGCATGGGCCATGCTAAGTTAGCACGAGGGTCGTGCTAAAGGTAGCATGGTCGTCCTCGAGTTTAGTTATTTTCTTCTCCCTTTTGACCTTTTCCTCAAGTTTTCAGCTTCTTTTCTCAACTGCTAACACTTTAAATTTCCCATGAGTTCTGCTAACAAATATAGATAAAAAAATATAGGGCTCAAACACAGCCAAATAACAGTTTATCATGCTTAAGCCTAAATTTTCTTGTGCCTTAGACCCAAAGAGTTTATGCAACTTTTCAAGTTTAGTCAAAATAATTCATTCTAATGAGTTATTTGGTTCCCCAAGTGTTAACGTTTTAATTACGTTAGGATTTACGTTGGCGATGTGTAACTGAATCCCAATTGTAGTACTGAACCAAAGCTTAAGTCGTCTCCCAAGGGAATAATGCAAGGATGAATATTCAAATTAAAACCTTTCTGATAAAGATATTTTTGTGTTTTTATATTTTAAACTACCTAAAGCTAAAACTAATCAAAACAGAAAATAAAAGATATATTTTTCTAGAGAGATTAATGTGCTGAAAATTTAATAACATAAATTAAAAGAAAAGGTAAGAACGCAATAATAATTGTAGACATAAATAATAACGTTGAGATGCTAAGATTGTACTCGAAATCCCCCTTTTTGCTGCAATTTGTCACACTTCTACATCATTATATCGTTCATCCCCAATTCACTAATGTATTCTATCCCTTAGGTGATAGACCCTAAATCACTTGCCTTGATTCCCAATCCCTTGGCCAACTAACATGAGTAATTAACATTATCGTTTAGGAATTAGCGAGGCTTAACCAAAATTATTCTATCCCCTGAGATAACCCCAATTAAGTATCTGATTCAATTTTGGTTTCAACGAGACTCACCAAAGTGCACATCAATTCCTAGAATCATCTATGAGGTGCATAGGCTCACAAAGAATTAAATATAGAAGGAGAATAATGAACTCAAACAATATATTAATGTGATAAAATTACATCAAATAGGGTTCAATCCTTTCCTCTCCTAGCTAAGAAAGAAACTAGCCACTCATGAAATATAAGAAGAGAGAAAAGAAGAGGGTTTTTCAATGAAGGGTGGTATGTAGAGGTTGTGTCTTTTGTTGCTGCCTATAACTCTCCATTTATAGAATCATATATGTGTTTAATAGAGGCAAATAATCTATTTAATTTACAAAATAATATAATCTATAAAAGGAAATTATCTCTTTAGCTGATATAATTTGTTTTAATTGTTGCAATTATCTTCCAAGTGATTTTCTTCATTTATCTTTGAGCTATATCTCTATAATTATATTTGTTTTGAATTAATTCATTTTTTGGACGCACTGTCTAGAGCGCTTCTCACTTAAGCGAGATATCTTCTGTAAAATTTCATCTTCTCCTCTGTGTTAGTTGGCTTGAGCGGCCTATACCTCGCTTGAGCGAGACTACCTTGTAAAATTGCTCTATTTCTCTGTAAAAACTCACAAACTCATATTAAAAAAAATTCTAAAATCGTAATTCCTATCTAAAATATATTAAAAACTGAAAACATAACAAATTTGATTCAAAACAAGGCCTAAAGTATCAAGAATGAATGAATTAACACTTACTCAACAACTGAATAAGCAGGGTTGTCTTGCAAAGGATTAGGGTATGTCTGCAGCAACACAACAATACATAAATTCAGACATTAATTAATCTTGCACTTAGAGGAAAATTACATATACATTATTTATCTATGTTTTCCTCATATATGTTTGGTTTCATGTTACAGAATTGATTACTAGTCAAAAATTGATTTTAGATAATTTTTCATCCAAGAGTTCAAAATTAATTATGAGCTTCTCAAGTGAAACAACTTTAAGTAATTTCAACTTTGATCAAAAACATTATACTGAATCTTACTTTAAAGTCCATTCTAACCAAAACCAGAATCATGCAAAGTTCCAAATATAAATCTTATTGCTTTAAAATCAATTTTAACCAATATTAATCTCATAAAAATGTATTTTATTGATAATCAATTTTGTCAACCAAGACTCATCCAAATACACACTTCAAAGCTGCATGGCAATTTTTCACTAAGAAGAAGATAAAATTTAAAAAAAAAAATTGAAGTGATAAAAATAGAAAGTTACTGTATTATCATTTTTCGGTGTGGGCAGATAGAAAAGAAAAAAAAAGGATAAAAGGTGGTTTGTTTGTTTATAAAACGACAAAATATTCAAGTGCCACATGATTGTAAACAACTTGAAGCGTCTCGTCGTTGAATGCCACATGATTTTCCGTCATATGCGCACATCTCAACAATAATGTATGGAAGACAATTAAGTTTGAGTTAAAATGTTCACCCTCAGTTAACAAGGGATATGCCATGCATAGTGTCTCTATATGGAAAACTTACCCTGTCAATGTCACATATTATGACTTTCTCAAGAACTTGGTGCTTTAGTGCCTCTCTTGCTGCAAACCCTCCACCTCCGCCCATTATAAATACAGTTTTTGGTCTTCAATTGTCAACAATTAATTCGTTAGAAATGTAAACATTTATGCATAGGATAAAAAACCCTACAAAGAGAGATATATATAAGTAGATATTCATACTCATTATGTACTAAGAACGCAGGATGGACCAAGCTTTCATGATAAATGTATTTGTCCAATTCTGTGCTTTGCAAATGGCCTCAATCACGATAGCCTACTCATAAAGAACCAAATTTTAAAATCTTAACTGATTTTGAGCACCCCCACCCCCTTTTTACAGTTTGTTAAGAAAATAATTTTGATCTTTTATACAATTCTCTTGAGTCTATTTATATATGTCAGCTTAACATAGTTGACTGTAAAGCATAATACTTACCAGTAATGCCCAGGCTAGATCGGTCCAGCTAGCTTTTCAGCCTTCTTAATCATACAATCTGGTATAGGCTGTCCGTTTACAGTAACATTATTTTTTCCATTATCTTTCTTGATAATGTTTGCTAAAAATGATTCACCCCTTTTGCTAGATCTAGGATGATCATGTTCTCCGCTTGCATCACCTGAATCTTGGGAGATCCCGTTGTTAGAATAATCATTGACATATATGACTACATAGATTACATATAGGATATGTAAATCATTATGGCTTCAACAATCAGCACAGACCAATTTAAACATTTTTTAATGGTAAGAAAAAAATGAAGAGTTTTTTTGTGCAAGGGCTGAAATAAAAAATGATGTCGAGGGTTGGGAAAGTTTTTAAATTAACCAAATAATAAAAATAAACTTATCCAGCAAATAAAAACTATCATGAATAATTGATCCAAAAGCTTAAGCTATTGGTGAAGACACGTTAATGGTTTTTATAATATATTTCTTACACTATTTCTACTCACTTATAAGGAGTCTACCTAAAATGCATATCAGCATTTAGTTCCTAACAATTTTATCTACAAGTCAGAGAAGAAAAAAATAGAAACTTATATCCAAATTTTATCCTAACAGTTTTATGACTAGTAATGCAGTAAACTAGAGACATCTTGGAGAAACTTAACACGCATTCATTGGATTTAAGTTGCAGAGACAAGAGAACAATTTCACACTTCTCTATAATTCAATTTCTTTTTTCTCTTTCTCTCACAATCACATTATACATCTTTTCTTTGAGTTTATGCAGCTATTTTAAACACTTAAAGGGAGCCACTCACAATGCTTGGCAATCCTCTGTAGAGCTTACTTATTAGTATTTTAAGTGGTCCTATATGACTCACCTAGAATTATTTCCCGTGGAGTGAGAGTGTGTGTCTTGTACCAAAAAAATCTTATCTCATACTCTTTGCTCTGTTCATATCTCTCTGTCATACAAATTCCTTTTCCTATACCCCTATCCACACTAGAGCCACACACGCATAATGCAGCAAAACAAAATACAGAGTAGAACATACTAAACTGAAAGTTGAAAGGCAGCGTACATGATATCCTTCAAAATCATTAAAGCTAAAGTGTGACCTAGGCACGGTGTACTCAACATGATTTAGAATATCCTTTTGAAGAGTGAGAGTCATTCTCAGAAACCTGTCCAATCTAGGCCTTCGCACTACAATCTTTCCGCTTTCACACGACGCTCCCCGACCTCTTCCTCCAATCTAGGCTTTCGCACTACAATCTCCTGGTTCGCCGTTAATCTTGTCACCGAGACCATGTCGTCGCCACCATCGTCTCCATTGAGGGCGATGGCCTCTGCCAAGGCTCGCTTGATCCTCTAGAGGCTGTCAGATTCCTGGCTTTCTTTCGGATTCCCTGCAAAGTAAATGACTAGGGCCGTTGGGGGTGAGGGAGGAGAGGAGGGAAGGGGAGCCTTAGAGGGAAGGGGTTCGGGTTTAGGGTTGAAAATGAGGACGAGAGGAGAGGAAGGGACACCGGGGAGAATGAAAAGGTTGGAATGAGTGAGAGGTCGAAATTCATGAAAAATAAATTAAGACGGTCTCTTTATATAACCACCTTTGAATATCAAATTTAAGGACGGTTTTGAGAAACACCGTGTTTGTAAATATGTTTCAAAATCGGTTTTGCAATAACCATCTTTAAAAATATCTAATTATTTACAAAATTGTCATTACTATTTAAATAAGGACGGTTATTTTATAACCGACTTTAAATGTGCGTCTTAAAATGTAACTTTTGTAGTAGTGAGGTTGGTGGAGGATGGACTTTGTTGGGGATGGACGGGCGACTCCACATCTTAGGCTAAGATTGTTGTAGATCTTGTATCGTTATAAGCTACTACCTACATACTTTTATCCTGATAGGAGCAGTAGATCGCTCCACAGATCAGTTTTGCACGGGATCCCCAAATAGTTTTTGGCATGTGCTAGTGTTGTTTCCCAATTGGGGTGTTGTTGATTTTACTATGATTAAGGAATTATCCAACCTGATCATTCGACCATATGAATTTCAATGGGGTAGTCATTGTATTGCAAGCAGGAGAGGTCATGACTTCAATTTGCGAAAGTCATTGTTGTATTGCATGAGTTGTCTGGTGTCACATGACATTTCACATATGAGGTGATGTATATGTTGGATTTACTCTTGTATTTGGTTGGTGATAAATGTACATGAATGATTGGTATATCCTCTGTTGTATTATTTATGTACTATGTTAGATGTCATATGATTCGCTACATTCCTACTATATATGTATATATATATATATATATATATATATGTATTGTTTTGGTAGTTTATCCTTGTGTTGTTTCACATGTTTTGTGCCTGTGATGATCTCGGATGATGTGTTCATGGGAGCAGATGGATGACGTTCAAGACCCACCCTTGGTTATTCTTTGATTATACTCGATTAGCACATTCTTCCATGGTCAAACGTATCAAGATGTCACCACGAGAGATGATCAATAGAAGGGAGGCATACTCGTCACATTTGGGAGGCATACACATGAAGAACTTTGAATGTACGAGTATAGACTTCCTTTCATGTTACACCCCAGTAGGCCTTCGGTGCGTTATCATTAACAATATCAGATTGGCGTCTTATTAACATTAAATTTTACTCAGCGGAAGCATAGAATCATTTTTCTTGATTCATTATGTATGAAATCCAAAAATATCAATCAAACAACTAGATAAGGCACATAATATAAGCCCCTGCTGATCCAGTTTCTCATAAATAACCATAGACAGATAAAGAAATATCCAGAATATACTCAGGAGGAACTATACATATCATGTCATTAACGGTTCTGTACATACATATACATCAATGTCTTCACCACACCGTGGTGATACAAAAGGATAACTACCCTCACCGAGGTTATACAGAACTATACAGCCCTTATCAAGGGTACAAAACATAAACAAAATGAAACTGAGCCTTCAAGCTCCATCTGCTGCTCTCAGCTAAGCAGAGATGTCTCTACTCGGGCCTCCTGCCCTGAGACTGCTCTCTTCTGCCTGAAGAGTCACCTGAAATCATAAATCTCCACACGGGGTGAGATACACATCTCAGTAAGTCCAGGGTCCAAGAAGGAATCTCCTCCACCCTGGCCCATTTTCCACAACACATACATCAAGCAATCACAAACAAATGGCCCACTGGCCCTCATAACAATATATTAAACATCCAAACTTGGCAAAGCTACCTCAACGCCCAAAGCAACAAACATGGCGGAGCTACCTCAACGCCTATCTCAATAACACGGCGGAGCTACCTCAACGCCTCATTTAGTAACATGGCGGAGCTACCTCAACGCCGGGCGGATATCATCAATGCCTATCTAATGGCCAATAGATCTATCACAAGCATATCATATAACAATCACAGATGCACACATATATCATTATGAGGATGCAACTACCAATGCATGCATCATGAAATGACCAACACTCCCCTGGAGTGTGGTGTGGCACACAAGATGGGAAATTCTCCCCAGGGACACTGAACTTACCTGGCAAGGTATCAATCTGCGATCCTGTCCCTGCTCTGTGGCTCCCGCCACTGACACCCTCAGTGTCAAGCCCTATTCAAGGCATATATCCATATCAAAACCAATTTGACAGGCAATTAATCATAGGACATATCTTATCAGAAATCCCCTATCCTAGGGTTCAATCAATTTCAGCTCACACTAGGCTTCTCACAGACCACCCAAGGTCCATCAAAGCTGATATCAGAGCAATTGAGTCACCCCAGACTCAATGCACATCACAATATGGCTCACAATAGCCCATAACTCAATATTTCACTGGAACGGTCTAAACCTCAACCAAGGCACCATTCCACTAGCCTCTCAGGCTCAGAATAAACATAATCAAGGCTATAGCATGTCAGAAAACAATCGATAAGTGACTCTACAACAGTCACACATGCATTCACAGAGCCAATATTCACAATTCACCAATTCAAAAATTGAAAGCTAATCCTTCATCACTAGACAGTTCTGAACAAATTTCTCAACAGGACCCTGGGCTAATTCTAGCCCCAGCTTAGTATGGGTCACAATATTCAGAAAATCTCCAATTCCAAAATCAACCGGAGAAACTTAAGTTTCTTACCTCAGTGGCGACCCAAAAAGCTGGAGGATAGCTTTCCTTAGCTCTGTGGTCCTTAACACTCCTTGGGGCTCCGCCAAACTCAAGTTCTCTGAGTTTCTCCTGGAGATTCTACTTCTCCCTCACAAAAGGATTTTCAAGAATAAAAATGAAGGATTAAGGCTTTCCAACTGTTTCTCTCAAGTTTATAGGTCATAGGAAGGTGTTTAGGCTAGCATATGAGGTCCTAGAAAGCTTGGGCACTCCAACAATGGAGGTTTGGGCGTGGGGAAGAAGGAGGAACAGTTTTCTCCTTCAAAAATCGTGTTTTGCCCTATATATTGGGCCTGTCCGAGGTCTAGCGCGATCCGCTCCATCTCCGACGCTACCCGCGCAAACATGGCGGTGGCCCTGGCACCACCAGCGCCACATCCACGCCTCCCGTGTCAGCTTCCAGAACCTGTGGCGCCACCCGCGCTACTCTGGCGCCATCCGCGCCATACCTTCCCTGACCTATGGCGCCATCCGCGCCACACCTGGCGCTAACCGCGTGGAATTCCAGTGAAACTTGGTGTTCCAGGCCACTTCCCGCGCCATCAGCGCCACCAATGGCGCTATCCGCGCAGGCTGGAAACCTCTGGCGCCCCTCGCGTGGTTCTGACGCTCTGGGCGTCAAGTTCCAGTAGCTCTGGCGCCATCAGCGCCAACCATGGCGCTACTCGCGCCACAACCCTAACAGGGTTTTCTTCCAAAGATCCCTGGCGCTATCAGCGTGGGATCTGGCGCCAACCGCGCCAGGGTGAGGGTCCTTACATTTCAAGTCTTTGGTTTGGCATCACCTGGCGTGTCGACAGATGGTAGTTCAAGACGGGGAACCTATTAATGAAGAGTTACAACAGTTATTTAGACGATACTACATCTCTTCAGTCTCTAGAGTTTGATGGTAGAAGGAGATTTCTCTATAAGTCTCCTGATGTTTATGTTTTGGGATTAGTGTACGACCAACATAGGGAGTTCGTAATGTATCTCCATTCCCATTTTGGATGCATTACCATAGGTAGTGGGTGCACTATTGATAGTTTCACACATTTCACCTAACTTTTCTTTTGAGATATTTTTATAATCTTGACTTGTATCTATATCTATATAAACATTAGGTAGATGTTGTCTAATCTAGTGTTTTTATCTAGTGTATGAGTTGTTGAGATTATTTGTATGTTAATGTATGCCTTCAATTTATAGTTATATTGTGAAAAAAGATATACTCATATTTTTATAAATAAATTCAATAAGAGTTTTAATGGAGTAAAAATTTAGTAGAAAATCATAGTAGCACACTTTTAGGGTGTTACACCACACAAGGAATGGCGTGGAAGTGCAATGCGGATGCCATTAATAATTATGCCAAACATAATATTTAAGATAAACTAGAAAGGGTATTCATGATCAAACAAATTTCTTGATTAGATTTATGTTGTTCATTATTCAACGAACGATGTAATAGAAAATAAAAAAGTTGCATTGTGACCTGAATTGTTACCTTAGTTAAAAGGTGTCAAACACATGCACACTTAAAGAAACGCAACTATTGTACCAATTGTTTAACCTTTTTTTCTCTAATGTTATGAAAAAAATATAAGTAATTCATTTTTTTTATACATAAAATTTTAGGGAGTGGTATGGTGTTTGGTCCAAGGCAAGGAAGGTCTCTATATGGGCTTAAAATAATTGATTTGGAAATTTTATATTATATGATCTTCAATTTATTTAATGTATTATAATAATGGTATTTTTTATATTAATTATCATGATTTTCTATAATTCTTATATGTATAATTAATTTACGGATATTAAATTCTTTTTTAGTGATGTACAATAATTTTGTGACATTTTATAGGTTTTCGTATGCATTTAATTATTTATCAATATTTAATATTATTCTATTAATGTTTAACATAATCAAATTTACATTAGTATTTAAAAAATTTGATACATTTTTTCTAAACCAGGTATATAATTATTCTCATATACAACATTTTCTAATTTGATATATTTTTTCTTCTGAAAATATATTTGTAATATTTTAACAACTTCAATATAAGTATTCTAATTTTTTTAAAATAAACATTGATTTTAATAAATTTGATTTATTAGTTATATTAATAATACTTAAATTAAACTACATTATATGTATAATATATCCAAAAGATTATATTAATTTTTATCACTATTTCTAATAAATTGATCTTAATGTTTATAATTTTTTCGTATATATTATAACCTTAATTTAAAATATATTATAATAGAATATTTGTCATATGTATAGATGTCACTAGATATATTAATTTAATGAAGATTAGTCATTAACACAAGTCAAGTTAAAAAATTAAAATAAAAAAATGAATTAAATAAATTTAAAAAATAATATAAAAAATGAGCATAGACATCATCATCAAAGTAAAGGAAATCTACCTAAGATAACACCTTAATAATTAATAATTTTTGGAGTATATGTGCAACTAAAAATATATTTAAATATTCATTAACATATCTACTAACATACATATTTAAAATTTAAACTAAATAATTAAAAATATATTAAAATTAAAAATAATATAAAAACTACAATAAATTATAACATGTGAATTTAAGACACATAAACATTAAGCTAGTCTATTTAAAAATGCAAATCTCCTTAATTGATTGAAAAATACATCATTAAAATTTCAATTTTTATTATATATTATATAAATTTTAATTATTAATCTTATAGATTTACTAGAAGAAAACATTTCAAAATGAATTCCAACAACTTTATAACAAACTCAACTATTTTAGTGATATTATCTAATCATATTTTTTTATTCTAATTATATTAGAGTATGTTTAGATGGAGTATTTTAAAAATGCATCAATTAAATCTCTTTATTTTCAAAATTTTGTGTTTAGATAAAAAAATTGAATTTCTTCATTTTTAAAATTTTGAACGGAGGTCGAAGTACTCGCCGGCGATAAAGACGGAGCAAAGAGTGGTGCGGTTAGAACTTTTATAGAACAAGAGAATTTCAATTTCTCACCTTTTAGAAGAAAATTCAAATTCTACATTTTTAATTATTTAAAATTCTAAAAATTTAAATTATTCATATAAAAATATTCAAATAATGGATTTTAAATTAAAGAATTTTAAATTGTCTGATAAAATACTTTCCCCAATTAAAATTTTGAATGCATTTTGCTTAATAAAAAATTTATTTATTGAAATAATTAAATTCATAACAAAATTACATGATTATATGTGTCTCATTGAGGTTTTTTTTCTTCTGAAGACCACAAATATATGCTCCTCTATGGGTGACAAAACTTGTCGTTCTTGTATTTACCATAATTGCATACCGACAAAGTGTCCTATTTAATTATGTTTCTTATTTAATAGGTCTTCAATGATTTTTACCTAACTAAATATATTTTAAAAGTAATAAATATTTTAAAGATATTTGTAAACAAAAAGTAAACTCCTAAAATGAGTGATTTTCATTGCAATTATATTTACAACTTAAATATTTCCTAGGTAGTAAACTTTTTTTTTTACAAATTTTAATTATTATTTTCATAGAAGAAAAAGATGAAAAAATAAAACTATATAAAAATATTAAATTCTATTTACCCAGCTAAACTATTTTATCAATATTTTTCTCGTCGCACCTTTTTTATGATGCAATTGTACAAAAGTTAACTTAATACAACTTTTAATTAATTTTTATTTACACATTTCAATTTATTATTGAATAAAATCAACATAAAATTCACACAGTAACAAATATTTCATTGAACTCTATTTCTCAGGACTAATATTTTTAAATATATTTTATTGTTGAATAAAATTCACATAATAGCATGTTAGCTTGATTTTTATTTTTGAATTAACTAGTATAATATCTTTTGACTTAAATATTTTTTTTTTTGACACCACATGTTATATTTCAATATTTTAAATTCGAAACTATTGATTAAGTTGAACAAATTTCACAATAATTAATCGGTGTGCCCAATAATAATTAATCAGTCTAACATAACATTGACCTAATTAATATATAATACATTAAAAAATATATATTACTAAAAATATTCTCATTTTACTAAGAGTAATTTTAGTCATATATATATATATATATATATATATATATATCAATAAATGATTTCAAAATCTTAACTCTTAATTTGATTACCTTTTTATAAATAAATTTCTTGAGTCTTAAATGTAAATACTTTTGTTGTATTGTGCATGAAACAGACCCCACTTTCAAAAACCGCTCACACTGCCAATCTCTATTTCCATACTCGAAACCTTTCTCAGAACGCCCCTGGATTCATGTTTACTCAAAACAATTCATAGAATTCACTGCCATTACCACGCTATAAATCCCTTCAGAAACAAAGCTTCACACCATAAAAACAAAGGTTCTTGCATCTTGCCCCATCTAACTCTCTCTCTTGCCCAACACATTTTACCTCTTTTTTTCTTTCATTCTATACCTCTGGAAACTTTTCAAACACCTCTTACATCTTTTTCCTGCTCTCATTCCATTTCCCTTTTTGTCTCAATGACAAACAATTCCATGGCAGTCTCCCTCTCCCAGAACTCCTTCTCCTCTGACTTAGACTCGACATCCTCCTGGGACTACCTCACCGGCAACTCCTCCCAATTCCCTCCTTGCCCACCATCACCTATAGCAAACCAACCCCTAGAGAATCTCCCTATTGCAACCCCACCCACAAAGAAGCCACGTGGCAGGCCCCCAGGCTCCAAGAACAAGCCCAAGACCACCTCCTTCCCAGTGGGCCAACCCGCTGAACCCTCCATGAAGGTCGTAATTGTCAACCTGACCCCAGGCAGCGACATCATTGAGTCCATTCTTGATTTTGCTCGTAGACGCCACGTTAGCCTCACCATCCTCAGTGCCTCTGGCACGATCTCTAAAGTAACCCTTCACAATTCTCTGCATGGTATTGCTGCCCTCACACTCCGTGGGCCCTTCACCTTGCTCTCGCTCAACGGCTCCTACTTATACAACAACCATTACACCCTTCACCCTGGAGCGACCCCTCCCCCTCCCTTATCCTTCGGGATCAGCTTTTCCACCTCTCAAGGCCGAGTCTTTGGCGGCGCCATTGGCGGTAGAGTCATCGCCGGTGATGATGTCAGCCTTACAATCTCCACCTTCAAGAACCCTGTCATGTACAAGTACGTTCCTGCAGACAAAGAAAGGGACGGGGATGACAATAATAACAACAATTATAACAATACCTCTAAAAACTTTAATGGGGGTAACGAGTTGTTGGGGTTCAACATGGTTAGCTGCAGAGTTCGTGGGTGGTGAATGATGTGAAATTGACAACATGGGAGCAAGAACACAGCAAATAAACAAAGATCTCTCTAAATGTGTCGTTTTTTCTGTTTTTTTTTTTTTTTTTATTATTGTTTATGTCATGGGTCTTGCTGGAAGTTTGTTAGTTGTTACATTTTGTCATGGGGGTAAAATAAGAGGAGGGGCTCTCTACAATGCTTTATTTGTGGTGTTTTAGATTGGGTGAAAAATTATGTTCAACATCCTTGTTTCGACTTATCTATTTTAAATGAATTTCTTTAATTAATCAATGTCTCTTTCTTTTTTCATATCAATTTTATTTCCGTTCATGTGATTTTTTCCTTTGAGATGATTGCAAGTTCATGAAAACCAAGATCTTCTATGGCAGTGCATGATGGTTTTCGGAATTCTTGTTGATGGAATTGAATAGATAGATTTAGGAGTGGAAATGAATATTGTGTTGTTGACAATAAATGCTAGTCAACACTGAGAGATACAGAAACAGAAGAGGGAGAAGTGAGAATATGATAAGTCATACAGTATAGTGTAACAAGAAGGAAATTAAAAAAAAAAAAGTTACTAAATGAGTTTTTGCACTGTTGAGGTGTCAATTATCATGTTAAGTGGAAATTGTAGTTTCTTTGTGTTTGTATAATGTAGCCAATGCTAATGTGTGTCATGTGGGTGGTTATGGAATTCCATAGCATAGCAGGGTGTGTTTCTTTCTTTTGCTTCTCGTCGAGCGATGTTTCATTTATGGTCTCTAATGTTGAGCGTGAAGGTAAGTCACAGGTGCATGGTGCTTTGAAGGAACAGGATGACTCATTGGACTATACCATGTTCAATTCAAGTTGCTTTCATTATTCCATTATGAATAATTCGCGGAAATTCTCATTCTCTTTTTTGTTATTAAAGAACCTTACACCATTTCTGTTATAAAGTGTCATGCATTTCATAAATGTTTAATTCTTTGTTATTTTATGAATTCTTTAATTACATCCTTATTTATTACCGACTCAGATTTATTAATAAAATAAATAAGACATTTATTATAGTCAGTGACACCATTCAAAATAAATTGATTTATGTGGTAAAAATTTATGTTTTGTTTGACTGTTTGGACTTTGGACACACATCTTACATTTGATATATATATATATATATATATATATATATATATATATATATATATATATATATATATATATATATATACTATCTTCTAGTCTAATTAGATATTCCCTTTATCTTATAATAATTGTCAAAGAAAAAAAAATAAAAAAAAATTCATTTTCAATGTAAGAAGAAATTATGTCCCATATAATATTCATAAGACAATAAAATCTAAAAATGAATTAATGATCAGATAAATTATATAAAATTTCTATTCTCTTTAATTTTTCTTGATTTGTGAATAACAAATACTCTCTCCATCCTCCATTATAAGACATTTTTAACTAGTATAGGTGCCTTAGTAAAAATAATTAATTTAGTTAATTATATTAAATATATCAATTATTTGTACTATCATTCCAATTATTCATTTCTTATCTCTTTAGTCACTTATTTTTTTTATCTGTATATTTGGAGAAATAATAATTAAGTAAGAGTATGTAAGAAAAAATAATTAATATACTTAGAAATTAAAAAATATCTTATAAAAAACAATTTTTTTTATAAAATATCTTATAATTAGAAACAAAGAAAATATCATGAAAGAGATGGAATAAGTAAGATATTATAAAGTTAACTAGACATGACAACGGGGCGGGGCGAGGGCGGGTATTGCATTTCCCGTTTCCGCCCCTGCCCCCGATCCCCGATCCCCGATCTTAGATCTCCGATCTCCGTCGGATTTTAAAACTCATCCTCATTCCCGCCCTCACTGGGGATCGGATTTTTCCTACCCCGTCTCGCTCCCGCTATTTGATTAAAATTAAAAAAATAAAAAATAATATAGTTTTTTATTGAAAAATCAGACGAAAAAAACTAATTACGTAACAAAAAATAATAATAACAAACCCACATTTAAAATATGGGATCATAATTTATAAATTATAAAACAAAATCAATCAATTCAATTAAAAAATTTAAAAAATATATATATATATATTTAATATTATTTATTACGGAGTAGGGGCAGGAACAGGAGCGGGTATTAGTGATCCCATACCCGCCCTCGTCCCCGCTTTTGGCTATTGAGGAAAACTTGAATTTGATAAATTTGATTTTTCCCTATTAAAATCAGGATGAATTTGAGTGGATATGCACTAGTTCGGATCCCGCTGACATGCGTAAAAGAAAGTTAATTAAAATGTGTTCTTTAATATGATATTGTCAAAGTTTTGAAAATCCTTTATGACAACATTTTGAATTCTTACATTCAATCGTGTGAAACAATAGTCAGGTTTTGTAATAATATATGTGGAGAATATATATATATATATATATATATATATATATATATATATATATATATATCCCCTCTTATGACAATGGGCCAGTTACTTCCACGAAATTTTAGAAAATTATTAAAGTAATATACATGTGTAATTATAAGTTTTATAAATTGTTACCATAATATTAAATGAATTACAAGAATTAATCGATATATAACATAAGGTTGTCCATATAAATTTATTTACAAGAATTAATCGATATATCCCCCAAATTTCTGGATCCGTCTATATATATATATATAAGATACTATTGCAGAATTAAATTATAATATATTTAATTTTTATGCATTTTTAGCATAAAATATTTATATTATTTATCAATGATATATTTTATATGATATGGGAGTTTGACCGATATATTAATTTAATCGTACAAGATAGTGCTTAGGGAAATTCTCTAAATATTTCCATTATTTAATTAAAAATATGGTCAAAAGATTACTAATTTCTGATGACTAGCGTTTAAGGATATTCGCAATTCTTTGACTAGCGTTATCAACTTAGTATTGGCCCACTTTTATAATATGTTTTAAAACAGTTTGATGATAAATGTTTGTAAAACAACCAGTCAGTCCCGACTATGGTCAATCAGTCTTTAAAAAATGTTTGATTGAGATGATTGTCAGACATCGTTGAACTAAATTGGTTTTTTTATCAGTTAATTAGTAATTAAATTGATTTAAAATTTAATAAAACTAATCTTCATAAAAGTTTAAAAATTAGTTTATTAAACTCAATTTAATAAAACATCTTTTCTATTATATGATTTTTATGATAAAATCTTATTTCAAAAATAAATAATAATAATGATATTTTAAATTTTTTTAGAGTGATTATTTTAAATTATATAATATAATTGATGTTGAAAAAAATACGTTAGAAAAATTTACTTGTAAATTATTTTTGTTTCTCATAATAATATTGAATGACTTTTACAGTATAAATATAAGATATGTTGTGAAAATTGAATGCAAATTGTTATTATTTGTATTCCATTGTTCAACTCCATTTTTCTTCCCCAATGTGATTCTATGGCAAGTAAATATGCTTTTAACAATTGTAACAAATTGTTTTGACTGAAGTTGAATGTGAACGTTTTTTAAAACAAAGCATTGATTCGTTTATCATATAAATCATTTCCGGAGATTGCAATTTTTGCTATAAGGGTAAGTTTGGTAGGGGATAATTGTTTTTTGTTTTCTAAGAATTATAGGTTAGAAAATTTAGTTTTTTATGTTTGATATCAATTTTTAAAAAATAATATTTGTGAGAAAGGATGTTTTCCGAATGTTTTTTAATCGATTTTTCTTGAAAAAATCATGTGGAGGTGAGAATCCTATTTTTTGAGTTATTTTTCTTTTATTATAGTAAAAATATCATCTTATTCTTTATTAAAATATTTAATGTGATAAAAATATCGTGTAACTCTTTAATTCTAAAGAAACTTATTTTAAGATTTCAATGGTCAAGTAAACAAATTTTATTCAATACCAAAAAACATGATTCTCAATATTCACGGCTTCGAGGAATCATTACTAGAAAAACAACATTCAACATCGGTTATTTTTGACATTCCACATCGGTTTTGAACCGATACTGAATCAGGTGATGTTAAAAGTGTGGAAGTTAACATCGGTTTTTAAAACCGATGTTAACGGAAAGCATACAACATTGGGTTTCAGTAAAAGCTGATGTCGCTATCATTTGAATAAAAACGTAAAAAAAATGTAAAAGCTGAAACTTCAACATCGATTTTCAGGAAAAATCAATGTTAACTTTCACTATAACATCGGTTTCCAATGAAAGCCGATGTTGATCTCATGTAACAAATCTATGCAACAACATCGGTTTTCATAAATAAACTAATGTTGTTATATAGATAGGGACATCATTTTTCTAAAGAAAATCGATGTTGTTACATGAGATCAACATCAATTTTCATTGGAAACCGATGGTTTAGTGAAAGTTAACATTGATTTTTCCTGCAAAACGATGTTGTAGTCTAAGTTAACATCGATTTTCTTAAGGAAACCAATGTTGTTGTTTTTTTTAATATGTTGTCTGTTTTTTAATTTGACCAGTTCTTTAACCTGTAAATTAAATACCAGACATCCAGCCAATTTCAGAATACAATACAATAAGATAATATTTAGTAACAAATAAAATTCAATAGTGTCAATGTACATAAAAATGATTTCCTAACCTAATGTTTATACAATTGTTTTAAAAATCCCTTAACCACCTATCCTAATATGTCATCTCTAATTATAAGATAAAACTTCGTTCATTGAACCCTAATAGCCTTCAATGTCTCGGGTTCCAGTGTTCTTTCATCAGGGAAATACTGCATGACATAATAAAACATAATTTAATAAGTAAAAAAAAAAAAAACAAGTCAAAAAAATAAAATTAGTTTTGAATTAGACAATTAATTACCATGTCCCAGTTATCTCTGAAGCCTCCTTGGACTATCGTCGACATCCAATGCATGACATAATAACTTCCTTTTTGCTTATTACACTAAATTCAATAACATAGTCAAATTTAAATGAAAATTAGTGTAAATAGTAACAAAAATTATTTTGAATACATAAACCATGATTTATTAGAAGACTTACTTTAAGCTCAATCCATTTAGTAGTAGCCTTTGATTTATTTCCTTGAGTGTCATGGACTCCCTTCAAAGCACTGCTTAAGAGAAACATGCATGCATAGTGTACAATTAACATATTCATGGCATAGAAATAACAGAAATGTCTTACAAATTACAACCTAGCTACCTGTTAATAATTCCTTTAAGGTAGTTATCAGACCTATTATGCAACGAACAGAACCACACGACAACATTGGCCTTAGGACATATAACGACCAGTTGCCAATGTGCACTGCATTAGAGAAAAATAAGTTATTATACTGCATACATTAATTAAAATTCTTTTGTACATTTTTACTTACCCATTCAAATATGGTGCAAGGTAGACATCTTTTTGTGAACTCTGCATCCATTTCTTCATGTAGTCCCCGAATTCAAATTGAGATAGCCCAGATCTTTGTATGGACTGTGGCTCGATGAATCCATACACATCGGGATGATCCGATTGCAGACATAAGTCATTCATATGCCTATTGTTTTATAAATAAAGTCAATTATGCATGAATATAATACAATGGGTTATGTAACGGTAGCCAATTGAAAGTGAGTTATAGAATCCACAGTTGTATAACGGAGATGTTCAGACATTGACCACCATGGATGATCTCAGAAATATCCTCATGCTTTATGTACAACGGGAAGTTGTCATTATGCACCCTGAACAAAGTTGGGTCCCATGGCACCTGCATGGGTCTAAAGAAAAGATCAGGAATGGTTAATGCGATATGGTACAAGGGATCGATAATATCTTTCGACTTATTTATAGGTTTCACCAGTCCCTGGGGTTCCTGTTTATCCTACACAGTTAACAAACATAAGTGAACGACCGAGTTAACTTTATATAAGACAAATCATTCGTAAATGAAAAGAAAGAAGGCAAAAATGATATACCTTATGCAAAATAGGCTATACAAGACGTGTCGGCCAAGTAAGGAAAGTGTTAAGGGTCTGCCCCACTAACTGAACCTCGTCAGTAGGTACAGGGACGTGAGCATCAGGATCTCGAACTTCCTAAACATTCACCTTGACCTGATTAGTGGCAAGAGGGATGCTGTGCACGGTTGTCAACCCCTCATAAACTCTTCTAGAAGCAACCAGGCGGGGAGGATTGTCATCGACATACAACCCATGCTTGTCAGATGCACCCGTGTCTGGGTCATTCCCCAAGGGATCGACATAGCTTCCCTTGGTGCTAACAAGGGCACTAAGAGGACATGAATAAACCTTCGAAGGTGGCATGGCACCCTGAGACTGCATTTGAGTCTGCATCTGGGACTGCAGGTGGCTGAACGACATCATTATTTGTTACGTAACTTTTTCGGTGATGGATTGTGTAAGTCGATCAGTGATTGACTGCTCCAGCTCTATCCTGATGTTGTCTTTCAGGCGATCCAAGTATTCAAGTGCCATTGACTTCAACTTGCGAGAGGTTGATGGAACCGGTCCGAAGTAGTGTGTGATGGTCACACCGGCTCTAGCAGCACGGACGCGCCAGGGGTGCTCTGGTCATCCAATGGCAGCAATCAGGACATCCTGATGTCCACTGGGGACAAAGCTACCCTTGTGGATTGCTCATCCAGGGAATCCTGTAATGCAAAAAAAGTAGGACATTAGCTTAGTCATTTGTTAGGCAAAAATTCATTAATGAAAACAGGAACCATCCTTTAATTTGACTTACAATCCTCTTTGCAATCTCATGTGCCGCCTCAGTAGTTATGTCTTTGGTTTTTTTTCGTGCGATCCAGCTTCCACTTCACGTGTCGTCTCACCGGGTACAGAGGATGAACTATGGTCTTCGTGCTATCATCACAACTTGCTTCCTCCAATTATTTCTTTTGTTTTTCTTCCATAATTTTCTTTCATAACAATTCATAACCCCCGCAAGACAACACGTGAGGGGCAATGTTCATGTTTTTGGATGGCCTGAGCCTTCTTTCTAACACCCTGTCAGAATTACACAGATAGATGTCAAAATAAATGTGCTTCAAAGTGTTTTTACAATTAAATTGTAAAAAAAATCAACTCAGCTAACCTCCCATGAAGCGGCCCTACGACTCTCGCAGAATTGGTGCCACTATTCCTTACTAATGCCATATTTGTCATAGACAGCATCAGCATCATCATCCTTTCCTTGGGCAAGAACCCATTTGGAGGTCAGATCTGACTTAAACTGCCTCCATCGCTCTCCAACGGTCTGCAGTATTTTCTTCTTGGTCCATTGGTCGGACAATTCAGGTATATCAAATTCAACCTGCGTTACAATCAAGTGGGTTTAAGAATTTCGATAACATTTAAATTCTATAACTACAAGCAATGACATCAGACATTTAATTGTAATGCCTGAATGTCCTCCCAAATCAGCTCCTTCTGCGTTGCAGGAACTTCGTTCCAGTTAGCAATTGTGACATCCACCTTGTCTCTAGCCACAATCCCTAGATACGTCCTCAACTTCTTTGCCTGAGGACCATCTGCCCTCCCAGTGGCAGGATCGATATGAACCACTAGTCTTTCAGCATCAGCAGGTCTGGTAGACAGTGGCCTCAGACGTGTTGGTTTCCTGGTCTTCTTCGTCGTAGACGGCGAAGGTGCTGACTCAGGAAGAGGAGGTGCTGACTCAGGAAGAGGAAGTGCTGACTCAGGATGAGGAGAGGAGCTCGATAGTGTAGTCATGATCCTGTTAAAAACAAAAAGAAACATAAGTAAAGTTAACTGACAAGTTAGGTTATTTATGAAATTGTAAAAAATGCAATCAAGTTAATAAGGCAAAAAAATTACATTAAGTGATGTTAATTAATTCTCTTTCATCATGATCATTACGATTTGCATGAATATCGTCATCGTAATCTTCTCTGTTGATGTCAGGCTTTGTGTCGAGAATTGAGTGACACCAGTATCGACGGTTGAATCATCATCGTCAAGAGTAATACCAATGGTTTTTCCATGTAATACCACTGACCACCTTTCATCACATGGATCTTGAACATAAAACATCTGTTTAGCTTGTTCTGCCATGATGAAAGGTTCATCTTGATAAGCTAGCTTGTTAAGATCAACCAAAGTAAATCCCAAGTCCTCGGTCCGCACACCACTATTGATATCAACCAACTTACACTTGAAAACACACACAATGAATGTAACATAATTAAGCTTCCAGATGTCATGAATGACTCCAAAGTAAGGCATGCACGCCAAACGGGGATTATGGTCATGCACAATAGCGAAGTGCTGCGACTCAACCCTAAGGCTAACCCCACTATTTTGCATTGTGCTCTTGTTGTTTGGTGTAGAATGAGTACTTGTTAATATCGTATCCCTGCCAACTTCTAACATTTCTTTTAGGCCCATCTGCTAACTTCCTCATTGTTTTAGATGAAGATTCATCACTAAATATTGTATCTTTAAACCAATTCAGGAAAGTCTAGTTATTCTCTTTCAACAACCTATTCTTCATCATTCTTAGATTACTTTCCTTGACTAAGGCTTCATGACGAACTATGTATGGCAAGACTTCATTACTGTTATTCTGGACATACAAATGAGCTTGTTGCAATTCCTGTAAACCAGGCGTTATAATATGCAACCCTCGTGAACCATTTCCTCCCACTCTGTCATCATGCCGGGACTCAGGAAACAGTTTTTTCCTTTTCAAGGTACTCTGAACAAAATTCTACAACTTCTTCTGCAATGTACCTTTCAACTATGGATGCTTCAGGATGGTGTAGTTTTTTTGTATACTCTTTCAAGATCTTCATGTACCGCTCGACCGGGTACATCCACTGTAAATAAACGGGACCACACAATTTAATTTCCCTGACCAGATGAACAAGTAAGTGAACCATTATGTCGAAAAATGAAGGAGGAAAATACATCTCCAACTGACACAAGATAATTGCTGCCTCTTCTTCAAAGTCATCTAACTTGACCGGGTCCACGACTTTGTACAAATGGCATTGAAGAAAAAGCACAGCCATGTTATAGCATGCCTCACTTTAGTAGGAAAAATGTCTCGAATCGCCACGGCTAACAGTTGTTGCATCAACACGTGGCAATCATGAGACTTTAAGTCAACTAGATTCAGATATTTGATATGCACAAGGCTCTTGATATTTGAGGAGTATCCCTGTGGCACTTTCACTTGGCACAGACACTGACAAAAACTTATCTTTTCCTTTCTTGACAAAGTGTGACATGCTGGAGGCAAGTATATTTTCTTACCATCAGACCTAGGATGTAACTGCTCATGTATAACCATCTCAGCAAGATCTTGACGAGTGTTCAAACCATCCTTTGTCTTGCCTTGAATGTTAAGCAGAATGTCGATGACACTGTCACACACATTTTTCTCCACATGCATAACATCGAGACAATGTCTAACATCTAGATTAGACCAGTATGGAAGATCAAACAATATCGACCTCTTCTTCCATATGCAAGTATTACCTTTCTGCTTCTTTTGTGTCTTTCCAAAAATAGTATGGATGCCCTAAACCCGCTCAAGAACTTGTTCACGGGTTAACGGAATCGGTGCAATTTCATGCTCTTGACTTCCATTAAATGCTTTTTTCAATCGCCGATAAGGGTGATAAGGTTTCAAAAAATCGTCGATGGCGAATGTAAACTATTTTTCTTCCATGTTCAAGTTGCACATAACTCGTGTCTTGCTCACAGATAGGGCATGCAGGATAGCCCTTAACACTGTATCCACTCAAATTTCCGTATGCTGGAAAATCATTAATGGTACAAAATAGCATTGCACACAACTTGAATGTCTTCTTTCGATACCCATCAAACATGGCAACCCCCTCGTCCCACAAGTTTGTCAAGTCTGCAATCAAGGGACTAAAATAAACATCAATGTCATTTCCTAGCTGTCTTGGCCCCAATATCATCATAGACAACATCATGTATTTTCGCTTCATGCACAACCAAGGAGGCAGGTTGTAAATGACTAACAAAACAGGCCACGAACTGTGCTAAGAACTTTAACTACCGTAGTGATTAATTCCGTCACTGGCAAGTGCAAGCCTAAGATTTCTTGGGTCTTTGCCGAATTTCGGATACAAACGGTCAATCTTCTTCCACTAAGACGAATCTGCCGAGTGGCAGAGCATTCCATCATAGTTTCTTCCATCTGCATGCCATGTAAGGTCTTTTGCATCATCTTCATTAGCAAACAAACGCTTAAACCTTAGAATGATCGGAAGATACCACAACACCTTCGCGGGAGGGCTTTTCTTTGTGCTTTCATCACTGCTACAGTCGTCATCGTTCTTCACTTTGTACCATGATACCCCACACGTGGGGCATTTATGAATTTCTTCAAATTCATTTCTGTACAATATGCAGTCATTAGGATAGGCATGTATTTTTTGATACTTCATACCCATCAGACACAGTATCTTCTTCGCCTGATAGTAATTTCTTGGCAACGTGTTTTCATCTAGAAGCATTTGCTGAACTACCTGAAGCAGTGAACTGAAGCTTTTGTCACTCCATCGATATCTAACCTTCACATCAACCACATTTAACACTGCTGACAACAGTGTAAATGACTCTTTGCACCCCGGATACAACGGTTTCTTCAAATCATTTTCCAACGTATCATACATAAGGGCATGTGCTTGCTGAAAAGGCTCATGTCCCAGACATGAATCATATCCTCTAATTGATCTCCGATGTCAACATCAAGCGGTTTAGTTTGCGAGACCCTCTGCATGTCTGTCAATTCACCATGCCATATCCATGTTGTATAAGTCTTCTTAATCCCATTGCATAGAAGATGCTCCCGTATGTCGTCTAGTGCTTGCCATCTTCTATTCAAACAATTGATTCAAGGAAAGAAATATTTTGCATCCCTATCCGTTCGACTTCTTTCGGAGGCAAATTGCAAGAAATGTTCAACACCTTCCTCATACTCAACCGTGATGCGAATTGCATTCATCCAACTTCGATCCATCTAATTAATAACTTTGTGATACTCACAAAGTTATTCCATGCATCAAAACCTCACTTTTTTCATTCAAGGTGTGACCCTATCCCATTCAGGAAGACATATTTTTATAGTATATTCATATGTATAGGTTGAGTCTCTTATCTTAAATTTGATGAAATTTCAGCAGCATTTCGCTTGGATCTCTAAGTACACGACATTGAAGCAGTGACATGAGTTCCACCATAATCAAGTATGCACCTGGAGAACAAAGTGAAATGCATTGTACCAAAATTTTATCAAATTTAAGAAAAGAATCACAACCTATATTAGTCTTCCCACACTATCCAAACGGACAATTCAAGAATCAAAACAATGATTAATCCAAACTGTCTAGAAGAATCACTGTAATGAATCTCAAACGGGAAACTAAGGTTCACTCGTAATGAACATTAATTGTATAGAAAAGGCAACATTCATACTTGACATACAAAATATTTTAAGTTTAACGCAAGGCTTACCTTTGGTGAAGGAGCAGAGGCTGGCTGTGGCTTGGGTTCAAATGATGGTGGCGGTGTAACTGGGGTTGTAGGCTCACTTGGTTTTTCTTCTTGCAAAGAAATCATGGTGATGGAATACAAAAGAAGTTAGAAGAAGTGTTCCTTAAAAAAATATTATTCCAAAAGGGAAAAGGACATTAATATACACACAATGATTGAAAAACAACCATAGCATGTTCCTTGAAACAGGTGAGACAGAAGTAGAAGTGTTACAGTACTCCTGACCAAGGGTTTATAATTTCATCTTAATCACCATCACACCGCCAACTAACAATGTTTAGAGTGTTCTACCATTAGGAATGTAGACAAAAAAGTAACAACAAACAAGCAATAGATGCATTCAACGCTGTAATGAAGCAGAAAAAACAAAAGAAATGATTCTATCAGATATATAAAGCCCTCTTACATAGTTTTCAGAATCAAAACTTCTCTAACCATTCCCTTTGAAATGTCACTTTTTCACCATCACCACTTAGACTCAACACAAGAGGCATGGAAAAACACAAGGGATATAGCTAGGATTGACAACTTCAAGTGTTTCCTTCTAGTCTTTGAGGACAAAAAAAGTATATTGCAAGACAATGAATGCATCTATAGTCGGTATAACTAAAAGCATATGTTTATTCAAACCTAAAATGTCGACCAAAACCAATAAAATCATCAATTATCTAATTTACATTCCAATTTAGCAACCATTAAAGGAAGCCAACCAGCAACCTTCATCATCTCATGCATTACAGAATTTAATATGCAATTATGCATACATTCAATCCAAGAAACAAAAGGAAGATATGCTATACCATATATCAATAAATTGAAGCATGTGAACATACAAGCATAACTTTCTCACACAGTACATAGCTAGAATAAATTTCCAATTTTACCATCCAGAAAGTTATAACTCAACATATCTACTTGATAATTTGACTATTCAAGCAAACATCTTAATAGCAGACCCACATGGACATAGTAGGTAGTACGAATGGAGTTCCACTTCTACTCTCTGAAGAGAAAATTTTTAACAATACTAGTTGTCATCTTAAAATCATTCCACACCCACCAAATCAAATTCACCGAATTGCCCACTTCCCCTAAAACTAATATTTTACAGCTACATCCATGAAAAGCAGAAACATGATATCGAAGAAACACACTCATGAACTCAATCTCTCAATAAACTAGGCTATGAACTTAAGAACAAAAAAAAATCAACTGTTCAAATCAAGTCAAGCTTTCATAACATATAGACCTGCCAATTCAATATATTCAACCTTTTATGCATAAATCAGTAGTTCAAACAACAAATACCATTAACCATCCGCACTGGAACCCTATCCTGCCTACCACTAACAATAAGTGCAAACTTTAAAGAGCTACAATCTTCTCCGCAATGGAATTGGAAATAGAGAGAAAAAGAGAGTACCTAATCTAAGAGAGTGAGAATGAGAAGCCCCAGCTGCACGAGTGACAGTGAGATCGACTGAAATATGAGCGACATCAGAGTCAGAAGCAGTACGTGATGTTGCAAAAAACTCATCCTCATCTTTGAGTCTTTATAGAAGAATCATAGGACATAAACCAGAGGAGGAATGCTAACCTTATGGGAGCCAGTGAGAGTATTGAGCGAGACAGTCGTCGAAGCGCATGAGCGAAACCACCTAGAATCGGAACCACCGTGGAAGCGTTGTGAGTACCGAGACTGGAGGCTGAGAGAATGAACAGTGGAGGCTGAGAAAACGAGCAGTGAAGGCTGAGACTAAGAGTGAGAGATAGGCGTGAGAGGGGCAGTTTTTATAATAAAAACAACATCGATTTTCATTGAAAAATTAATGTTAACGTCTTCCTGTTAACATCGATTTTCTTAAAAATCTGGAAAACCGATGTTAACATGTTAAAAACTTGGAAAATCGATGTTAACATGGTCATTAACATCGGTTTCCTTAAAAACCTGGAAAATCAATGGTAACAGAAAGACGTTAACATTCGTTTTCTTAAAAACCGATGTTAAAATGACCACATTAACATCGGTTTTCCAGGTTTTTAAGAAAACCGATGTTAACTATGCTTTTTTAATTACGAGTTTGCCACCACGTTTTCGTTAACATCGATTTTCTCAGAAATCGATGTTAACTTAACGATGTTAAAACCCATTTTTGTAGTAGTGAATCATGATTTACGAGTATAAAAAAACTTATTCCCTACCAAATACCCAAGTAAAAAAAAAATCATTGGTAACCAAAATATCGTTGAAAGAAAGGAATTTTTAGATTCAAAAAGGGGCAAACATTGAAGCTCATGATTCTGCATTAAAAGAAAATTCTTATTGTTATTTTGTTAAAATAAATGTAAATAGAAAAATATGGTAAGACCCTTCTCACTTTCTTTAATTGTTAGGAGAGAGGTGGAAAAAACATATATAGATAATCAATGATAATTTTAAAAGAGTTACTCTATATCCTAACTATTCATTTTCTTGAAATCTAAGGGTTAATATCAATTACTTTTACAACCATCGAATTTCAAGAAAACAAAGGTGAGGATGAGCAGTAACTCTAAAAGAGTTACTCTAAAAGTAATTTGATCTCTCTCTATCTCTCTCTCTCTCTCTAATGTTTTCTTACATTTATTATTACAAAGAAAGTTAGAGAGGCAAAGTTTTTGACGATTTATATAAAAATCTTGGGAGCAAGGATGGTGAAAAAGGTAGTTACAAACTTCCTAAAATGAGGGATAAGAAAAGTAAAGACCTCACCCAAGTTAGATGTATCAATGATGAAAATCAAAAACTTTTGATAAGAGATGAAGATGTAAGTGAAAGATAGATGAACTATTTTAACAAACTTTTTAATGGGGATGATGATAAAAGTGAGGTGGATTTGGAAGACGTTTATAATAATCTGAATAGAATATTTGTACCCAGAATGAAGACACATGAAGTTAAGGAGACTTTAAAGAGGATGAAGAATAATAAAGCTTTGGGACCCGATGACGTCCTTATTGAAATGTGGAGAGGCTTGGGAGATGTGGCAATAAAATGGTTAACCAATCTTTTCAATAAGATTCTTCAAACAAATAAGATGCCTAATACTTGGAGGATAAGTATGTTTGTGCCTATTTACCAAAACAAGGAAGATATCCAGATTTGTTCTAACTATAGAGACATCAAGCTCATGAGTCATACTATGAAGTTGTGGGAGAGAGTTATTGAACATCGCCTAAGGAGGGAGACCATGGTTTCTGTAAATTAATTTGGATTTATGCCAGGAAGGTGTACCATGGAAGCTATTTTATTGATGCGATAATTAATGGAAAGGTATCAGAAAAAGAAGAAAGACTTACATATGATGTTCATAGATCTTGAGAAAACATACGTTAGGATCCCCAAAAAAAGTCTTATGGTGGACTCATGAGAAGAAAAATGTAGCATTAAAGTATGTTGATGCAATCAAGGATATGTATGATGGGGCTACTACATGTGTGAAAAATTGTAATGGAACATCAAGGTATTTCCCTATCATGGTAGGTGTTCACCAAGGTTCATCTCTTAGTCCTTATCTCTTTGTCTTAGTAATGGATGAACTAACGAAAGATATTCAAGAGGAAGTGTCGTGGTGTATGCTTTTTGCATATGATATCGTGCTTATTGATGAGACTAAAGATGATGTTAACAGTAAACTGGAATTATGGAGAAACACTTTGAAGTCTAAAGGATTCACGATAAGCAAGAGCAAGACAGAGTATATGAAGTGTGAGTTTTCGCGGGGAAGAGATGGTGGTCAAGATGTAACACCTTGAAATGTCGATAACTGAAAATAGATGTTTGATGTATTTCTTGTATTATTTGATTATTTGATTAGTTTAGATCATTTGAAATGGTATGTGAATTATCCATGTGAAATTGTTTGGTGTAGATGTCAAGTTATGTGAAGTTTGTTTAAGCTGCATTAAAATTGAGTGATTCCGAGTTGCACCCGAAATCTATTTTAGTAAAATCACCATTCTAGATTGGTTAACCATTGGATCACCTTAACATTTTAAAGGTAGATTCCTAACACATATATGTAATTTTTGACCGTTGTAATTATGGATTGGCTTAATAAGATCTGTAACGTGAGGTAATTATTTTTCACCGAAACATAAATTTTAAAATTCGGCCAGCTCGCTGATGGAGGTCCATTCCAAGGCAAAGGTCTAGAAGGAGAGCTTGAAGCACTTCCTTTGGTGAGCTTTAAAGGACCCATGACAAGAGCTAGAATTCAAGCCCTTCAAGCCCACATCAAGGCCAACTTGGACAAGCAAGAGGAAGCAGACCAACTTAAGGGTAACAATGGCTGGATTTTGATGTCTCAAGTTTAATTTAATTCAATAAATTCCAGCACTTGTTAGAAGCAAAAGTAGTACAAATAAAAAGGCCTTTTGGTGAAATTGTGTAAAGCGGTGTAGGTGCACTTGTGTGTAATTTGTGTAGCAACTTAGTAAATTAGTTGGCTGCACTTAGAAGCTAAAAGTACTGCATCTTTCTCTAGAATGGGACAGCCAAGGGAGTTTGGGACAGCCAAGAGTCACTTAGGAGAAGCTTGCACCACAAGCTTCATTAAGCTTGCTTTAGGCTCTTTTAGTGTGCACTACAAGCTTCATTTGAATTGTCATTTCATGTGCATTAGCTTGTAATTTTGTGGTCTTTATAGGGTGTCCAAAATTGAATGTAAAGTAACTTTGGTTCATTAATACAATTATGCAAAAAATTTTGTGAGAGTTTCTCTCAAGTTCTTGTGCAAGAACCTCTTGTTTCTTATCAATGGCTTCAAGCTATTGTGGTGATTCTTGCTAGACTTATTGGAGAGCTTCTCCATGGTGTCTTCCATCTTCGTCCCTAACCTCTCTTCCATCTTCCATTGCTGCCATTAAAGAAAGCTTCTAGCCATACATTTTCATGAAAGCTTGGACAACTTGTGTGTTCTTGAAAGTTGCTTGAAGATTGAGTTTCATTGCAAGGTAGATTTGGGAAATTCATGTCTAATGGGTTTAGACGTACATCATATGGTATCTAGAGCCTAATCCTTGTGGAATTCTTCTTCAAGTTCAGTTTTTAGAGCTTCTTCAAAGGTAAAAACTGCACCTATACGAAAATCACAAAAAGCTTCTTCAATTCCTTGTGTTGTTGTGTTTTTGTGAAAAATTCTTGGTGGTGTGGACTTGTTGTGTGTTCCACCACATAACCCTTGTGTTTTCTTCAAGTTTCATGTGACTTCATGTGTTCATGTTCTTCATGCTCTTCATGTGTTCTTGAAAATTTTCCAATTTTCTAGTCTTGATTCTTGTCAATTTTTGTTTGTCGTGTTTTTTGTGTTGTATGAACTTGTTTTGATAACTGAATTGAGTTGTTAGAAGCAAATTTTGCAATTGTTATACATCATTTTCGTGAATCATTCAATTTCCTTTAGGAATTTATGAACTTGTTCAAAAGAAAAACAAAAGCTGAAAAAAAATTGTGAAAGAAATAATCAAAGTGCAAAAGAGAAACACTTATGGATAGCCAAATAAATTATTGAATTGTGGCTGGAACAATACAAATAAAAGCAGAATTTAGAAGCAAAGAAAGTTACAAAATTACAAGTTCCAAAATTTCCTTTGAACCACAAAATTAAGTGAACTTGTACGATATGCAAATTTGATGAAATTTGGCTTCTAGCAATTGAATTACTTGGCATATCATCCTTGTTCAGTTTGGTACAGCCAATATTTGTCCTTGATTTGTCTCATTGAATTCCAATTTGAGTTGTGCTTTTCCAAATTTTGCTTTTGTTGCTTGTCTCTTAAAATTTCCAAGGTTTTGTCTTAGAGTTTTCTTGTTCTTGGACTCTTGAGTCTAGCGTAGAATTATTTTCTATTTCACTATAGTAAAGAAGCTTGGTTTGATTAGAAGTTTTTGCTTAAGAACCATAGAGAGGACTAAGAGTAGAAAAAGGCAAGAGAGAACATTATAGAAAGAGCCTAGATAAAGTGTGCAAACAAGAGTGTGAGTGGCAAACACTTAGAGAGTGGTGAGAATTTCCTTATATACTTGTGTTTTTGCTAACCATTTCTTTTGAAGGATGAGCTCAATAGGAGATAAGACTTTGTCACCTACGACCTCTAGGTTGATGAAAACCATGACAAAACAAATGGAAGACTTGCAAACCAAAATGGATGCAAGGTTTGAAGAGTTACAAAGGGAGACCTAAAGGAGGAATCATCCAATGGGAAGTATGGATGGAGAATCTTGTAGAAGGGTGAGTAAGTATGCTTCCTCTCATGGAGGAAATTTGAAGATGAGAGGGAGGATTGGAGGGAAAATAAAAGAAGAGAAAATAATGATAGAAGAGAAAATCATAGGAGACACAATCGTAGGAGGCAAAATAGAGATGATGAAGATTGGAGGGTGAGGAGAGAAGAAAGTGTTAGCTATGAGGAAAATGAAGTCATGGAATCAAGAAGAAGATGAATGCAAGTTTTGATGTTTTACATGCCCACTCAAGTGTTAGCTATAAATACTGAATTTGTAGACCGGTATCTCACACCTCACACTCTGTTTTCTCAGTATATTTCTCTCTGAAACTCTCTTATTCTAAGAGATTATTTTCAACTTTAAGCTTCAAATTCGTACCATGTCTACCTCTAGAAAGGTCAAAACATCCA
The DNA here is from genome assembly GCA_007407185.1 of Glycine tomentella. Lineage (NCBI taxonomy): Eukaryota > Viridiplantae > Streptophyta > Magnoliopsida > Fabales > Fabaceae > Glycine > Glycine tomentella. Next base: position 772 of record PYAF01003258.1, on the reverse strand, counting down.
AAAGAAAGGCACAAGCCCAACCTTCTAACCCTGTCACAAATAGGCTTGATCACTGGTTTACCAAAGAAGCTGATAAACTGAACTATTTGCAGTTCAATGCTACCAAATCTCTCTGTCCACCCAAATTTCTGAGTCTTGCTTGGTTTACCCAACAAGGTTTTCAGTTTCCACAATTGTTAGAGCAACAAGGCCTAACTAAATTTGCAGAAATGAAAGGCACATACTATCCTGACTTAGTTAAAGTCTTCTACACCTGTTCCAAGATTTTCATGCATGGAACAATACTCACCTAAGTTAATGGTGTTGCTATGGAGATCACTCCTGAGATTTGGAATGAAGTTGATGGTATCTCCTTTGATGGAGAAAGAAGATTTGAAGAGGAAGCTGAAGGTTACAACAAAATGGAGACATATCGAAGCATGCTCATTGACCCTCACATGAACCTAAGATTGAGGCTGAGCACTGGTCCTATGACACATGAGGACAGGCTATTGCACTACATAATCACCTACATCCTCACACCTAGGTCTACCAATCACACTCAAGCTACAGATGATGATCTTCAAGTTGTCTATTGTAACACCCCAAAAATTTAAGAATTATAGACAATTACTACGAATAAAATGTTAATAAAAAAAAAAACAGTAGAACAGTTAGGGTGAAAAGGACAATTTTGCCCTAAACAATTCTAGAAAGGACCAATGTATCCCTAGATATTTTGGTAAGATATTTACTAGGAGAAATTACCAAAATATCCTTAGACAATTTCATA
>PYAF01003256.1:875514-893568 GCA_007407185.1 Glycine tomentella | reverse complement strand
TGTACACATTTAAGAAAAATACTAAATTAAACTATAAAAATATAGTATAATTTAAACAAATCCTTGCAATGCAAAGAATTAAATAATTTATATATATATATATATAAACAAAAGGAAATATTAAATTGTATAGGAGTAATGATAGTAACTATTACATCATTTAATGATTTCATATAAAATGAGTTTTTTTTATTAATTCAACCATTAAATTATATTTACATATTATCAGGGTGGATTCTGAGATTTTATAGGCCCTAAGAGAAATAATAAATTTAGACTCTTTTAATATTTAAGTATTTGCATTGTGACTGATAGATCTATCACATATCTATCACAATAGAGGTTGTCATGATGATTTGAAAATATAAATATATTATATAAAAAATAGACATGTCATTTCATTAAAAATGATATATTAAACGAATAACATAGTTTTATTAATACCAAAAATGTTTTATATTTTTTTTAAACCAATCCCCATCCTAATTGAGTTTTCTCAAATTTGGGTAAACATGTGAGAAACCTATCACATTTTTTTATAATTCTAATTTACTTATATATTTTTAAACATTAATTTATATTTGTAATTTAATTTAATTTTATATTTTCTCTAAAAAATATCTAATTCGGTCGTAATCTTCAAGAAAAATCATTTAATATTAAAATTTACATATATTTTTGCTCTTTATTAATATACTAACATTGAGTCTTATTTTCTTTATAATTTGATTTTTTGTCTATGTTTCTTATTTTCTAAAAAAAAAACATAATCTTTTTTTAAAGAAAATTTTAAATCTATTATCATAGATCCAAATTCCAATACATGTTTATGTCAAAGTAATACATATAAAGAAAACTTACAACCAACATGATAATAGCTTTTAATCACGTGTAATATCTTAATTTGAACAAAAAGAGAGATATGAAATAAAATAATAACTTCAAGTTAGTTATAAAAATAACATCAAATAATATATAGAATTTTATTATGCAACCATATAATTTTTTAAAGGTAAAATATGTTTAGGGTTCTTGTAAAATTTGAAAAGTATTAATTTCGTTCTTATAAAAATTTTCGTATTAATTTGATCCGGTAAAAATTAAACATATTTTTCCTAGTCTTCAATGGTAATTTTGTTACACGTGTACAAATGAATTAAAAAATTTGTGGAGGTTAAATCCCCAAAATGAATTAAACAATTTTTTGCGGCTAAACACTCCAAAAATTGAATATTTTTGTCACTTTTTAGGTAATTTTCTCGCTTTTTCTAATGGGATTTGGGGGGAAGATGAAACAACATGTCTTTTAAGTGTGCTTAAGAAGGTAGAGAGAGGAAGTAATTAAGTTCGTTAGCCACTTCAAGAAACCATCTAACAGAGTTACCATTGAGGACCAACAAAATTTTATTTTAATAAAATAATAAATAAGTTAATGCTAGATAAAAAAAAATATTTTGGTTATAGTTTTCCTTGCGATATTTCGGCTTGAGATGCATTTTATTTGGCAGTTTTGTGGATGTTAAATACCATTGGGGGTGTTACTTTTTATTGGCATACATTACACTACGACAAGGTATTTCACAGTTTAATGAATATTCTACCTATTTGATGAGATGGTTAAGAGATTATCTATGGTTGAACTTTTCAAAACTTATCAACGGATATAACCGTTTTGATATGAAAAGTTTATCAGTCTGAACATGAATGTTCTTATTTGGATATCTTGTTTAGGCAATTGGATTTATGTTCTTAATTTCCTAGCACCAATATTGACAGAACTTGATTGAAACTTTAGCATGGGATCATGAGTGCATATATTTGGCTAATTTGATTCAATGGAGAGATAAACCAATGTCTCTTTCAATTCTACAAGTAAGATTGGTTGGACTATTCCACTTTTATGTAAGTTGTATATTTACTTATGTAACTTTCTAAATTGTCTCTACTTCGAACAAATTTGGTTAATTTTATTAATTCTTTATTATTATATCTGACATTGGGAGAGACCATTGATACATCTACGATCCAACTTCTATCATTGATACTAATAAAATTTTATGAGAATAAAATTAATATTTTTTAAATTTTACCATAATGAACTCTAAACATATTTTATCTTCTTCTAAAAAAATTGGATCTCTCTTACCCGTGGATTCTATGTCATCACACCTTCGATCTAGGGACAACATTGCGTATTATCAGGATTATCTGTGTTAAATTATATAAAAATTGAACAATAATAAAAAGATAATCAAATAATTTATATTTTAATATAATTTAAAAATTTATATTACATGGATTTTAATATATATAAAGTGGAATAAATCAAAGAGTAAGCAACGAAGTGTGCTTAGACCATGGAAGCAATGTGAATTGGTGTCCACCAAGATCTCATGATCGTACAATACGCGATCACGGCAACACAGATTCATCGGTGTTTGGTTCAGGCACCTCCCAAAAATACGTATAAGAGAAATAAGACGATCTCGCCCATACATCACAGCACTCAGCGGAACCAATTTTCATTCACTTTTTAGTTCTTACGTTCTCTTTTGTAACATTATTGAAATTAACTGATATGCTTAGATTCAGGTGAAATGTACCTCTACATATGCCCAACCAACCTGACGTGAGAATTAGGCTCATTCAGTTCCTTCCACATTGCCAAGCATTTCCAAAGGTTATTGGCTCATTGCACCCCGTTCCAGTTCCACCCCAATTTACCCACTGTGTTGCCACCATTGTCACCATTTCTGATCACAATGGAACAGACCAAATAACGCAGCAACCTTTGCAGGTTCCCCCTTCTCTCCCTTTGAATTTAAGGACTCTGTAAATGCTTCCATAAAACTTACAATTTCTTTCACCTTCTCAATATAATAATAATAATAATTGTCTCTTTTTTCATTCTTTGAATGCAGAGAATTTCTTTTTTATATTTCATTTCTTTTTGCACGTTTTTCAATTTGGTAGTGATTCTTAATTTAATACGTTTTAGCTGAATATGTTAAACTTTATTGCCAAATCAAATATTTGATGTTTAGATAGGAAATGCCTCCCATTGATTATGTAGTAACTGTTTTTGAAATTGTATCTTATAGATTAGCTATTTCATTCGTATTATGATTCAGTGTGTCTTGACAAAGGGGAAGGGACAGTCACAGTTCGATTATTGCCCTCGTTTTTTATTTTCACTTTTGCTTCATCCACTCCTATGCAATGTGCAGCTTCAGCAGCTCTAAGAGCACCGGATTCTTACTTTGTGGAACTAAAGAGGGATTATACAGCAAGGATGGATATTTAGGTTCAAGGTCTGAAGGATATTGGATTCAAGGTATTTCCACCTAGTGGAACCTACTTTGTGATTGTGGATCACTCACCTTTTGGATTGGGAAATGATGTAGCATTTTATGAGTATCTGATTAAGGAGGTGGGCAGGGCCGAATTCAGAAAAAAAAAAAAAAAAAGTAACGGGACACTAGTGACGGGGGTTCGGGGGCAGTGCCCTCGAAAATTTTTTTTGTAAAGAAAATTAAAAGAACAAACCATTATAACAAAAGTGTAAAAAATGATAATTCAAAAGAGATAAAATTGACAAAATTAGTGTGTGGCTGGTGTTTAAAAATAATAAGAGTGTTGTTACGGATAAAAGATAAGTGATATATTATCTTTTGTCCTATTAATTCAAATATTCAAAATTCCATTATCATAACCATCAGAAGATAGAAGATATAGTTGTTATCTTCCTGTTATTTAAATCTCCAAATATCTCGGAAGAAGATATTGGGTTTCAACCGTCTGCTATCGGAATCCAGGTTAAAATCCTATAAATAAAGCACAAACCATGGTGAAAGGTACACACAATTCTGACTCTCTCTTTCCATTCACACTGCACACACCGCACGCCAATTGCGTTGTGAGTATTGCAGTTGTGATCTTCTTCTTCCTTAAGTTGCTTCACTTTCATAAGCTTCTTAAGAGAGAGAGTCTGATCCTATATAAAAACATTCAACACCACTTGTTGGACATTTCTGTTCTCTTTGAGCAGAACAGTGGCGTCGTCTGCGGGGACGATAAATTTCGAATCCCACCAATTCTCAATGGCTAATACCAGAAGGCATCAGAGGGATAGACGCGAAGAACCACCAAGGAATCCGAATCCGGAGAACGTGATGGTAGAAGATGCACTGTCCCACACGGACTCATCCCGTGCGGGACCAGCAGCACATGTGCCGGCCAACACACCACCGGTCGCGCAAGAAGTCCCAGAAAATTCCCAGCGTTTCATCCAGAACGCTCTCCAGTCCCTGTTGGCTCGAATGGAGAATCTGGAAAAACGTTATGAACTTCAGCGTCAGGAAGATATCCATCGGCTAATTGCCCAGTTGGAGGAACGCAGTAATAGAAGAAGAGAGGAAGAACATCGGCAAAATGCCGACCACATGGAAGACCACGCAGAAACTGACCAGCCTCATGCAACAACCAGGAGGCAGAGACCAGAGACGTCGGCCCGCACGGCAGGAACCGGCCATAGAGATCCCGTTGACCACTCCGAGCAGGGAAGAGCGTCTCGTTCCCAACACGAGGCACTTCGCTTGTCCTCGGCCATGACACCAGAGTACGTTGCGGAAGAAAGATCGACGGGAGGGATCACCCGTCACCCCGGCCAAGGTGATGGCATTTATCGAAGAAAGTATCGTCGGGACCACCAGAATAACAGTCCATTCGTCGACCGAATAGTGGACGCTCAGTTTTTGGAGGATTTCGACGGCTCCTTCTTGCCCAAATATGATGGGAGCCAAGATCCACAGGTACATATCGACGAATTTGATATGCAGATGTGCGTTTGTGGAATTGACGAACCCATCATATCTTGGATCTTCGCTACCACTCTAACCGAGGCCGCCCAGACCTGGTTTCACTCTTTGCCGCCGCGGTCCATCCACAATTTTGAAGATTTTGGCCAGAAGTTCTTGCTGAATTTCGCAACAAGCAAGAAGCAACCGAAATCTGAGTTTGCCTTGGGAAAGATACGCCAGTAGCCTAGGGAGACGTTGCAGAGTTATTTGGACCGATTCAAGGAAGCCGCGTTACAAGTACAAGGTTTGGAGGAGAAAGTCCACGTTCACCTTCTGTTGGCCGGGCTCAACGGGTCTTCCCGCCTTACCAAGTCGATTTATAAGGATCCTATAAAAACCCTAAATAAGTTTAGGGTCCGATCCAAAAAGTACTTAGAATTGGAGCAGATGGAGATCACAAACTCGGTTCCGAGGGAAAATAAAAAACCCTCCTCACCACGGAACCGACGCCAGGAGAATCCCCAGGTCGGACAATCCAGCCGGCCTCCAGCGAATACCCCGGCAGGCCGACCTTCACGAGGCATCCCCGACCCTCGTTTCAGGCCCGGAAGATACGAATTGAAGTTCGACAGATATGCCCCGCTGAATGCTACGCGTGGGCAAATATGGAAGGAGGTGGCTTTCACCAAGATGAGGAAAGTCGACCGACCACCTCCCATAGTAAGGAGAGAAGGGCTGGATTACTTCCGGTATTGTGATTTTCACAATGGACCGGGACACACGACCGACCAGTGTTGGGAGCTCCGAGATGCGATAGAAAGGTTCGTTCGTGAAGGCAAACTCCGCCAGTATGTGATTCGAACCCAAGGGCACCAAGCCAAAAGAAAGGCCCAGCAGGAGAGTAAGCAACGAGATGACAAGAAAAGCAAGAAGGACGGGGAGTTCCCCGAGCCCAAGTTCGAGTGCAATGTCATCACAGGAGGAATGGGAGGAGGAGGTGACACCGCCAACCAAAGGAAGAGGCACCGCAAGGAGGTAATGTCGGTAAGGGATAGGTCGAGATTCAAGGAAAATAGCGGCGGAAATAGCAAGAAAGCTGCACCTCCGCTCATCTACTTTACCGAGGAAGACCTGAAAGGAGTGGTACCCAGGCATGAAGACGGCCTCGTCATAACAGAAATCGTGGCCAATTTCCGGGTCAAAAGGATATTTGTCGACAACGGTAGTTCGGCCGACATCATCAATTGGAGCGCCTTCCAAAAGATGAATTTGAAGGAGGAAGATCTAAAGCCGTGCCAAACCATGTTGTATGGGTTCAATGGAGAAGGCACCGGCTTGAAGGGGGCCATCAATCTTTAGCTAATGCTGGGGACGAAGGAATGTTTCAAAATAGAAAGAGTCACATTCACGATGGCTGATTTCCCGTCCTCATACAATATCATTATGGGCAGGCCGACGCTCTACAAATGGAACATTCTGATGTCCACCAAGCATCAGAAGATGAAGATGATTGGGCATCTCAGCAAAGTCATTACGATTTGCGGAGATCAACGAGAATCCCGGCAGTGTTACTACAACACGATCAGAGAAACGGAGGGAGGCCCATCTTCCCCACCTCGGGTTCGGAAAGGAGAGCCGACGGAGTCCAGGGCCGACATATACTCATCCCGAAAGCCAGTTAATTTAGTAGAGCTGGATATGCGGGATATCGAGGAGTGGAGACCAGAGCCGGTGGACGAGCTTCAAGATGTTCAGATCGAAACTTCTCCACATCAAATTATGAAGGTCGACAAACAGTGCAATTTAGAAACCAAGGGCAAGCTGATCCAGTGCCTAAGGGAAACCAGGACGTCTTTGCCTGGAAGGCTTCCGAGATACCTGGAATCAAGCCCACCTTCTGTTGCCACAAATTGGCAATGTATCCCGGCTCTAAGCCAATAGAACAGAGGAATAGGAAGCTTGGCCCAGATAGAAGGCAAGCGTTGGCAAAACACATTCAAGAACTGTTGGAGGTCGGGTTCATAAGGGAAATACAGTACACGACATGGCTTTCCAATGTGGTCATGGTAAGAAAACCCAATGGGAAGTGGCGGGTCTGTGTCGACTACACAGATCTGAACAAAGTTTATCGCAAGGATTCATATTCGATGCCGAGCATCGATCAGCTTGTAGATAACTCGGCCAGCTTTCAGTTGCTATCGTTTATGGATGCCTATTCTGGGTATAATCAGATACCCATGCATCCCGACGACAGAGAGAAAATGGCATTCCGAGGTATTGACGCAAACTATTGTTATGATGTCATGCCTTTTGGTTTGAAAAATGCCGGGACTACCTACCAGCGGATGGTGAATAAGGTCTTCTCAGATCAAATCGGGCAAAACATTGAAGTCTACATCGACGACATGATCACGAAGACACCGACGACCGGGGACCATATCCAAGATTTGGAAGAAACCTTCCAGAAGCTAAGACAACACAGCATACGTCTGAATCCGCTGAAGTGTGCGTTCGGGGTAAAAGCCGAGAAATTCCTGGGTTTCATGTTGACCCATCGGGGAATAGAGGCAAACCTGGATAAGTTTAAAGCCGTTTTGGATATGCAGTTTCCCTCCAACAAGAAAGAAGTTCAACAGTTGACAGGAAGGATGGCGGCCTTAACCCAATTCCTCCCGAAATCCGCGGAAAAGGCCCTTCCTTTCTTCAAGTTACTAAAGAAAGAGGCGAGCATAGGATAGAAATCGGCATGTGAAGAGGCTTTCCAGTAGATCAAGACATGTTTAGCCTCCCCTCTAGTATTGTCAAAGCCCGAACCAGGCGAAACCCTCGTCCTCTATCTCTCGGTTGGGGAGGAGGCCATCAGCGCGGTCTTAGTCAGAGAAGTAGGCAAGACTCAGTGGCCGGTATATTTTGTAAGCTGAGCTCTCAAGAACTCGGAGCTAAGATACCAGAAGCTCGAGAAGGTGGCTTTCACTTTGCTCACCACGGCAAAGAGACTTCGTCCGTATTTTCAGAGCCACACCGTCGTTGTACGGACAAATCAGCCCATTCGGCAAGTACTACACAAGCCGGATTTGGCGGGCAGAATGATGAACTAGGCTATCCAATTATCTGAGTTCGATATCCAGTATGAGGCCCGTCACGCCATCAAATCCCAAGCTTTAGCCGACTTCGTGGTAGAACTAACCCCGGCATCGTCCACTCAGAAGGAGGATAGAGTGTGGAAAGTCTATGTTGATGGCTCGTCTAATGCTAAGGGAAGCGGAGCCGGGATCATCGTTGAAAACCCCGACGGGGTATCTCTTGAGCAATCGCTTCAACTTAATTTTCCGACTTCAAACAATCAAGCGGAGTACGAAGCGTTGATTGCCGGGCTGAAACAGGTAAGGGAATAGGGAGCGTCACGAGTAAACGTCTTCACTGACTCACAGCTTGTTTCCGCCCAGATTAAGGGAAGGTATCAAACCAATGGCCCTTTACTGGCCAAATACGTGGCTAAAGTAAAGAAAATTATGGCGGAATTTGACGAGGTAGTAGTCGTCCATATTCTAAGAGAGGAGAATGCCCAAGCCGACATTTTATCAAAGTTGGCTAGTACGAAAGGAGTGGGGAACCACAGGACAGTTATCCAACAGGAGCTCGCCCAACCGGCGTGTGTCATGGTTATACTGGTCGCTGAGGACTGGAGGAGGCCCATAATTAATTATTTGGAGCAAGGAGTCATCCCAGATGAGGAACTGGAAGCAAAAAGATTGATCCGAGATGCTGCGATGTATGTGGTTCTTGACGGTGAACTATATGGCCGAGGTCTACATACCCCGCTATTATTATGTCTAAGCTCGGATCAGGCCGAGTATGTGCTCTCGGAGATACACGAAGGAATTAACGGACAACACATGGGGGCAAGGGCTTTGGCACTGAAGGCTCTTCGCGCAGGATATTTTTGGCCGACCATGAAGGCGGATCAACAGAACACGTTAAGAAGTGTAACAGTTGTCAGAAGCATGCAAAAATAGTATGGTTCCCTCCATCCGAGCTCAGTCTGATCACCGCTCCGTGGCCCTTTTACAAATGGGGCATGGGTCTCCTGGCGCCGTTTAAAGCTACGGAAGGTCAAATGAGATGGCTAATAGTGGTCGTTGACTACTTTACTAAGTGGATTGAAGCCGAGCTGTTATCTGCTATCACTTCGGCCCGTGTTCAAAAGTTCTTGGAACGTAGTATAATCGCGAGGTTTGGAATCCCAGCGGAAATTGTTACCGACAATGGGACACAATTTGCCGCAGTACATTCAAGGCAATGATGACCGGCTTCCACATCAAGCACCATTTTGCTTCAGTAGAACACCCGTAGTCTAATGGCCAAGCAGAGGCAACCAATAAATTTATCCTTGAGGGGCTAAAGAAAAGAATGCATGAAGCTGGCCCGAACTGGGTTGAGCAACTCTATTATGTGCTTTGGGCCTACAGAACTACGGCCCAAACAGCTATCGGAGAGACCCCATTCAGGATGACTTATGGCTGCGAAGCCATGATTCCTGTAGAGATCGGCCAATCATCTTGGAGAAGGCAGCATATATCTCAGGAAAACGACAATGATACTGCACTTGCCGCCGAGCTTGATTTGATAGAAGAGGTCCGTACTGCTGCCCATCGCCGAGATCTATATCAGAAGGGCAAATTGGCTCAAAGATTCAACAAAGGAGTGAGACCGAGATCTTTTGAAAAAGGCGATCTTGTGTTACGCCGAGCAGACATCGGGAATAAGAATGCCCGAGATGGGAAGCTAACAGCAAATTGGGAAGGACCATACCGGGTTGTCCAAAATCTTGGGCAGGGAGCATATTTATTGGAGACATTAGACGGCAAGCAAGTCAAACAGACTTGGAATGCGGACAAATTGAAGAAGTATTATAGCTGACAATGCGCAACCGAGAAAGTCCATGTGTTTTCCTTTAGTTGGCTTCCAGTCGGTCATTGGGATCATGGAACTTCACCATGTGTTTCCCTTTAGTCGGCCCTAAGTCCGTCATTGGAATCATGGACATCATGTGTTTCCCTTTAATTGGCTATTAAGCCCGTCATAGGGATCATGGGAGTCACTGGGATTTCCCTTAGTCGGAATCACCAGAAAATTTTCATGTATTTCTCATTAGTCGATTATGTGAACTGGGAACATAAAACCCGCGCAAGTCTATCATTGAGATCATGAACTTATGTAAATCTTCGAAGATTATTAATAAAATCCTTATTGCAAGGAACATTTTGTGCACAAACTTTGAGCGCTTAGTCATTGTTTTATATTAACTCAGTCCTAATCAGGCCGACGTAACTATTTAATCATGGGTGAATCATCGGATTTTCCGAAAGAATTACATCTACAGGTTAACGTTGCGAATATATTAACAGTTGCTAAGACGGGAACATGATCCCATCATCATATTTAATGCCGAACAATGATTCAGATTAAATAATATACTTGGCCATAAGAGCCAAAATAATGAAACATTTAAATCTCGAACGACGATTCGGGATAAAAAAATACTTGGCCATTGAAGCCATTATACGAAAGAAATAAAAGCGACAAATCAAAACTGATCAAAGCCGAGTAAAAAAATTACTTAGTACGATAAATTGTGCAAGGTACTCAGAAATTGTTCAGAAGGAGCAAGTAAATAAGTACAAATAAAACTGGCATCCCGGCCCTTCAGTTTTCGCTGTCATCCTGAGTTGGACCCTCCTCGGGCGTATCCGCCGAGCTTGGCTCCTCCTCTTCACTGTCGGAAATGGTCAGTAGCTGACCATTCCCGATGTAAGACTTGACCTGCATGCCCTCGGTGTTCAGCTTGATGCTGGGGTTAAGAAAGCGAACCTGATCCAAAGCATTGTTGAACGAAGCTTTAGTGGATCGAGCTAGCTATGACCGGACGAACATAAGTTCGTCGAGAATCTCAGCCGCTTCCCTAGTTTTCTTGTCGTTAAGAGCGAGCAGCTGATCACATCGGTCATGAGCGTCGGCGGCCCGGCCCTGGAAGACGTTCAGATCCGCCTCCAACTTGGCCACGGCAGCCCGGGATGACTCAGCCTTCGCCTGAGAAGCTAGAAGCTGGGCCTGAGAAGCCTTGAGCTCGGAAGTCAGCCTGGCCACCGACTCTTGAGCCTCTTTGGTCTCCGCCTGAGACACTTCCAACTCTTTGGCCGAGGACGCCGCCTGTTCCCGAGCCAAGTCCAGCTCCTGTTGAAGTCGTCGGGTCTCATTTTCTGAAGCTTCAAGCTCGGCAGCCACCTTCAAGCTTTCTTGTTTAAAGATGCTAAGCTCTCGACCAAGGTGGCAGTCTTCAAGTAAGTCAGCTCCATTGAGCTCAGCTCCTCCAATTCAGGATCAGAGAAAGGCACCAAGTCAGAATACATCTTGGGTGCCCGAGCCACTTGGAAAAATTCCCTAGTCATCCCCTTATCCCAAAGAGACCGGGGAGATAGTTGAATATGTTCCTCGGTCGGCTCGGGCACCAAGGCAGGGGCAGGGGCATCAGGAGCAATGTCGGCCGCAGGTTCATTGGGAATAACGACAGGCGCCTCGGCCACAGGAGAAGCAGGTGGCAGAACTGGGGCCTCAATAACAGGCTCGGCAGGAACCGGGGCTGGTCGCCGCCTTGCCTTTGCCCTCGGTTAGCTTTCGCTTCTTCCGAGACTTGAGGGCCACGAGGTGAGCAGGACGGGGAGCCGGGTTGGAGTTCATCTCGACAGCTGCATAGCAACAATAAAATAAATGTTAGTACGACAGAGTTAAAATTTCCAATTGTAATCTTCGAAAGAAATTCAAACTGACCACACTGAATATAATAAGCTATGGGGGCCAAGCTTTTCGATGCTTTGTATGACAATATTTTAGCTGTAGAAGTAGCATCCGAATCCGACAACCGAGTCTCGTCGGTTCGATAAAAAGCGGAAGGAAGGTCATGATGAGTGGAAGACCAGTATAATGGAAACTTCCAGGATCCAGAGGAAGAAGCAGAAGAGTTGGAAAAGAAACGGTGTTGGCCGGGTTCGGCGACAACCTTAAAAAACTTATCCTTGAAGCCCTTAAAGGACTCGGCAAATAAGGAAAAGAGCCGACGGTCAGAATGACGGTCGTTACGACCTCGGAAAGAGGTCCATCCTTTCCGGTCGGCAGGTTCTTTGCCCGATCGGTTGGTTTGAACGGAGAAAAAATAAAAGAATAAAGAACAAGTGCAGGAAATTTCCAATTTTTGGCAAAGAATTTCAAAGGCTTGCATGAAAGCCCAACCATTCGGATGAATTTGAGAAGGGGCAACTTGCAGGTGATCTAACACCCACATTTGAAAGTCGGTAAAGGGAAAATGAACTTCCAACCGAGTAATTATGTCTTTATAAAATAAAAAGAAGTCAGGATTATTGCCCTCTCGGGTAGAGCATACAGGCTCACCTGGGCGGGGAAGGCAGACATAAAAACCTTCCTGGACCCCGAGGGGGAGTGAAGCAAGATCCTCGGAGCCCATCACCGGGAGGTGTTGCAACACCTCATGAGCAACCCAGGGAAACCTACCTGTTAAAGCAGAAGAAAGAGTTTGGGATTGAGACCCGGTCGTGGATTCCTCAGCAGTTCTGGCAACAGATGGATCCATAGCTACCTATGACAATAAAAATGATAATGATTAGTAAAGTACCTGGAGAGTGAATCATCAAAGGGCTAGGGTGAGAAGAGGTTGGAGCCGGTAAGGCGGAATCCTCAACAGAAGTTGGCACCCCAGCATTACTGTCTAGTCGGGGCGGTGGTGTATTGGTTTCTTTTGGAGGGGGCTTAGGAACCCTGATGGGGTTGTGCCGACATCAATCCAGTAGGGCCTCGGCTTGTCTATTAAGATCCCTACTGGCTAAGTATATGAATTCCTCCACACAGTTTGGACAATGCTCATATCGAATTTCAAATTCTGGCTCACATGTGGGGCTGGTCCTAGAACTGATTAAAGGGGCATTACTCGAGGGAGTATGAGCCCTGGGGGGTACCCTAGACTCGGAGGCAAGTATTGCAGATCGTTGATGTGATGATGACCCTAACCTAGAGGACCCTAATATGGAAGGATTTGGAGGTTTGGGGATAGGGGCTCTTGAACTGCTAGGGTTAGAAGGAACCCGAAGCAAGGATTTTCTCTTTTCTTCTTCAGAAAGGGGAAGGCCAAAGAACCAGAATGCGGCGCGAGGGGAAACCGATTTACAGATTTGCTCTTCTTGTTCAGGAGTATATTTCATGATGAATGGTGAAAGAACACACAAATGCGGAAAAAGCACAAGAACTTGGGATTGAAGGGATATGCAGAAAATATTGATACTTAGGGTTTATGTGAAGCAGAATGGAAAACAAGGAATTAAAATGACAATAAATAAAAAGATAAATAAGAAGTACCTGCAATGAAGGAGAATTGATGGAAGGAGAATCGATAACAAGAAACAAAGATGCAAGAAGAAATGAAGAAGTGCAGAGGTTGCAAGTGCTTCGGAGAAGAATGAAAATGTAGAATGTGTGAAGGCAGAATTGAAATAAAGTGTCTTAATGAAATAAAACGAAAGGGGCACATTAAAAAAAAAAAATAGTAACCGCCAGAATTCAAAAGTAGTGGATAATAACTACTGGATATGGAAGGACGTGGAAGGGGCAAAAGTGTCAGAAAGGAAATGATTGAAGCGTGTAAAGAAAGGACAGAAGTTGATCAACAAAACACGTGGCAATTAGGGACGAAAACCGTTCCATTCCTCGATACTCATAGCTGTCGAGGCTACTTTGAAAAGACAAGAAATAGCTCGGCATTAAAGACTGAGAGAAATGACTGATGTAGACTGTCAGATGATGGATTATTTCGGCAAGGGGCAGATATGAAGTTCACCTCGGTTCGGATGCACCGTGCTTCGGATGATGGTCGCCTCGGCCTCGAACCTTGACTATCTCGGTTCGGATGCGTCGTCGCCTCGGTTCCAAATCTTGATCATCTCGGTCCGGGTGTAGATCACCTCGGCTCGGACATCAATTAACTTGGCTCAAATTTTACTTAATTGACTTCAGTGTTGATACATCCCGACCATCCAGATTGCTAGATGACCGGGCTGAGGGACATCTGTTACGGATAAAAGATAAGTGATATATTATCTTTTGTCCTATTAATTCAAATATTCAAAATTCCATTATCATAACCATCAGAAGATAGAAGATATAGTTGTTATCTTCCCGTTATTTAAATCTCCAAATATCTCGGAAGAAGATATTGGGTTTCAACCGTCTGCTATCGGAATCTAGGTTAAAATCCTATAAATACAGCACAAATCATGGTGAAAGGTACACACAATTCTGACTCTCTCTTTCCATTCACACTGCACACACACCGCACGCCAATTGCGTTGTGAGTATTGCTACTGTGATCTTCTTCTTCCTTAAGTTGCTTCACTTTCATAAGCTTCTTAAGAGAGAGAGAGCCTGATCCTATATAAAAACATTCAACACCACTTGTTGGACATTTCTGTTAAGTGTGACCACTGCATTCATAAAAATTACAAACATACATACCCACCTTCACTCCTCTCTTATTTTTCATCTTTTTTATTATTCTTTTTCGTTTAAGCTATTTTTTTATTTTACTTTATTTTATTATTATAAAAAAATTATCTATTCTTCAGAATTTAAGGAGGGGCACTGCCCCCCCAATCTTACACCTGCATCTGCCCATGGTGGTGGGAGTGGCTGCAATCCCTACCAGTGTGTTTTATTTGAACCCTGAGGAGGGAAAGAATCTAGTAAGGTTTACTTTCTGCAAGGATGATGAAACTCTAGAGGCTGTTGTTGGAAGAATGAAGGAGAAGCTTAAAAGAAAATGATCCAAATGCAAGATTTGACATGGTTTTAGACATGATCAAGTAATTGGAGTATCTATTTGTTTTTGTAGCATCTCAAATATTGGATTGTGGACATTTTTCTTACTAGAAACACAGAAGTAGGATAGTAACTTCTTGATTGAAAGGGGAGAAAATTGGATATCATATGTGTATCGTAAAGTCCTCAAATCTTGCTATCAGAGACCATTATTTTTTTCTTCCTGGTATTGAATTTTTAGTCAGAATTCTGATTAGCTTGAATCCTGACTGTGAACTAGTCAATCATGTTATCGGAATTTCATTGTGATTGCCATGGTGTTACAAGAACAAGTTATTCTATAGGTACAGATTGGGGCATTCGGAGATTGGATTGGATCAATTTTGAATGAAAAAAATCATCCAGTCCAATTATTTCGGTTTTCCTAATTCATCATCAAATCGATTTTGTTCAAAACTTTAATCAAATCCAATCCAATCATTTAAACAGGTGTTTAGTTAAGTGATGAGGTTCTTTTTATTTTTTTGACTGAGTTGATGTTAACCGTTAATGGCAAGAAACATTTGCATTTGAGCCATTGATCTGTGCGTTAGCAGTTGACATGTAAATTTTCACTGACATGTAAAGTCAATTTAGGCATTTTCACTTTATTATTTTTTTACTGACATTATGCATAAAAAAAAATGAAGTGAGTGACATTTTATAAATTCAAGGCCTAGAATAAAGAATTATAAACACTAAATTGATGCACATTTACAATTTTAGAGAATAGAATAAAAGATTTTACAGTGTTAAATAGATAGTGTTACTGTTTCAAGTCCTTAGTCGCAGTTTTTGTTGATATTATCATATTGAACACCTACTGAGCCAGATACAAACAAATTTGTGCACATGAGTTGATTACACCCATGCTATTTACACCTTCCTTTTTAATTTCTACTGGGAGTGTAGATGAGTTGATTAATTAAATTGTTTGTGAATTATTCAAACTCAATCCATTAGATATTTGATCAACTTTAAATAAATAAGTTTAAACTTTAAGATTGAGCTCAATAATTTAAATGGTTCAGTACAAATTTTACAGGCTCCACATTAACGGTTCATAAATAAATCATTTATTCAAATTGATGATGAGAATTTTAGCATTTATTGTTCTTATAATTAATATAGAATTTTGATGTTTTTTGTAGCAAAGAAGTTCTAAATATTTTCTTTACTGGATTATGAAAATGTAATAGTCCAGAATGTTTGAATTTCATATATGGCATGTTAAGCATATATGTTATGTAAATTATCATTTAATAATAAAAAAATAATTAAGTTATTAATGAGTTAAACAACACATACTTAAGTTTTCAGTTAGACTCATTTGAATAAGTCAAGATTGAACAATGTATTTTTGACAAGCCAAACCTAAATTTCAAGTATACATCTCAACTCAATTCGACTTGTTCACGCCCCTCAGTTATATTCCTAAAATTCCCCTCTTCCCTCTTCCCTCTTCCCTCTCACCTTCACCCACCATATTTTTTAAAACAAAAAATAGGTGGACAGTGCATAGAGCAAAATAAAGTGTAAATAACATGAGCCACATTTGGTGTAGTTGCTGTATTCAGCCCATGGGCCTTGGCCTTATCATGATATTAGTCTCTCTCTTTTTCTCTTTACAAGTAAAAAATTCATAAATTGTCACCATAGTTTCCAACAAGTTTGTTCAATGGTCCCTTTTTTTCGAATGATAAATGTTATCAAACACGACAAAAGTCAAGGCATCTAGGCTTTAACATAGATAGATAAATAAAAGATAGTTTCTAAATCAAATTCTAATGCAATCACATATTTTTCATGTTTGATACGTGTCCTATAGATTTTTTTTCATATCAAGTCAAATTAATCTTTAATTTTTAATTGATTATTTAATTAAAAAAGTATTTATTTAAGTTAATATTTAAATATCTTCAATCAAGATTAAATATAATAATATATTCATAAACTATCATTAAAATAATATCTTATTGAATTATGATATTCAAATTTTAAATGCCTATAATTTTTTTTAATTACCTATAAATTAACATTCTTAAATATTTTATTGTTTATCTTTATATTTATATTTACCAGTATATCTACTTGTTTGTTTAAGATCACGCGACGTGTACATGCGATTTCATAGAAGGAAATACTTGATCCATTTTGTTCAATCACCTCTCATAGTATTTCTTCACTTTTGTGACAAAATTATATTAAATTATTCTTTTAATAATCCTTTTTAAATATGAGTCATTTCTCTTTAAAAGAATTGTTATAAAATTCTTATGAAGTAAGTTAGTTTACTCAAAATTAATTATGTGAAATGCCATTCAAACACAAATAATAGTTCGGAAGGAAATTCTTTTGCAGAGGATTAATTTCAGACCTTAATTAGCATCTCCACAAGTTGATGGATATCTGGATTTATTTCTTCAGATTTACGCTTCTAGAAATCATGATTCAAAAAATAAAAAATCTATTAAACAAGGATGGATCATAAAATACTAAGATAAGATATGAGAATATGATAGAATAAAAAAAGAAAAACTTGAAATCTATCTCAGCTAAAAAATCTTGTCTGCCGTGAATGTGACAAGCTTTGACTAAGGGCTCTCTACTTCCATTCCATGTGCGGCTTGTCATATGACACACCATTTTTTTTTATAGTTGAGTGATCATTATTTATTCTAAAGTGTCCACTTGATAACTAATACTACCTCATTTTATTTTACCTTTTTATCGGTTTCGAATTCAAACTCCATAGGCATTTGAAAAATCGACAAAATTATGGTTGATGTCGCAAAACATGTTTCATTAAACACTTATCTTGGTGGATTTGTGGCTGTGTCATGAGAGGATGGGGGTGTTTCTGAGTTTTGAAGTGAAAAATAATCTAATCTAATTATAAAGAAATGTTATTTAGTTTGGATAAGTTATATAATTCAAATTTAAACAAAATTAATATAATTGAAATGATTATTTCTTTTGTATTTATTAGGTATTAGATTGGAATGGTTATTTCAGTCTCAATTCAATACATGATTTTCTTTAGTGGCAATTCTTTTTATTTAAGAAATAACACTCATTCAAAAAAAAATCAAATACCTAATAAATATAAAATAAATAGTTCAAACTATTAATCACATTATAACCTACAACTTTACCTATATTATAAATCACAATGAAAATAATACTATTATTTTTTTAAAAAAAAATACTAATATATGTTCATAATGAATTAAACAGTGCAATAGCTTTTAGGTTAACTGGTTAAGGCTTATTTGAATATATAAAAATAATACAAGTTTAATAGATGTGTAGTTTGGTTTGATTTTTTTTTTTTTTT
>PYAF01003256.1:848624-875414 GCA_007407185.1 Glycine tomentella | reverse complement strand
AAACACAACAAATCTCATAATGAGGCATATCCATTTGCGGCCCGAAGCTGGCCCGCTGTAGCTTTCGGTTTACGCTTTTCGAATTATGCATTTGGAGAACGTAAAAAATAAAATTAATTTAGAAAAGAGTGCGTGTTTTCTTTTCTATTGGCCAAGTAGGAGTCAGTCTAGTATGATGATAAATTGATAATGATTGGGAGCTTTAACCATAGTCGATAGTTGGTAGTTGCTACTTGCTATGACGTTTTGAAATTATTATCTTCCTCATATATTTGCCGACCTGATTTTATTTCTTACAGTTTGCGTTGTTAAATTGATAACAAACCGAAAATTATGATTTGGATTTCGTATATTTGTCAGCTTCGTTCAAATAAATAACATTTGTAATAATGAAATTAAAGCTAATAAAATTTATAAATTTTACATTTTAATGAATAATATTATTAATTTTTTTTCTAAATAAATTTGATATAACAAGAAAACACTCTCAATACTATAGGATAAGATGTCAATAATATATTGGGATTGTCAAGAAGTTTACCTAAAAATCACCTTAGAACATCTTTAGTGTAAGATCTTGAACTCAAAATCTGATCTTCACTAGATCTCCCAATAAAGGAGTTGAAGATATCTCTAAAATGGAGGACGAGTTCTTCTAGAAGATCCATCAAGATCTGCACATTATTCTAAAAAAAATAAGTTTTTCCCCTCTTTCTCTCTCCCTAAGATCTCAAAATGAGATCTACCATTAAAGAAAAAAATTAGAAAGATCTTAAAAGATCTTTAATCCTATGTGGTATTATAAGGTCCACCAAAAAGTAGTCTAAGATCTCTATTTGAAATCTACCACTAAAGATGCTCTTAGAGACTTGAATTATAAGCATTTTACCTTGTTGTTATTACTCAAGTAGTTTTTAGGTGTCAAAAGTTCTCCTTTAGAATGGATTCCCTACTAAACAAGAAAAGTGACGAGAATTTGAACTTATATTTATAAGAAATGTGAGATACTGAATCCTTAACTACTCATGTCAATTGACAAAATTATACTATATATACGAAAATGGTGAAAGTTTGAACTAAATCCTTAATAATCACTCGTGTCAATTGACAAATTAGATTGGTTATTTAAGAATTGTTACAAAATATTTTAAAAAAATATATTGAAAAATTAAAGATTAACATGAGTGAAACTCATGTTTTACTAGGTAAAGATACCAATCACAAGTACTTTTTATCAAGATCTCTCACAATCCACGAGCAATTTTGAAAATGATACGGGGTTGTGAGAGATTTTCAAAATGAATGAAACATTATATCCTTTCATGAAAATGTGAACTATGAAAAGTTGTATTCTTACATGAAAGTGTGTTCTTTTTTCTTTTTTTAAAGGCCAATGTTAGTTATTGTTCTTGCCGAATTTAGTAGAACCTCCTTACGATAATGCTCCACCGTGAGCTCCTCTACGAATAGTGGTAGGGTGTACCTGTGAAGACACTCTAACGCTCAAGTTAGCGGTGCAGAGATATGCAAGTATCAGAAAGTAGGTTGGATTAAGAGTAAGTTTACCTGAATCTTGGTCATCCCCTTTTATATAGGTGAAATTGGATGATAAGATATCGATTTTCCTTATAAGATAATGTAAATAGGGAAAAATGTGATTATATATTATCTTTCCTCTGATATTACATAACTTTTAGGTTTAGGGAATATCTTTATTTTTCTAGTAAAAGATAGACTTTCCCACTTACCTTAATTATATCCGTCAAGTGCTTTGGATTCCCAGTAGATTACTTAGCCGACCATCAAGTACGGAGGCTTGTTATGTTCAAGTAGTACATATGCCCCCAAGCTTTGAAGCTAGTTGTAGGAGCTTTTGTGAAAATAAACTAAAGTCCTCAACTCTGATATTGCTATCTATCAGTCGATTAAGTAGTACTCATCGATCTGATTGTAGTCGAGTCCAAGAGGAATTTTCTCTTTACCCAAGTATTTAACCTAGTCATAAAGGGAGATAAGTTAGTCAATTTGTGCCAAGTTCAAATGGTGGAGTATTCGAAGAGACATCTTGTCAAATGTTATGTTTGTTCAAACGCATTGAATTCCTTTGTGCATTTTCAAAAAAAGTACAATGATTACGTCCTTTGAATTTTGAAACACTCTCGAGATAACCAAAATTTGTGCCTTTTTCCAATCGTTGATCTGTTGAGAGAAATAGTCTAACAATTCAAATGGGTGAGTCCTTTCGGTCCTTAGAAGCTTCTAGAAGACTGTAAAAAGCAGAAAGAAAACTCTTCTTCTCCTACTTTGAGTTTCTTTCTCTAGCTAAAACAATTTCTTTGTTCTTTTTTCTTTTTTCGATTGTCTTCCTATTTGTTCTGACCCCCCATTCTCTTTTCCAGGTATGCCTTTTTGACCCTCCTTTTTCTTCGTTATTTCTCATTCAAGGGAAGGTTTTGTGTGCTGTAATGGGGGCAGGATGTTGTCACCAGAAGTTTGCCTTATTGGTGAGAGTCCAAACTATGACCCCTCTCACCATCACAATGGCTCTAATGCCGCCAATGACCAAGAGTCTAGTGTTCCCGTCAATGGTGTTGTCGCGGTTGTTGGCGTCGTCGCCACTTTTCGTCAAAAAAATTGGGGGGGACGAAGATGACTCTCCTTTGCCTATTCCTCCCACAAATGTTACTAACTTGGACTCGGAGACTATTGTTGTTCAAATCATAGTCCCTCGTCTAGTTATTTTTCCTTCTCTTCCTTCCAAAAATCCCAAAAGGAGTACCTTCTTTTAACCTTTTCAGGTTATTCTTGGGTTTATGGTGAAGTCGGAAGCTATTCAACTAGTTTCCTGACTTATGAATCGATTACCAACTTCAAAAAACGTGTTGAATTCTGCCATATAGATGGTCCTAATGTCATGATCATTGACTCCTGTCTTAAGAGTGAATGTGTCTTAATGAATGCTTATCCAGTCGGGACACACTTCATATATATGTACTCATTTCTTTTCGCACGTCTTCATATTTGTAACACTCCGTAGGCCTCCGGTGCGTTATCATTAATAATATCAGTTTAGCGCTTAATTCACAATTTACAACTCAGCGGAAGCACAAAATCGCTTTTCTTGATTTATTATGTATGAAATAAAACAGATTAAAGCAAGCATTTATATAAGGCACATAAATCACGCCCCTGCTGATCCAGTTTCTCATACATAACCATGGACAGATAAATAAACATTTACAATGTACTCAGGAGGAAATTTATATCATATTATTAATAGTTCTGTACATACATACACATCAGTGTCTTCACCACACCGTGGTGATACAAAAGAATAATTGTCCTCCCATGAGACTGTTCTCCTCTGCCAGAAGAGTCACCTGAAATCATAAATCCCCACACGAGGTGAGATACACATCTCAGTAAGTTCAGGGTCCTTGGAGGAATCTCCTCCACCCTGGCCCACTTTTCATAACACATACAGCAGGCAATCACAAGCAAATGGCCCACTGGCCTGGCCCTCTGGCCCTCATAACAATATAAGCAACATCCAAACATGGTGGAGCTACCTCAACGCCTAAATCAGCAAACATGGCGGAGCTACCTCAACGTCTATCTCAGTGTGAGACCGGAAACTCACACCTGTGCCATCCCATTGGGTGCTAACCCTTCGCATGGATGCACATATATGGTACCTCCGAGAGTTGAAGGAGCTACCTCAACTTCTCTCCCAATGGTCTGTGGGAACCAATTCCCTGGGAGCTACCTCGACCATGAGCCAACCATACTAGGAGGAAACCACCATCTCCTAGGGAGGTCCATATCTATCTATTGGCCAATAGATCTATCACAATCAAAGCATTGAATCACAAGCACAGATGCACACATATATCATTATGAGAATGCAATTACCAATGTATGCATCATGAAATGACCACCACTCCCTCGGAGTGTGGTTTGGCACACAAGATGGGGAATTATCCCCAGGGACACTGAACTTACCTGGCAAGGTATCACTCTGCAATCCTGTCCCTGCTCTGTGGCTCCTTCCACTGACACCTTCAGTGTCACGCCCTATTCAAGGCATATGTCCATATCAAGACCAATTCACGGGCATTCAAGCACAGTAATACATAGCATATTCAGAATTCTCCTATCCTAGGGTTCAACCATTTCAGCCCAGCACACACTAGGCCATCACAGACATATACAAGATCCATTAAGGCTGAGTACCAAGCATTTGAGTCACCCCAGACCCAATGCAACACATGACTGAGCACCAGCTCATTTCAGCCTCATAATTCAATTATCACTGGAACGGTCTAAACCTTAGTCAAGGCACCATTCAATTAGCCTCTCAGGCTCAAACCAAACATAATCAAGGCTCTTGCATGTCCAATCAACCATCACAAGTGACTATCACACAGCCACACATGTATACACAGAGCCCAGATTCAAAGTTCACCAAATCAAAACTGAAAGCTAATCCTTCATCACTAGATCGTTCTAAGCAAGTTTCTCTACAGGACCCTGGACTAATTCTAGCCCCAGCTCAGTATGGGTCACAATATCCAGAAAACCCCAACTCTCAAAACCAACCGAAGAAACTCGAGTTTCTTACCTCAGTGGCGACCAGAAAGGCTGCAGGACAGCTTCCTCGAGCTCTGTTGTCCGTTCCAAGCCTTGGGTCCTTGCCTGACTCAAGTTTCTGAACTTTCTTTGGAGAAGAGGATTTATACTCCAAAAGGGGTTTTTCAAGATAAATGATGAAGGATTGAAGCTCTCTAGGTGATTCTCACAAGCTTAATGGTAATTGGGAGGTGTTTAGGTCAAGAAATAAGGTCCTAGGAAGCTTGGGCACTCCAACAATGGAGGTTTGGTCGTGGGGAAGAAGAAGAACTGGTTTTCTTCTTCAGTTTTCATGTTTTGCCCTTTAATACTGGGCCTGCCCGAGCTCTGGCGCGATTCGTGCCAGCTCCGGCGCTATTCGCGCCACCATGGCGGTGTATGTGGCACCACCAGCGCCACTCCCACGCCCCCAGCGCCAACTTCCAGAACCTGTGGCGCCACCCGCGCCACACTGGCACTATCCGCGCCAACCTCCCCTGGCCTATGGCGCCGTCCACGCCACACTTGGCACTGACCGCGTGGAAAACCAGTGAAACTTGGTTTTCCAGACCACTTCCCGCGGCGTCCGTGCCAACCATGGCGCGACTCGCGAGGGCTGGAAAATACCTGGCGCCCCTCGCGCCAGATTGACGCCCTTGGCGTGGAATTCCAGTGGGTCTAGCGCCATCAGCGCCAGCCCTAGCGCTACCCGCGCCACACCCTTCACAGGGTTTTCTGTTGAACAATCCCGGCGCTAACCGCACGGGATCTGGCGCCAACCGCGCCATGATGAGGGTCCTTACAATATCATTGTCCCCTTTTGCAAGTTTGAGATAGATATTCTCCGAGAGTTTAATATCATTGTTACCCAGTTTCATCTGTATGCTTGGGTAGTCATCTATTTTATGCAATGAGTTCCTCATCACTCTAACTGTCCCAAAAGGCCTTGATGACCAAGCTCACCACAACCGAAGCTTCTACTAAAGCTCTCCTTAAACACCTCAACGAGGAGTTTGCTCTCTTCAAGATGAATGCTGAGAATCTGAAGAGTGATCTCAGCAAAGTTGAATCCGGGATCCTCCATACTCATAAAGCAAGCTTCTCCAAGGCCACTCATCAAGTCAAGTACTTCTTCAAAGAAGTTGATCCTTCCCTTTTGATATTGATAAGGATGTGAAGCATCAAGGGGAGTTGGTTCCTGAAGCTGAAGTACTTGTGGAGGGGGCTTTTGAAGAGCCTACTCAGCTGCTCCTTAGTACTTTTTTTTTCTTTTTGTAAAGGCCCCCTTTTGATTAATATGATCCCCTTTTATTCTAAGTGATGTAATCTGTTTTATTGATTTTCATTCTCTAATTTTCAATTAGGAACTACTCAGTAAAACAGTGACTTTAAAAGGTGTTAGCCAATTTTTATTGGTCCATTAAATTTGACCGAATAATTTGATTGATTCTTAGTCTATGTAAGCTAAGTGACTTAGTCTAAATTTAGCTGAATCTTTTGATGGGATAACTTGGTCATTTTCAATACGTATCTAGCCAAATAGCTTAGTCTCTTTGGTATGTTTTTAACCAATATAACTTAAGTATCAGTCTATTTTTAGCATAGTAACTTTGTTTATTTTGGTCTGCTTTTAGTCATTTAACTTAGTTATCTTCAATATATTTTTAGCCGAGTAACTTAGCTTTTTTGGTCTCCTTTTAACCAAACAGTTATTTGCGGTCTATATTTAGCCGATTACGATTGTCAGTCTATTAGTAAGCCAAATACTACTCGGTCTTATCTATGTCCCAGATTAGGTATTTAGTCGAAGAAACCATTCGGTCTACTCATATCTATGAAGCCAATAACAATGATAAAAAAGAATACTTTTATTCAATGTAAAATTTGGGCGTGCCTCAATAAAACCTCTTTAATAAAAAGCCTTATGGGAGAAAATACTAAGTAGAAAAAAAAGTACATCACCACTTACAAGATTAATTGTAGTCAAATTTGAGATGAGTGCGTTCCAGGTTCTTGGAATTGCCTTGCTGGATAAGTACTCTAGTCACTAGGCTTTATTTCAGAGTGACTCAACAACTCTGAAAAGATCTTCCCAGTTTGCAGCAAGTTTGCCTTCCTTAACATATTTTTGGGCTTCTTCACACTTTCTTCATACCAAGTCTCCTACTTGAAAGTTTCTCGGCTTGACCCAACTGTTGTATCTTTTCTCGGATCTTCTTTGGTACATTTTGTCTCTCATGTGGACTTCTCTAATGTCTCTTTAGCCAAGTTGAGTGCTTCACTAAGCATCTCATTATTCTGTTTCACCATGAAATTTGCCCTTCAAAAAGAGGGTTTTTCGACTTCTACTGTTATCATAGCATCCGACCCATACGAGATTTGAAAATGAGTCTCACCTGTTGTTAACTATGGAGTGCAACGATAAGCCCATAATATGGTCGAAAGCTCCTCAGCCCAATTGCCTTTGCCTTTTCTGACTAGCTTTTTTTCCTTTTCGGGAATAACCTTGTTGGCTGCTTTAGTTTGTCCATTGCTTTATGGATGTTCTACTGAAGTCACTTGATGCTTAATCCCCAGATTTGCAAGAAACTAATTAACTTTTGAAATCAAAGTGTTGGGAATCCTTAATCGGTATACAATGTTCTTCCAGATAAACTTCATAACATCAGTTGTTGAAATTGTTGTTGGGGCTTGACCTCGATCCACTTACTAAAATAATTTATCCATACTAGGAGAAAGTTTACTTGTCCTTTCGCGGGAGGAAAAGGTCCTAGTATGTGTACTCCCCAGGTGGCAAAGGGCGTGGAGCCACTATGTTGTGTAACTGTTCAGTTGGTAGGTGAGATACGTTGCCAAATTTTTAGCATCCTTCACACTTCATCACATACTCTGTGCAGTCTCTCCTTATTGTCAGCTAGTCATATCCGACTCTAAGTACTCAGGTAGGCATTAATCATGTTCCTGAGTGCATTCCACATATTCCTCTATGCATCTCATTCATTACATGTTTGATGTGTAAAAATAGTACTCGCACAAAGGCAAATGTACCCTACGTAGTAGTAACAATGGACTAAAAGTTCGGATATCAAACCCTAAGGACCAGTTGTGTTCCCAATTAGTCAAAATTATTAAACTATATAGTTGGACTAATCAAAAGAGGAATTGAAGTATTTTTGTAGTTTTAGTTTTAAAAGAAAACAAGTAAAATATACAAAAGAGAGATTTGAATGATATTAAAAGCGACTGGTGATTATGATTCACTAGTACCAATTTCTCCCAATCCAAGTTCCTATGAGATTGCTACCACAATTAACTATCAATTCCTAAAATCAACTAAAGTTTATGATCAAGGTCAGAAGGTGCTCTTTGCCTTAAATCAATATTCCAATGATTATGAATATATCGATTTAAGTCAAAGGATATAAACAATTCTAGCGATGATCAATTAAAGATTAATTAATCTATTGGAGATTACCTAAAAGGTTTGAAATTTGGTGTAGAACATTCTCTACCTAGGTCTATGAAACATATGCAGATGATCACCATAGGACATTCAATTAAGCATATGATTAATCAATTCCCAAATAAACAATAAGAATAAGGAAGAGAATTGATTAACATAAGACATTGATGAATTTCATTAAGAACAAGGAAATGGATACAATTGGAAAATTACATCCCCAAACTAAGGAGACTAGCCACTCATGTTCAAATCAAAACTAGAAAGCCTATAAGAAATTAGCTTAGACATACCATTAAGATAGGCAGAATGATCACGATTCGTCCTCACAGTGTTGCCCATGCTTCACAACTCTAAAAAACCCTCAAGGTTCTCTCAAAATTCGTAAGAGATAAAAGTATTCAAAATATTTTTCTTACAAAGTTCAGAGCCCTATTTACAGCTTCCTAAAACATATCATTCAGAAAAGGCGTTGTACGACTGTGGTGACATCTACCATGACCGTGGTCGAAAAATAGTGACGCTGAAGCTCTGAGCATTATGGATTTGCTACGGTCCTTACAGTTTACCACGACCGTGGTGGAATTTAACAGTGACCATTATCGGATAGTTGGTGTTGTTCCAAAGGGCAGTTATGCTCTTATCATGGTCGTGTTGCTTATCACGACCGTTATCAAGTGCAGAATCTTCAAATCTTCATAAAGTCATGCAACTTCCAACTCTTTCACTCAATTGAGAGGCTATATTCCTGCAGTACAAAACTAGTGTACAAATGTGAACTTTGCCAAGAAAATGAATGTAAATGGCACACAAACTCACACAAAATATCACTCAAAAGTGGTTTATCAGTATTCGGCTTGATCTAACAACTTTAACAAAGGAGCTGTGAAGACTCTTCTATGTAGGTCTCCCCTTAATAACATAATAACTGCATTTCTTTTAAGCTTTTTTTGCCACTGCTATGTCTTCTAAGAGTGAGCCATTGTCTAAGAAATCCAAAATCTTAGTCATCCATTCTCGATCAATGGGGGTTACACTTGTCACCATTTTATCAAGACTTGGTTTTGAGATTGTTTCCTGGATGATTATTCTATGTTGGCAAGGCTCTCTCATTGTTTTATCTTACAATATGTGTGAGCTCGAACTTGGTGAATGCCTCTTTAAGTCGAGAAGCTATGTGGAAGTACCTTGTCATCTGAGGATTCTTTCTTAGTCTAAAAATCTCCATTCAATTGTCTAATGACAAGTTTAGAGTCAGTCCAACACTTGAAGTGTTTGGCTCCTACTTCTTTTGCTAATCTCAGGTCGACTAAGAGGGATTCATACTCGGCTTTATTGTTTATTGTTTCAAACTCAAACTGAAGGGATTTCTCTATAATTACTCCATTTGGGCTTTCTAAAATGAATCCAGTCCTATTTCCTTTTGTGTTTGATGATCCATCTATGTACAACTTCTACCATAATGACTCTAGAAACACTGTTCAGATATTGAGCCTTCATTGGCCCCCTTGGTTTGTACTTGATTCCAAATTTTGACAGCTCAGATAGGGTGATCAGTTCAGACCACTATCTGATGACTCTGGAAATATGGCCTTAGTCTTTTAGCAAAAGTGATTAGAGCTAAGGCTAACTTGTCAATCATTTGGTACCAAGTCTTTGCATCCTTGAGAAATCGGCTATTGTAGTAAACAAAAGTTTGATTCTTTCGTTCCTCTACCTTGATTATTGAACATATGGCATGCTCAAATACTACTAAGTATAAATTAGGTCCTTCCTTGGTTGAGGCCAAGTGAGGATAGGCGGTAAAGCGATGAACTCTTTGAGCTTCTAAAAGTTAGTTTCACATTCCTCATTCTATTTTGTTCCTTTCTACTTCTTAAATTGTTTGAAAAAAGGCTTGATGGTGTTAGCTACTCTTGGTAGAAATTCGAATAGCGCTGCTAATCGGCTAATGAGTCTTTGTACTTCTTTTAGTGTTTTTGGACTTCTCATCTCAATGATAGTCCTGCACTTCTCAAGATTGACCGCAATTCCTCTATGGGTAAGTATGAATCCAAGGAATTTTCTTCCTTGTACTCTGAATATCCATTTCTCAGTATTTAGAGTCATGGTATGCTTTCTTATCTTTGTAAAGATCTTTGCTAAGCATTTTGCATGTGAGGTGGTGTTCATGGTTTTGACCACCATGTCCTCAACCTAGATTTCTAGGTTTCCCCCGAGTTGGTGGACGAATATCTTATTCATCAATCTTTGATATGTGGCTCCGCATTCTTAAGACCAAATGGCATAACCGAGTAGAAATAGTTAGTCGTATCAGTAGAAATAGTTAGTCGTATCAGTCATGAATGTGGTTTTCTCATCTCGTTTGAACATATGTATTTGGTTATACCCAGAGTACACATCTAAAAGGCTGAGGATGGGAAATCCGAAAGCCTCATCAATTACGTGATCTATACTCGGAAACAAATACAAGTCTTTAGCGTAGGATTTGTTTAAGTTTGTGAAGTTGGTACACATCCTCCACTTCCCATTAGACTTCTTGACTATCACCATGTTTGCTAATCATGTGGTGTATTTTACTTTTCTGATAAATCTTGCATTCAGAAGCTTAATTGCCTCTTCGCCAACAATTTTCCCCCTTTCAATGTCAAGTTTTCTTTTTCTCTACACAATTGGTCTAACCTTAGGGCACATGACTAGCCAGTGGCAGTGAAACTCGAGGTCAATTCTAGGCATATTTAATGTTGATCATGCGAAGAGGTCACATTCTTTGTTAGCACTTGGATTATGGACTCTTCTACTTCTATACTTATCTGGCATCCTAGTTTGGTGCACTAAGATGGTTCTTTGCTGAGTTGGAAAGGCTTCACTTCTTCAATGGGCCTTACTCTTTGCTCAACTTCTATAGGGTCAAGTTGTGCTTCTCCTAGATTTTTGGTGAGGAAGGTGCAAGAAATCAGTCATACTTTGGGCTTTCCACCTTCTTTCCCTTGACAAACTTGAGACTTACAACATAACATTCTTGTGTCACTGCTTTGTTGGCTTTAACGATGATAGTGGTTTCACTCGTACTCTGGAATTTCATTGTCAGATAGGGGGTTGAAATAATATCCCCCAATTCATTAAGTGCAAGCCACTCGTACTTTAGAAGTGAGAGCATTGAATAGGAGATACCTGTGTTGAATCCACATCCTTGTTTTGATTATGACAAACCATTAGCAATGCAAATTGAAAGGATGTTAGGCTTAAGTGATGTCTAACATTTTGCTTAAGTGTTTCAATGTTAAATGTCCTAAGAAGCATATATGTTCATTCATTCTAAATTGCCCAGAATGATGCTCAGAAAGGTTGTCTTAGAACAAATGTTAAGATTTGAGAACTCAAAAGATTTCTTGAAGCCCATTTGCATGACGAAGAATGCTTCCTTCTAAGTACTAGATTTATAATGGATGAATCCAAACCAATAGCTACTCCCATACATCCATCTATTGGCATTGACAAGGATGAGAAAGGTAATGATACTTTTGAAAAGGAGTACAGAGGTATGATTGGTTCCCTTTTATACTTAACTGCAATTAGACCAAATATTTTATTTGTTGTTTGTCTTTGTGCAAGATTCTAATCTTGTCCAAAGGTATCACATGTTACTGCAGTTAAGAGAATTTTGAGATATTTAGTTGAGACTACTAATTAAGGCCTGTGGTTTGAGAAAGGGTTTGAGTTTGATTTTGTAGGCTATAGTGATGTTGACTTTGTTGATGACAAAGTATAAATACATAGCTTGTCAATTCCTTGGAAAGTCACTAATATCATGGTCTTCAAAGAAACAAATCACAATTGCCCTATCAACCCCAGAAGAGATGCTTGTAGCTCTCAAATCATTTGGATCAAGCAACAAATGTTGGATTATTCACTAGAATATACAAAGATCTACATTTGGTGTGACAACACGAGTGCCATAAATCTGTCAAAGAACCCAATTCAACATTCAAGGTTCAAGCACATAGACATCAAACACCATTTTATTAGAGATCATACTCAGAAAGGGAATATTGAGCTAAAATTCATTGAGACCAAGCTTCAACTTGCTGACATCCTCACAAAGCATGTTACCGAGGAAAGGTTTCATTTTATTAAGTCCTTTATTAATGCCAAAATCTTGATTGATCTTTGATTAAGCGTATGATTATGTGCTTAATTTCCTCAATGGATAAAATCTATGCTTGGGTGTTTGATTAAATTTTCTAAATTTGATGTGAAACTTCTTACTCACCCCTCCTAAAAAATAAGATAAAGGAAAAGGCAAGGCAATAAAGGTGTCTTCTAAGTTTGAATCAAAGGCTACCATGACCATCACACCCCCTCATTCCATGGGCATTCTGATTGGGTCACCAAGAAAGAAAAGCTTTGTGAAGAAAGTATGGAAAGAAGAGGAAAAGGTCTGAGTACGATGATAAGAGGCTGAAGGAAAAGTTTGAAAAGAGTTGTGCCAACAAGAAAGTTATCTATGACAAATACATTGACCTTCTAAAGATCAAATAGTATGGTTGGGATATTCTCTGCTTTGTAAAGAAGTATAAGTGGCAAGAATCTTTGAAGTGCACGAATCTGTCTACCCAAGGCTGGTGAGAGCCTTCTTTGTTGCTTTGGTGGTGGATAACAAACACTTCTCCCTGAAGGCCACCCTAAAAAGGATTGAGATTCTGATCTCAGAATAACTCCTAGCTAACCTTTTGGGAGTTCCTACTGACAATTCTAGGCTTTATGATGAATGGTTTGATATCATGGGCCTCATAAAGACTAGGATCATGAAGAAATTTTTGGAGGACAAGGATGATGACTTCATGTCAACCATTCTAACATATTTTGGAAGGGTTGTCAACTGGATCAACATGTATTCAGTACTACCATCAAAAATGTTTTCTCTCCTGTTGGTGAAGCTCCTACATTAGATAAGCATATCTCTAATAAGATAGAAGAGCTTGCTGCTGAAAGGAAAGTGAGTTATGAGGAGGCTCAAAACACTGAGGAGGAAAATCTTTCTGAAGACCATTATGAGGGAGCTTAGAATGAGGAAGAAAATGTATTTTCCCTCAGAATGAGGAGCAAGTCTCAGAAGAAGACCTTTCTAAGGAGCCGTTAGTGTTGAATTCAGGGGGAGCTGCTTGAAGCATAAGCAAGATTGATTCAAGTCTAAATTTTTGAGCTTTCAAACATGCAAAGGACAACTTAGAGATTAATTAGGATAAAATGTAAGAGAAAAACAATTATGATGATCCTAAAGCATTGCATTCATTCTAACTCATAAATAACTTAAAATGGTTTAATAAAAATCACAAGGCTTTCATAAAATGGTTAAGTTTCAAACTTGTTTCAAAGGTTTTTGAAAAATGGTTTTCTTGTTGTTTTAATCGATTGCAACATTGTAATAATCGATTATTTTGTTCTTCACTTACCTAGGAAAAGCTTTCATGAACATTGTAATCGATTACATATCGGTTTAATCGATTATTATACCTTTGGTTTCTAGAAAACTGCCTTGAACATTTTAATCGATTACCTAATGGGTAGTAATCGATTACATGCTTGTATATGTATTTAAAGAGCTGCTGGGATAATCGATTACCAATATACTGTAATCAATTACATAGGCTTATCTGAAAATAGCCTCTCCCTACTTTAATCGATTACCATAGATGGTAACCGATTACATGTTGTGTTTAAACTCTAAGTTTTGTACTAGATAATCGATTACCTCGATTAGTAATCGATTACACAGTGTAATTAGAAAGGCTATGACTCCTACTTTAATCGATTACCAATTCTAGTAATCGATTACTCTGTTTCTATAACTGATATGCGTTCCTGGTTTAATCGATTACCAAGATTAGTAATCGATTGCATAGTGTATTTTGAAAATAATGGATCTTCTGTCTTAATCGATTACATGCTTGAATAATTGATTATTTGTCCCGTTGTAGAAATCCCAGAAAAGCTTATGAACATTTTAATCGATTACATTCTTGGATTAATCGATTACATAAGAAAAATAATCGATTATTAGGCGCGTATTAATCGATTAAAGCTATTACGTTTTTCTGTTATGAATAGGAGATCACTTTGCTTGATTTTCTAACGTTGTATATTGATACCCATCGAGCCAAAACAGTTCTAAAAGCCTTTCTCTGTGTTTTCAAAGGATTTTTACATGCTTGCTTTATTTCTACATTGATCATGAGATTGTGATTCAATCTTGAGCAAGATTTCATTCAAGGTTAAGGGAAGATGATTCAATTTGTTAATTCAACCTATGTTAATTCATCATTTGCATTGTTAATCATTGGATCATCTGGTTGTTTCTCTCCTTAATCCTTCTGTAATTTTCGTTTTGATTTTGGATGTAATTTTTACTCTATTGTAATTGGGATTCTTGCTTGTAAACTAGAGATAGGGGTTCTCTAGGGGTTGTACTGAGTAGTGTTCTCAGTGGGTTTGCTTCTAAGAATCTAATAATGTTTTATATTTCTGTAATTTATCTAGAGTTGATAAAGGGAGACTTTGTAATTACTTGTAAGAACAGAAAATTGCAATAGTGGAACTCCATTCTAGTGTTGAGTGGAAGAAAATTGGATGTAGCTTCATAGTGTTTGAAGTGAACCAGTATAAATCTTTTGTGTCTTGATTCTTATCTCTATCTTGATCATATTTTGTCAATCTTGATTGTTTGGTTTTGTTTATCAATTAACATGTTGAGCTATTGGACACATTGGTTTCAAAAGTGATAAAGATCCTAAGGAAAATTCTGATTTTGTTTAAGAAATTTTTAATTTACTAAGGCTAAACAATTCACCCCCCCTTTTGGTTAAGTGTGAAGTGTTCCTATATTCTACAGTTAGACTATGGCTATTTTTGTGAGACCTTAAAAGAATTTCCTGAGGAAGAGAAGAAAATGAGGAAGACCATTCCTAGCCTCAAAATGAGGTGGTAGTAGCTGATGAAAATGGTTACCCTGCTCAGAATAAAGAAACTAAAGTTCAAAATATAGAAGCTTTGAATGCTGAAGCTCAAAATGAAGACATCTATCCTTCTGAGGGTGTGGAAGCTACTAAAGCTCAGAACCCTGTAGGTTTTTAGCTTGGATAAGGTAAGCATTAAGAAGGATCAAGACAAGAAGGAAGAGCCTTCTAAGAAGGAAAAAAAGGTTGAAGCTACTGCTGCAATTGTCCAGAATGCACCAAAAGCTTACACTGGTGAGAGGACCCATGTTGGATCTATGAATGATTCTATGTTCAAAACTGAAAACTTACAGAATCTCTTCAAATCTTCCATCATTGACACTTCTTTCAAGATTACATTTGGTTTTGGTCCTTTTCATGGTGAGCCCTCAACCTTTTCCATTCTCTTTCCTAATTTTCCTTCTAAGTCAACTATTGTAGAACTTTCTAAGGTTTAGGAGGAGGTCCCACATGTTTATATTCTTCTCCTCCCCTTGTTGTTAGACCTTCTTTAAGGTCAATAGAGAGTAGGCTGAAATCTATGGAGAAGCAAGTCAAGAAGATCTGTTCTAACCAAAAGTTGTTGTCGATTTATTTCCTAATTTTGAATTTTAATCATAGATTGTTTGGATGATATTTCAATCCAATTTGTGATTTTCATGGATTTAGGAGTCAATTTGATTTAGCTGCTTCTAATGATATTGAATGAACCTTCATAATATGATCATTATCTGAGAACTATGATAGTTTGCATTGCTTGGTTTGGTGAATTGGATTGATATTCTTAAATTTGTTTTACAACATCTTTTATCAGTTATGTTAGTTTCTGCATTTTTCTTCAATTCTTGTTTATATTTCTGCAATGTTTGTTCACTGTCTGCAAACTATTTGATAAACCCCCTAC
Source organism: Glycine tomentella (assembly GCA_007407185.1). Lineage (NCBI taxonomy): Eukaryota > Viridiplantae > Streptophyta > Magnoliopsida > Fabales > Fabaceae > Glycine > Glycine tomentella. Next base: position 859,447 of record PYAF01003256.1, on the reverse strand, counting down.
TGTTTATTAGTGGATTAAGTCATGAACCAAATTGGATAGTATCTTTGAGTTAACCTAGGTTAATCATGTGCTACCGAATTATCTTGGTTTTATTTGTTTTGTAGCGATTCGACAGTCGTTATCAAAACTGACGTCGTTGCCAGGGATATGGTTCATTGTATGCCAACTTTAATCTACTTAAAATTAGATAATCGTATATGTACAATTGATATTAGTATAGTATGATTGCACCTGTCTAAAAAAAATTGTTTATAGATAGATATAGATAAAAGATAGATATAAATAGAAGAAGATAGATATAGATAGAAGATGAATATAGATAAAAGAAGATAGATATAGATAGAAGGAGATAAATATATATAGAAGAAGATAAATATAAATATAGATTATAAAAAAATAATTCAAAAATCAAAAAATGATTTTTAGACATTTACTATTGTAATTTTTGAATTTCATTTTTATTTATTTTTATTATTATTTTATTTTATTTATAAAAAAATCAAAAAATCAAAAATAATTTTTAGACATTTACTGTGATGTTTTTGAATTTAAAAAAAAAATTGTTTAGGGCAATTTTTCATTTTCTATATCATTTCAACAAATATTATGAACAATATTCTGGTAGAGTAATTGTTTAGGACATTTCACAATTTGAGCAGAGATAATAGAAGTGTAGTTCTGGATAATAATATAGTGAATTCTCAGCATTCTGTTTCTGAACCTTCTGTTTCTGATTTTGAACATTCTGATTCTGAAATTGTTGTTGATACAGTGACTGACAACAATCGAACTCTTAAGGAATTGGCTACACCTGATGTTGTTTATCAACCTTGGTGTATTCAATATCTTCAGATAGAGGTCAATTATGAGCTAAAATTTGGACTAATCCATTTGCTTCCAAAGTTTCATGGTCTTACAGGTGAAGATCCGCATAAACATCTTAACGAGTTTCATGTAGTGTGTTCCACCATGCGACCACATAACATTCATGAGGACTATGTGAAGATGAAAGCATTTTCGTTCTCTTTGGATGGTGTGTCTAAGGACTGGTTGTACCTTCAACCAGATCCTATCAACATTTGGACATATATGAAGAGAAGATGTTTAGACAAATTCATCCCTGCATCCATAATAGCATCCATCTGGAAAGAAATTTGTGGTATAAGGCAGCTACCTAGAGAGACATTATATGAGTACTGGGAGAGGTTCAACAAGTTGTGTGCCACTTGTCCTCACCATCAAATTAGTGAGCAATTAGGATCCAATATTTTTATGAAGCGTTGATGTTAATGGACATGAATATGATTTATGCAGCCAGTGAAGGTGCTTTAATGGACAAAACTCTCATTCCTGCAAGGCAATTGATTTCCAACATGGCAGCAAATTACAATCAATTTGGTACTAGAGTAGTTGCACCATCCAAGGCTGCTACAAATGAAAGTTTCTGTGGTTGCTGGTAACCAGAGGTTGGAGAATAAACTGACAGAATTGACATCCCTTGTGAGACAACTTGCCATTGGTCAACAATAGAATGTGATGACAGCCAATCAACCAAGGTTGTGTGGTATCTGCTATATGCCTGATCATTCAACAGATACATGTCCTACTCTCCAAGAAACAGAACAGAATGCTGAAGTTCCTGCCATACAACCTGGACAACCATTTAGACCTCAACAACAACAGTATAATCCCTACTCCAACACTTATAATCCTGGTTGGAGAGATCATCTGAACTTGAGGTATGGTCCTGGTCCACAACAACTACAGTCATTCAAACAACAACAATATCAAACTCACACCTAAAAATACCAAGCTCCCCCGTTCAGGCAACAACAACAATTACAACAATATGCACCTACACTTGCACAACAACTATCAAACTTCCACCAGCAAATGTAATACCTCGACTTATCATCTTGTTATTATTGATTTTTAATGCAAATTAATTTGTCAACTTGTTAAAATTATTGAACTGAGGTTACTATTAATTAATATTCAAAAGATTTATACGTCTGGTTCATTTATAACTAAAATATACTGTAAAATACAATACAAACCGATATAAAGTCTATTACATAGTGCACAGAACTAAAATATTTATTACAACAAAACATCTTAAATCAAAACATCTTTAACAAAGTCCTCCATCAAAAACAGCCTGCCAATTCTTCTTTACTGTTCATCTGCTCACCCGAATAAAATCGAACTCATAGCAGGTGTCAACCACAGACACAAAGTATAGGGTAAGTTTATGATAAACATAATTTAAGCAATAAAATATATTCAATATGAAGATATTCATAACAACATCCTCAAAGATGCATGATTCTCTTAGACTCTTATCATGATGCATGATTCTCTTAAACTCTTATCATATTGCATGATTCTCTTAAACTCTTATCATGTGGTACCAACAGTCAAGATAGCCCCATCCCAGTGGCACAGAACTGAAACGATTAGTCAGGGTCCCACAGTGTTGCAACAGGATTCTCACCCACACTTCATGTGATCATCATGGGTGGCGTGATTTCCCCACTGTCGAGTCACCCCCAGCTCAGACTTCTCTTATCTGAATGCTCGAACTCAGTTCCTGCAGCTATCTGACACACCTCCTCTGTGAGGTAACTCTTATACACACCTTCACTCTGAGGCAACTCTTATGAGACACATCAACATGTAGTATCAATTGTCAAGATAGTCCCATCTCAGTGGTCCAGAACTTATCCGATCAGTCAGGGTAACCCAGTGTTTCCTAGGTTCTCACTCACACTTCATGTGATGTGATTTCGTACTACAAGAGTCACCCCCTAGCTCAGACTTCTCTTATCTGAACGCACGAACTCGGTTCTTGTAACTATCTGATACACCTCCTTTCTGAGGCAACTCTTATGATACATATGAGATGGTTTCACTTATGCATGACTCATTCATTTTATCAACTTATATGTATTTTCCACATTAATCTTCAATCATCGTCTCACATAATTTACTCAGAGATTCAATATAAATCAAGTCCAGAACTCAGCTTGTTACTCATGTACAGAAACTTAACATATCATTCATATACAGAGATTCATAGAAACACTCAACAACACATGGGATTTAGAGAAATTCATAGAAACTTTTAGCAACACATGAACTTCATAGAGATTCATGGAAACACTCAACAACACATGAACATTCAAACACTTATTCAAACACCAACAACACTTAAACTATCTTTATCATAAAGCTTCCCTATACATACCTTATAACCTCTTATGAAGCTTGTCTATCTCTTCCTAATGGTACTAGCTTCTACACTTGATTCTTCAAGGGAAAGTGGAGTCTCTTTATGCTTTGGAAAGGAAAAGATGAAAATGAAATGAAAGAGATGGGAGAGAGATTCACGTGAAGGTCTAGTAAGATGAAGTCTTGAGAATGACTTCCACTTAAGGCCTCCCCCCCTTTATATAGAGTTTGGAAAATAATAGAATATTTACAAAAATCTCCCAAGTCATGATGCTTCCATTACAAGTGTCCATACACTTGTCATGACCTTTACAAGTGTCCCACCACTTGTCATGGTCTTGAAGCTTCTTCCTTTTTTTTCTTCCAAGTGTCCTCTTACTTGGCATGTTCATGAAGTTTCTCTCTTCTTCTAGCTTATTCATGTGGACAACAAAGAAGGAGGAGAAAATTTACTTTCTTTTATGCTACTTTGTATAAATAATTCCTAAAGCATGATGACTTCTTATCCCTTCATCAACGGTGGCTTACAAGTGACTAGATGTTTCTTAAGCCTTCATGATTGTATCCTATCATTTTAATTTATGAATCTTAAAGTATTTTTCTACTTATCATGACTTATCAAATTAAAATATGACAAACCACCTTATTCCCCTTTTTCTTCTACTTCTTGTGAATACCATAGGCGAGGGGAATATTTTTATCTTCTCTTCTTCCTTCTATATCATGTTATTATTTCCTTTAAAGAGTAGAAAATTGTGTGGTTCTCCTTGTGTCCATATGTCACCTTTCATGAGGAAGAAGAATTCAATTCCAAGTTGTCTTCACACATGGCCTTTCATAGGAAGAAGTAAAATTCAATTTGAACTTAGCTTTACACATGGCATTCATAGGAGGAGTTCAAGTTCAATTCGAACTCTTCTACCTAAAAGATAATATTAAATAATGAAACTCTAGAGTTTTTCAGAAACTGACTTCGGTTACAGTATAAATAGCTCACAAGTAGTCTATACAGAGTGCTACACAGACCTTACATTCAAGACTGCTTATATCTTAATTCTGATTGGTCCATACTACTTTTGACCATCAAAATTACTAAACCATCTCTTTGAATAAGTCTATACATCCTACAATTAAAAGAAAATTCCCCATATTCTACTTATCATTTTTCTATACTTTTCTACTACCTAAATTTTCCTGAATAGAATTTCAAAGTTGTCACCGTATAGAATTCATAGAAATTCTATTCTGAAGCTTTTTGTCACAAAGTATTTTGGTAATTTGCCATCAAAGGATACTTTGTAATTTCATCAGATTTTCACAAAGTATCTAAAGGTGTCTTGGTAATTTTAGCCTCAAGAGTGTTATGGTAATTTGTCACTCTAGGGGCATGATTATAATTTTCCAAAATATCCAAGGGTATTTTTGTAATTTCCACCTTAAAATATCTTACCAAAATATCTAAGGGCATTTTTGTAATTTCTATTTTAAGGGAAAGGCAATGTGATCATTTCTCCTTAAACATTTTTGTAATGTCTCTAATTAATATTTCACCCAAATAATTTAAATATAGACCATCAAATCTCTCATAACCTAATATTCACATTAATAGCTATGCAAGAATAATTCATATAATATTTTGACCATAGTTTTTGAAATTTCAGGGTGTTACAACAAATACCAAGCTCTCCCGTTCAGACCTTCCTTGGAGGACTTGATGAAGCAAATGGCCACCAACGACATTTAGTTTCAACAGAATGTGAGTGCCACCATCCAAGACCTACAGACTTAGATTGGACAGTTAGCTACAACTGTCAACTAGATGCAGCAACAAGGTTCTAGCAACATTCCAGCACAACCAATTATTAATCCAAAGAACTTAAGTGGTATTACCTTGAGGAGTGGCAAAGAGCTTCCAAATTAAACAGATGTTGGTACCAAAATAGATTTTGCATCAAAATATATTCCTCTACCTTTTCCTTCTAGATCCATTCTTGCAAAGAAAGTGGAGCTTGATTTTGATCTTCTTGAGACTTTTAGGAAGGTGAAAGTCAACATTCCCCTCTTGGATGCCATCAAACATACTCTAAAATATGAAAAATTCTTGAAGGATTTGTGCACTCACAAGAGAAAGCCAAAGGGAAATGAGCAAGTGAAGATGGACAAAAATGTTTCTCCATTTATATAGAGCAAAATTGTTGCTTCCATTCCATCATCCACCTTGCCACAGAAGTGCAAAGATCCTGGCACTTTCACTGTCCCTTGCACCATTAGAGATTGCACTTTTAGAGATGCAATGCTTGACCTTGGAGCATCCATCAATGTTATGCCCACATTAGTTTACAGTCATTACAACCTGGTGATTTAAAACCCACTGATGTTGTCATTCACTTAGCTAATAGGAGTGTTGCACTTCCACTTAGAGTTATTGAAGATGTGCTGGTGCGAGTTAATGATATGATTTTCCCAGCTGATTTTTACATTTTGGATATGGAGAACGAGTCTTCCAGCCACAGTTCCACATTGATCTTAGGGAGACCATTCTTGATGATAGCCAGGACCAAAATTGATGTGAATGTAAGAACTCTTTCCATGTATTTTGGTGATGGCGTTGTCTATTTCAACATTTTTTAGGCCTTGAGACATCCTGCAGAGGAGAATTCTGTCTTTCTTGTAGATATCATTGATGTTGCAATAGATAGTCTAGATATTTGTACATATTTACTTTCTGAATTTTTGATTTTTATCTTGGCTCTTTTAACTGTACCTGTGATGATTCTGCTGCTGTGTGTAGTACTTGTACAGAGATTTCCTCTGCTCTTCATTCTGATTGTGTTGCAGATACAAGTGCAGGTGTTGACTCTCCTATCTCCCTTCCATCAACCCCCAACCTTCCCTTGTCGTCCACCATTTATCCACCTTCCTTAGAACTAAAGCCACTACCTGAGCACCTTCAATATGCCTATTTAGATGAAACTCAGAAGCTCCCAGTCATCATATCTAGCAGCCTATCACTTGAGCATGAAGAGAAGTTGTTGCATATTTTGAGAAGCCACAAAAAGGCCATTGGATGGACGCTTGTTGACCTTCCCGAAATAAATTATTCCATATGCATGCATCATATACTCTTGGAGGATGATTCTAGGCCGGTAAAACAGCCACAGAGTAGGCCAAATCCTACCATTCTTGATGTGGTGAAGAAGGAGGTGATGAAGCTACTAGCTCTAGAGATCATCTATCCCATTTTAGATAGCATATGGGTTTCACTAGTCCAAGTGGTCCCTAAGAAGTCATGCATCTCTCAACTGTTCTTCATTGTTCGTTATTTTTCTTCTTCCTTTCATCTCTGTTCTTCTATTTTTGTCACACAAATTTCGTGGCTCTTCCATTGATGATGATCATGGAAGGATAAACAATCAATCAATCCAAGGATCCAGTCCAAGTAAGGAGAATTTGAGTTCTGGTTTAGTATTTTAATTTCTGTGTGGATGTTCATCTTCTTCTTCAATCCCCTTTTCGATTTTCATGATTATGAATATGTTTAAGATTGAAAACGAATTAGGTTATAGATTTATTTCCTAATTCTGAATTTTAATCATAGATTGTTTGGATGATATTTCAATTCGGTTTGTGATTTCAATTGATTTAGGAGTTAATTCGATTGAACTGCTTCTAATGATATTGAATGAACCTTCATAATATGATTATTATCTAACAACTATGATAATTTGCATTATTTGGTTTGGTGAATTGGATTGATATTCTTGAATCTGTTTTACAACATCTTTTATCAATTCTGTTAGTTTCTGCATTTTTCTTCAATTCTTGTTTGTGTGTCTGCAATTTTTGTTCACTATTTGCAAATTGTTTGATAAACCCCCCTACTGTTTATAAGTGGATTAAGTCAGGAACCAAATTGGATTGTATCGCTGAGTCGACCTAGGTTAATGATGTGCTAAATAATTATCTTAGTTTTATTTGTTTTGTAGCAATTCGACAGTCGTTATCAACCACCACCAAGAGCTACCACCATACCTTCATTTTCTTCATCTTGAGAAAACTCTTATCGTAAATAGCTTAATTGATATGCACCATTTGTTCCTTCCTTCTATTTTTTGCTTGATGAAAAAGGTTGAGAAGTTTAGGAGAGATTGAGTAGGAAGGGGATTAGTTTTTGTAGGATCATTATCAGCTTTATATATATATATATATATATATATATATATATATTTATGATGTTTTTTGTATGATCCTATTTATTAATGGAACTAAATTGATTAAATGGTTATTCCTTTCTATATTCATTTGTTTCATTTTCCTTTTGCATTATGTTGTTCTATGAAAAACTATCATCTTAAGATAATAATGCATGGATTAAGGGGGAGCTTTCATTTAATCAAAATGAAACAAAACTAATGCACACTTTTAAAGGGAGTTAAAAAAAACTCAGAAAGGTCCTGTCACCTTTTAAATTTACAAGGGTTTGTCATCTTAAAAAAATGAGAGATTGTTGAATCCACATCCTTGGTTTTGATTATGACAAACCATTAGCAATGCAAGTTGAAAGGATGATGGGTTTAAGTGTTGTTTAACATTCTACTTAAGTGTTTCAGTGTTAAATGTCTTAAGAAGCATATATTTTCATTCATTTTGAAGTGCTCAAAATGATGCTAAAAAATGTTGTCTAATAACTGTCAAGAGCTGAAAACTCAAAAGATTTCTTGAAGCTCATCTGCATGGTGAGGAATGCTTCCCTCTGAGTACTTAGTTTTTGACAAGGCACTGACAAGGCTTTACAAAGAAGACTCGTTGAAAAAGCTAAATGAAGAGCATCCAGAATTAGAATTAAGTTATACCAGAGCCTACATTAGAATGATGAAGAAAATATCTTTGAAGAATTGAACTTTAAAATGGAATTCAAAATGCTACTAAAGGACAACTTCATGACTTCCATATAATTCCACAAAAAGAGAGGGCAAATTAGAAGACTGAAGTTGACAACATTTCACTTTCCTCATGTTGTCATACACACTGAAGGCACATCAGAAAGTGAATGCTAACTACATTTGAAGATGCAAACCTATTGAAAGCTAAATCTGTCCATGGGAAGCACTAACGAGAAGCATCAGAATAGAAGATTAGAGAGATTATATAGTTTTCTCTTGTATAGAACACTAACACACCAACAATTGTACCTTCACTCAATATCTATGAAGCAATCTTCTTCATAATGCTTTGTACTGTGAAGATGTGTTAAGGTTGACGAAACTATGCCACTTCAGAAGTCATATTAGTTGAACTTCATCAAAAAGAATATACTACATGTATGGATTCTTTCTCAACAAACATCAGAATGGCTATTCTAATGATACTTCAAAGTGCTCATAAAAAAGGTTCCTCAAAATGGAAACCTTATAATGACTTCCTCAAAATGGCTATGCAAGTTGTAATTTCATGATAGCTGTCATGACTATCTACTTTCTCCAGAAGCCTATAAGTTGAGTGGGCTCTACTTCAATGGTCATCTTTGGAGCTTTGAGAGTTTATTAAAGAGCATTTTGAGTCAAGTTAAAGCATTTTAGTAAGAGAAACTTGTGCTTAATCTTTATGTGAGAAATCTGTATTCTTTGCTTCAAACATCTCTAAGTAGAGACCCTTTGTGAGTTGAAAACTTATGTTTGTGCAGTCTAAAACACAAAAAACCTTTTATTGTTGTAAGTCCAGCAGTGACTAGAAGGGTTGAAATGCAGTCATGTTGCTGGTATAGTTAAGGGTAGGTTGGAAGTTCAGTGGGAATCATATTAGGTTGTTGAAATCTAGTTGTTGTTAGTCCAACAATGGTCGGTTGTGTTAGTGAAATCTCATCTTGAAGGGTAAGGATTGGATGTAGCCCATGGTTAAAGTGAACCAGTATAAAAATCATTGTGCACTCTTCTTCTTCCCTCTCTTTTCACTGATTTTTAACAAATATGTTTACTAGTTTTGTTAATCTTTAAAATAAACAAACCTTTCACAAATACACATAAAACTAAACTAAGTTTATCAAAGTCTTTTCCAATAAACAACATTTTTTAAAATAAGAGCTTTAAACCGTGAAAGAATTTTTTTTCCAGAACTGCTTGCATTTTCGTTTTGAGCTCAAAACAGATCTTCATTTTTGAACTTTCTCACTTCAACCTGATAATGGTCTTGGAACCTTTCTCATCTCTAAAGGTGGGTAGCAAGTTGTCTCTCTCGAGAAGCCTATAAGTTGTGCCTAAAACAACTTCATCTTACTTTCTAGAATATCTAGTTGTTTGAAGGTATAACAATAAAGGATATCAAGCAAGCTTCCCTAGTCAATTAAGATTTTTCACACTAAGAAGTTAGATTCTCTAGTTTGACTACAACAGGATAATTATGCATTCGCTCTATCCCCTCAAAATCTTCATCTATGAAGGTGATGGGGGGTAGGCTCTTTACGACCTTCTTTTCAGATGCAACCTAGTTGTGATATATAACCTGGTGGTAACGACAATATTTGGAATTGCCTACTCCTGGTGGAGATCAATTCTTAACCGACAACTAGATTAGCTTTGCACTGCATGCTTCCTCTAGTATTTGGCTTTGACTCTCCATTAGTGGAGTGTATAGTATTTGGCTTTGACTCTCCATTAGTGGAGTGTAGTGGTTGATCTTGGATCAAGGAAGTTTGTCTGTTCTAGACTTTCCTCGGTTACGACTGCCCTTGATCTTAGCCTCTCACTCCACTAGTTTCTTTGATGATTCTCCATGGACTTTTTCTCTGAATCTGGTCATCTCCATCTGGATGAACCCGACAGCCCTTACTCTCAACTCATCCAATGTTGCCGGTGATTTCTTACACAGGCTGTCCAAAAAGGGTTGGACTCCAATGCCATGATCATTGAGGTAACCGCTCCTTTTGGACTCAGGTCTCAAATCCGGATTGAAATTGATAAGAACTTCTCCATAAATCTCTTAAAGATTCATCCTCTTCTTGTCGAATGTTAGTGAGTGCCACTATTGTAAAGTGATATGGTCTACTCGTTGTGTACTGCACTCCAAAATGCATACTAAGAGTCACGAATGAGTCAATGGAGTTTCTCGAAAAGTGAGGATAGTAATGAAGCACTGCCTTTTTCAATGTTCTCAGCACATGATTGTGTCGCTATTTGTAAACAAACTCATTTGCGTAACAAATGCATCAACGTGTTCATCCGGTGTTGCGAGATTACGGCAAGTGCACCGATCGTTAACAAGTAATAAAGTAAGTAAGTGAGTTATCGTCTCCACAGGGATTGGGGTAATTTTCACAGTAAGAACAAAAAGAGTGATTGAAACCAAAATAGAAAATTATGCAAAAAGAGTGTTGTTGATTGATTGGTTGTTTGAATTATAAAACAGAAATTAAACAAATGCAGTAAATTGAGTTAAGTTTACCAATGGATGATGAATTGTAGTCAGGCGTAATCCCTTCTGAGTCCTCCTCTTTTACTTGACTGATTTGTTAAGTTAAGTTACTGTGCACATATGATAAATCTTTTCTATAATTGTGAAACCTAGATAACTAGCGAGTCAACCCTTTAATTGATCAA
>PYAF01003256.1:821676-847206 GCA_007407185.1 Glycine tomentella | reverse complement strand
GTATGAAAATTCAGAAGAAGAAAAAGCTCCCTCACTCTGTTCAGAGGCTTAATACTTATACTAATGTGTAATTAAGACAAGAAAACCAAAAGATAATCCTAATTACAAAATCAATCTTTTAAAACAGGAAACAGAATCATCTTCACGCGATCAGCGCGCGACTCCACGCTAATCGCGTGGGTCTTTCTAAATGGTGACGTTGTTAGCGTCATTACTCACGCTAGTAGCGTGAGTTCTTCGAATCTCCAGGTTGGTTCCAAGCTTTCTTCACGCTGATGGCGCGGATATCACGCTGATAGCGTGAGTTGTTCGAGTCATGTAGCTTGGTTTCGTCCTCTTGACGCTAATAGCGTGATATACCACGCTGATAGCGTGGTTCATTCGAGAGCTAAGCCATATTTCCCTGCAACTGGCGCTAGTAGCGTGAGTTCCCACGCTGATAGCTTGGGACTTCAAACTTGGTTTTCTCTTTTTGCTTGAGTTTCCTCCTTTTTACCTGCAAAATGCTCAAATGGTATTGAAATTAGTTCCAAGTAATTAAAATATACTAAACTAGCCTAATTCTATTCTATTTCTTACATATTTAATTAAAACTTAACATTAAACTCTTCTAAAAACTAGATGTGTTTGCAACACATCATCCGGGTTTGAGAATCCATCGTAATAATCAATAGACAACGTCTTCCATCTAGGCGTGCCTCCGTGATCCCATCAACAAACGGATGTAGCCAAGTGTTAGTGTTTGCTTCTCTATGAATTGGTTGTGTGACGAATGAAGTTCCTTCTCTCCACATCATCCCAACCTCATTGGTTATGGCTAGATGAGTCTAGTAGGTTGAATTCGCTGCAACTAAGTTTGCATTCTACTCCTCTTGAAGCTTCAGGTACTACTCTCTAAGAGTGATGTTCTCCTTTCAAAGATTCTCCATCTCTTAGGCATTTCTTTGCTTCAAGGTATTCATATCTCTTTGTAGGGTGATGATCAATGAGTGATCATCAAGCTCCCAATGTGAGAGACTTGCAACGTTTGTTGGGTTCCTTTTTTCAGAGGCACTCATGGCAGGCATCCCTAGCATGGTGGATTCCTGCTCGCGTGGTCACTTTCCTTGGTTAATGGTGTTGGTGTCACCACTGTTCATTGCCATGATTATGTAGTGGTTGAAAGGAAAGTGTTTCTTTGATCCCACGATAGGTGCCAAATGTTCTTACCGAATTCGGAAAAACCTCCTCACAGTGATACTCTTCCACGAAAGTGGTGGGGTGTACCTCTAAAGACACTTAAGTTAGTGGATTAGAGGTATGCAAGTATCGAAAAATGGTTTGGATTAAGAGTTCATTTACTTGAACCATGGTCATCCCCTTTTATAGAGGTTGAAATGGATTATAAGATCTTAATTTCCCTCATAAGATAATGTAAATAAGGAAATATATGATTATATCTTATCTTTCCTCTAATAATAGATAACTTCCAATTTTAGAGGATATCTTTATCTTTCAAGTAAAATATAGACTTTCCTTCTTACCTTAATTATATTCGTCAAATACTTTGGATTTCGAATAGACTACTTGGCCGACCACCGAGTATGGAGGCTTGTCAAGTTCGAGTAGTACAGTTGTTAATTTTTTAGTTTTTATTATTGGGAATGATTTGAACCCACGACCTTTTCCTACCCTTCTTCTCTCTTAACCGCCAATTCAACCTTATATCTCCTAGTGTGTGTTCTTCAATGAAAAGATGTATGTATGAAAGATTGCATCCTTTAATGAAAATGTATGTTCTTTCATAAAAGAATGTGCCTTTCTTCACTAAAAGACATGAGATATGTATCTTCTCCAAAAGTTGTAAGATTTGATTCTTAATCAAAAGTCATGAGATGTAATTCTTCACCAAAAGTAATGAGATGTATCACTTTAAACTATTGCATCTCTTCACCCAAAGACACAACATGGTTTATAGATAGAAATAATCTATATGCAAAAAAGGAGACAACATTGTGAAACATAATGAGAAACCAATTATTCCATCTAGTTTTTGTAGAAATTAGTGGAGGTGAATTGAATCTAAACATTATTATTTTATACATATCTTGAAAATTTTTTTCCATTACCATTGCCATCAAAATTTTCCTCTTTAATATTTCTGCTTTATTGTGAAGTCATCTCTATTAATTTTGCACAAGTAAAATTACGCGTGAATGCAATCAAACATATATAATTTGTAATGATCATAGAAAAATGCGCACCCCTATTTCAACGTAAAATACTCTCTTTGGTCCTTAATATAAAACATAATTTAGAAGGACTTGATGGTCTTTTTTATAAGACATTTTAGAATTCCTATGAAACATTTATTTTTTTGCCATTAGTTACCCTTATTAAATATATTGATATTGGTGCATATAATACTCTTGGACTTTAATGTTTTCACATCATCTATAACAAGTTAATGATTATTAATAATGACATAATTGATACATTAGTAACATATTTTATAAAAAAATAAAAAAAAATCAACTGAATGAATTACTTTTATTAATCTGGTGCTATATAATCTAGTCATTAGCTTCACATGCTTGACACATACAATGAAATATAAAATAACTAAAATATTAAATGTATTAACTAGTGGAGCTAGAAATTAGAAACCATAAAAATATAGAACAAATATTGATGTTTCTTCTCAAACATGTTTATTGTTTTAGTCCTTTAATTTGGGGGTTCTGTTTTTTGAGTCTCCCAAATTTAAATTTATTCTTTTTAGTTCTTAAATTTTGAAAATGGCTCATTTTAGCCTTTTTCATGAGTGTGTGCCAAACGTGGAATATAAGATTGACAATTTGTGACTTTGTAAAATACAAATTTGTGCGACTAAAAATTAGAACCAAATTCTAGTAACTAAAAATTGTCACAGATTGTCGATCTATAATTCTCCGTTTGGGGCACTCACGAGAGAGACTAAAAAGAGCAATTTTCTAAATTCAGGGACCAAAAAATAGGACTACCAAATTGAGGGAATATAAACATTAATTAAGACAAATATAATTATGCCTAACAAAATGTCCAAAGTACGACTGAGACCTTGAAATAGATAAGAAAATCCAAATTGTCGAAATAGTCGGGAATCTAGAAGAGCAGGTTGAATAGATTCTTTTCAAAACTTTTACCTAACCATTGTAAGATTCAATTAAAAATATCCCTTTATGTAATCAAGGTTTGCTCAAAAAATGTTAAGAAATCCTATCAAACAATAAATACAAAAACATATGAAATTAGAGTTTATGGCCTTTTCACATCGAGTCAATTACGCATAAAATTTATTTTAGTTCAGTCCTCAAGAGGACCTACATGTAGTTGTTCTAAGATACCTTAAAACTTCCATTAATAGAGAACCAAGTATAAACACTATGCACAAACAATTTGTTAGACTCAGGGGGAGCAAAAGAGGATCCATGAAGCTGATTATCTTAGACAATAATGTTTAGGCTTTTTACATACCAATTCAATTAAATGACATTTGTAACTTGTGTATGAGTTTTTCTAAGTTGATGTCTCCTGTGATCCATTGCATAAATCTTTTTCATTATTGTATCATGAAAAATATTCATGCTTTTGCATTCATGATTTTGCAAAGCAAAGTTTCTTAAAAAGCTTTTCAGAAACTCAAGTTTTTCATAACTTCATAAAAAGCTAAGTGTTTTATGTTTCAAGTCTTGGGAAAAATGTTTTCTCATTGGTTTAATCGATTACAAGCAAGTGGTAATCGATTAATTGAAAACAGAGCATCTTTAATAGATTACATGGCGTTTTAATCGATTACATTGCTCATAAGTTTTTTCAGAAAGCTTGAAGAACACTTTAATGATTACTTAAGACTTCTAATCGATTACCAAGTTGAATTAATTGATTACTTAAGTGATTTAATCGATTACTGGCAGTTATAACTATTTTTCTATAAATAGTTGCTGCTTGTTTGCACTTGGAAGAACGAATTTTGAAACCCATTCTTTTGAGAGAAAAGTTACGTAGTGCATTTAAGTGTAGGACCCACAAATCCTCTGTTTCAACAAACATCTAGAAACCTTGTGAGGATTTCCTTTTGGCACTTGCAAAAGAGAAAAATTTTGGAGATATTGTTTTGAAGTTTCTATTCAACCGTTGGTTCAAGATTATTTAATCATCTGCATAAATTTGCATTGGATCCCAGGTTGTATCTCTCCTTGTTACATTGTTGTATTTCTTTAAGAAATTCTATGTTTGTAACTTGTGCAATAGCTTCATAGAGTTTTTCTAGAATAGGTTTCTAGAGGGAGATTAGAGAAGGGTTGTTTCTCTAAGTCTTGATCACAAAGGGTCTATAGGTGTTAGATGCCTTGTTCTTAGTCTGGGATTGATTAAGAGTGATTGTAAAACTTATAAAAACATATTGCATATAGTAAGATCCTAGCTTGTTGGTTAGGAAACAGGATGTAGCTTCTCTTGAATTAAGAAGTGAACCAGTAAAAATTCTATGTTGTTTTCTTCTTCTCTAATCTTTTCTCTAGGTTATTGATTGTATTCATTGGTTCAACTCTTTCATAATCAACAGAAGCAATCTTATTGTAACTGCACTTCATAAAGGTTGGAGGTTGATTGATCAAAGACATTCTAAGTTTGATTTGTGATATGATCCATTAAACTCTGATTTGTAAATCAATTTTTTTAAAGGGGCAAGAATAACCAATTTACCCCCATCTTGGTTTGTGTGCTACTCATATTATTTTCACAATTCCATAAAATTCTACCTCTACCTTGAACCTTACAAGAGAAAGAACAACAGTTGAAACCCTATCAACTCAAAGAACCCTTGGTAACCTTAACCAAGATTAAGAAAGTGGAAAGAAATTAGAATTGGATAGAATACACCTCGATGTGCATATCACAACATCTATCATGTTTGTGATCAATGAATTCAGCCAAATTTCAAATAGAAAAGAATTTTGTCACTTGTTTTAACACTTTACAATTGATTACATAACCTTGTAGCCAATTACACCGTGTTGAACTAATTACTTCTAAGAAACTTTGAGATCAATCCATCCATCTATCATGTTTGATTCACTCTAAGCATGGATAAAGAAAAACTAAGACTTAATCTACCACTTATGCCTAGACTAAAAACATTCAATACAAATGTCACATCTTTTAAAACATGTTTGACATTGTAAAATCATAAAACCAAAATCCTAAGACTAATCTTCAAGTCTTCAAACTTTGATTCAACACAAATAAGTTTACAAAAATTAGTCACATGTTACAAAAACACATTACCATCATAAAGCACTCACGCGACTAACTTAGTATACATATTACGACTTCATATATGTTTTATTTTATTCCATAGAAAATGGAGTCCATATTTAGATAGAAAATAATAAATGGATTTGGGTATATATTGAAATTGATCCATCAATTGGTTTTTTTGCAGAGGCTTATCCACAATTATAGTCATAAGTGTTCAATTAATTTTATTCAATTGTTAAATCTTTCATGCTTGAATGGTATACTATTTTTTTTCTTTCTCAACAAAAAGTGATTGGTCTCTCTCTTGCTTTCAAACAATGATATCCTTTGTGAGCCCTTAAGTTTTTTTTTTTTTTGGTCCATCTTTTAATTTGGGTCATAAGTATAGTGATTAAGGATGGAAAAAAATTTGTACCTGTATGTAGATTCTTTTATGGGTTGAAAATAAAGAGTTTAATGGGTATCATTTTATTTTTTGTACTTGCTTATTAACCGGGCATGAATAGGTAGGAAGGTACTCAAACCTATGGGTTGTAATTTGGAATTATTAAATAACTTTTTTGCTAATAAAATAATTTTAATCATATATAAATTAAGTTGTTCTAATTTGATTTTAATATAAATATAAATAGGCTTAAATATTTTTTAGTTCCTAATAAATAACCGAATTTTATATTTGATTTCTAACAAAAAAATTCATTACCGATCCCTAATAAATTTAAAACCTTATGTGTAATTCCCTGAAATGCTATCTAAATAACTTTATTTCACTATTTAAAGTGTTGCCTAAACAAATTTAGGGATCAAAAACAAGATTTCAAAGTTACCATAGACCAATAACAAGTTTTTTTATTAGGAACCAAAAATAAATTTTGGGTATTTATTGGAGACCAAAAATATATCTAAGAAATAAAAATTCAAAATTATTTATTTTAATATAAATATGTGTTTCAAAAATATTCATTTTTAGTATAAAAATATGCTTCAATTTTTTTGTTTTTAATTTATTTTAATTGTTTTAAAATTTTATTTTAACAAATATTCATATATACCCTTGAATATATTTGAAATATTTATAAAAGTTATTGATACTTGTTTAAGGAATATTTGTGTATGTAGAGTTGAGCATGAGGTGCGTTTTCATCCAACACAATGATGATGAGAGACTACTACATAAATCCACCTTACCCTACATAACACCCCTAATAAAGATTTAATTCAGACAATATCAAATCAAATTTATAAAAGTTGTTAATATTTTATTTAATTTTCTCATTTAATAATTATAATCTTAACTATCAATTTATATATATTAAAAATAAAAATATCATTATAATATTTACATGAAAATAAACATCATCATTCTTTTTTTAAAAAAATATCATCATATTTAATTTCACTAATATATTATTAAAATGTGTAGCCCTTTTTATAATAAATATTAAAATGAATAATTTAAAAATCTACCATATTTACCTTAAAAATCTCAATACTACATAATTAATAAATCTAAAAATATATATTATCTCTTATTATATACTAATCTTTTTAATAATATTTGTTGCTACTAATTATAATCTAACCTAAAGAGATATATACTAATTAATAGATATGATACAATGACATCTTTATGACTTTTTATCAATTGTTATTACCCACACTAAATATATTATGTGTATTATTATAAGCTTCATTTATCTATCTAATTATTGACATTATATTATAAACATATTTATATATAAATTTATAAAACTGTTATAAATTTTTATGACTTTTAGTTACTATTATATCTAATGAGTTTGTTTTTCTTTTGATGGTGAGATTATTATCTATTTGATTGTTATTATGCTTGTGAAACAAAAAATCTTTCAAACCTTGAAAAAAAAATAGTAAAAGTTATAAATACATGTGTTTCTTTTTTTTTTTGTATAACTTGAAATAAAAATTAATTTTAATTTTGCATGTAAAATTAATAAATAATTTTATAAAAATTATTATTATTATTATTATTATTATTATTATTATTATTAATAAATATTATCTATATTTATTTGTTAGAAGTTAGACATTTAAATAATTAAAGTATAAAAAATCAATACTCACTTTGATGGTTTTTTGGATTTGTCCTTTATCGTAAGGGTCTACACACTAGTATTTTAAAAGAATACATTAGGTTCAATTTTAAAATAAAACCTTAGTAAGCATTACTAGTTTTTAATCAAATAACCCTAGATCATATCAACCTTAAATTATCATGTTTTTTTGTATAATTATTTACATTTGAGGTATTTTTGTTTTTTATACGAAAAACAACTCATTATTTCATTCAAAATGAAAGATTCAATAAAACTTGGCATAAACTCAAAAACATGCATACTAGCACAAAACCTAGATAACCTAACTAATTCATAGACAACTTAATTTGTTTGTTTGGAGTAAACTTCACAACATAGTTTTGAAAAAGACTAAACTTTTGAATACAACTACTTATAATTCCTTACAACTAGGGGCAAAGCCAGGAATTTATTTTAAGGGGGGGCAACTTAAAAAAAAAACATGGCTTAGAAAAGAACAACTAAACTTTCACATGCATGATATATGTAAGAAATTTAATATATTTTTATGAGAAGAAGAAATATATAATTGTATTGAGTATAAGAGATACTAACCAACAAGTGTGATAAGTACACATGCACCAATTGATCAATAGAAAAAAAGTAGAGAAATAATAGCATCATCCTTATCAAGAAAAAGTAACAAAAAATAGTATCTCTTATCTTCAAAAAAGAGATTAAACCTGTCAAATACAAGACAAACAATAAATCACTTATCTCCTTATTATCAAAATATGAACTTTCAATAATGTCAATAAAAATATAACCAACATGCAAAGAATTTGAAAAAGGTCAAGATAATATATAACTATAGTTAATATTATAAAAAATATAAAAAGATTGAACATAAACCTTCACTTCTGAAGTTGTGCTCATCTTTTTTTCATTGACTGAAAACAATTAATTATCATATATGTGGTAAAGTTTTCAACAATCTTTTTTTCAATGTAAACAATCATGTAATCAATGAGAAAATCATCTTCCATCTTGTTGTGTAACCTTATTTTTATAATTTTCATAGCTAAAAAATCACATTTTGTGATTGTTGTTGACATTGGAAGAGTCAAAACAAGTCATACGTCATAGTATTCTGTCAACCAAAGGATAACAAATTGATTTCCAAGTCTCGGCTTATTTTTGACATAATTCACCAGCAATGGACAAACTTTGGAAGTTGATATCTTTTGGCACATCAAATGCATAATGTCGCAATTCATATTCCAATTGAATCTTTTCATGATTAGAAAATTTTGAAAGTAGAATTTCTCAATGAGTATAAATGTCTCCAACATTAAATGATTTGAATGCATCTTTAGGATCTAAAGTTATGCTCAATTTTAATGATCACCATTTATCAACCCTAGATAAAGAACCGAAATCTAAACCTATTAGACTTTTAATGATCAAGACATAGAGAATCATTTTCTACTATTCCCTCTAGAGAACACTACTCTAAAAAAGCTTCAAGAACCCTTTGTAATAGTTATAAACAACCAAAAATACAAAAATGAATTTACAAGCAAAGCTAATGGAGAGAGACAACCTGATGATCCAATGATTATGAATGAATATGGTTTACCAATCAGAGTTGAGAATGAAAAATAATTTCAGAACTTCCTCTCCAAATGCTTCTTTGAAATTTTGCACGAGAAATCTTTCAATACACCATAAAGATTTGAATGTGGGACAAGAACTTTAGAACTCGGAATATCATTTCTCTCTTTCAAAAGGCTTATGAAAACTTTGAAAATCTCAAATTGTAATGTTCTGATCAAATCAAAAGACCCAACAACCAACAAAGTGTTGTAACTGAATGTAATCGATTAAATTGCCAATGTAATCGATTAAAACTTCATATGTAATAGATTGAAAACAAATTTAATCGATTAAAATGTTCTACAATTTTCTGGAAATGATATATGAACAAAGTAATCGATTATTTCAACCTGTAATCAATTACTACAAGGATACTTCTTTTCAAAAAAGAACTAAGTAATTGATTACAAATAAGTGGTAATCGATTATCACAATCAAGTCATGTTCTATGTTTATACTGAGTAATCGATTACTTAATGTTGGTAATCGATTAAAATGTTCTTCAATGCTCAAGTAATAGATTATCAATATGTGTTAATCGATTAACACAGTCCAAAATGGTTTGTCCAAAAACTTGAAACCATGAAACCTTGTGCTTTTGTAAAATCATGAATGCAAGTCAATGAATGTTTATGCAATGCAAAGGATCATAGTATGATTCTCTCCTACATCAAGAAATTTACAAATGTCTTCAATTGAATGACATGTTAAAAGCAAAAACTCATCCAAGCTTCAACATACATCTTGATCCTCCTTCAAGCTCCCCCTGTATCTAACAGGTTGGATAAGTTGTTCTATGGTTGACACTCTAGCTTGTTCTTCTTCAATAGTACTTTGAAAATTAGTATCTAAATTGGAAGCAAATTAGACACCATTTTTCATTATCTCTTTCTTTTCTCTTATAAAATGAGTACAAAGTTTTCTTCTTAAACATCTTTCAACCTAAAAATTCATAGAAATTAACCACAACACATTTCAATTAAATTTAGTACAATTAGATGAGTAATTTCATTATATGTAAGCATTACAAAAAAATCTATGACAAAAATAAAATTATTGTTGCAAAAAAAAGTATGCAATGAAGGCAAAAAAATGCTATCTTGATATGCATGAAGGGATTGAATGCATTAAAACAAATTATGACAAAAATTTATTTGATGTTTTAAACTACTCATTGTTAAAATGCCCATAATAAGCCAAGGCACAAGAGACAACAATATAATAGATGCATAATAATTGAGGGAGAGCATAATCAGCTCAATTGAAAAAGGAAACTAGAATAATGTCTACCCGATAGTTAAATATAAAGAAAAATTGCAAATTGACATTTGACAAATAAAAGCCCACACAATACAAATAAAAAAATAAGAATAATAGGGATGTTATTATGCTCTCAGCTCTGTGTGCATGACATTCGTCCAGTAACACAGTTTACAATATACTGCAGTTAACCTCAAATATAAGGTTTTGAATGTTCATAGTTAAAAACCAATTTATGGCAATGAGGAATGTCATCGCTTCTGCTTCTTGAGGTGTTGGTGTTCCATAAAACCACACTATTGTAGCAGAGATGTAGCTTCCCTGGTGATTTTGAATGAAGGACCCAACTCCATAGGTTCCAATATTAGTAAATATGGAGGCATCAATGTTACATTTCATGTGGCCTTCCATAGGTGGTCTCCATGTAACATCTGATTGAGGAATATGAATACAATGTTTTTTAAATTTTTGATGGCTACCTTACAATCTAATAGTTGTTGCTTGGCAAAAAAAAAATGACAATATTCTTAATTTTAGAATGCCTTCCCATAGTTTTTTGTTTCAACGTTTCCATAGGCACCATAATGTAGCTACAAAAGGTTCACACTGCTCCAAGCTCAAGGTGGCGAGCATAAGAAAAATGAACAACTTGAGGTCATTAGCATCATCCAAGGAATGTTGGATCAAAGACCAGATTCTTGACTACATCCAAATTAGAGATAGAAAATTGACAATCAAAGAATGCATGCCAATCAGATTCTACACAATTATCACATAAAAGGCATGAAATAGGGCATTGAACACCTCTTAGGGAAAGACATTGTCTTGTAGGAATGCAACCCCTGGCCAATCTCCATAAAAGATCTTCATTTTTGTGGGATTTTTAACTTTTAAAGGGACTTCCCTTCACCAGATTCACAATAATAGTTATCATCTACAACATTCTCCATGATATGATAATACAAAGATTTCATCAATTCTTGGGCTGAGCTATTTGATTGAGAAAAAGGTTTCTTGGTTTTGAAAGTGATAAAGATCCTGAAACTCTGATTTGAATTTGATATTTAAAATACCAAGGTTCAACCAATTCACTCCCCTCTTGGTTGTTGTGAAGTATTCCTATTATTTTTCAGTGTTTTCAAAGCTAAATACTATGCAAATGTTGATTTTTTGGGGTGCCCATTTGGGTCATAACCCAAGCTTTGCTTAGAGGAGCATCTACACTTCACAGACAATGGTAAGAGATGCCATTAGGTGGTTGATTGGTGATGGATGAGAGTATAAATGCTTGGAGCCAACCATGGTTATGTGGAAATGATAGTCCTTATGTTCATACATCACCGGTCTCAGGTTTAGAAGAATTGAAGGTGTGTAACTTGTTGGATTCATCTACTAGAACATGGTCCTTGGATCTTATACATGAAATTTTTAATTCAACAGATACTGCTAATATTTTATCTATTTCCATTTTGTCAATCAATGATAAGGATAAGAATAGAGATATAGAAATAAGAACACAAGCAATTTATACTGGTTCACTTCAAAACATGAAGCTACATCCAATTTCTTCTAATTCATATTGAATTAGAGTTCCACTATTATAAAATATTCTTACAAGCTTTTGCAAGAACCTCCCCTTTATCAACCCTAGATAAAGAACAGAAATCTAAAACCCTATTAGACTTCTAAGGAGAAAGATTCAGAGAACACTACTCTAATCTTTAAGCTAGAAAACCCTTCTCTAGTCCCAAGCTAGAAGAATCCAATTACAATAGCCAATTTCAACAAAACATGTAAACAAAATTACAATCAATGAGTTAACGAAAGCAACAACCTGATGATCTAGTGAATGACATGCATATGAATGAACAATTCAGGTTGAAAGACAAAAACAAACTCAGAACATTCTTCTTCCTTAACCTTTGAAAGGAACTTCTTGCTTTTAAGAATCACTCAAAAACCCATGAATGTTTTAGTTGATGTAAGAACTCATAGAACTCAGAAAATCACTTTGGAAGTGTTTAAAAAGCTTGTGTATGCTCAGAATACGAATTGATCAAGTTACAAAACAAGCTGAGCCTTGGTTCTATTTATAACAAACTTTTGTAACTGTCAGTAATCCATTAAACGTGCCTAATAATCGATTAAAACGCTCATGTAATCGATTAAATCAACCTTGTAATCGATTAAAGTGTTCTACAAGTTTCTGGACATGAGCAACGAGCAAAATAATCGATTATTCCGTCTTGTAATCGATTAAGACAGCAAGCTTCAAAATATCAAAATACACTATGTAATCGATTATGATCTTTGGTAATCGATTAAATCAGAAAGCTTTATAAAATAGAATGAACTAAGTAATCGATTACAATATTTGGTAATCGATTAAGACAGAAAGACAACCTTTTCAACTAAGCCTGTGTAATTGATTACTAACCATTGGTAATCGATTCTTCTAGAGAGTCTTAAAATCATGTATAGCAATGTATAGCTTTGTAATCGATTACTACCTATTAGTAATCGATTAAAGTTTTCAATAAAGCAGTTTATTTGAAAACAAAGGTCAAATAATCAATTATTCCGATAGGTAATCGATTACATTGTTCTTGAAAACTTTTCCAGAATGAACTAAGAACAAAATAATCGATTATACCTTTAAGGTAATCGATTACAACAGTACAAAAACAATTTTTCCAAAAACCTTTGAATTAAATGAAAACTTTAGTTAAGTGTTAAAAGCTTTGTTTGATTTTCATAAAAAAAACACTTAGTTAAATCAATGAATGAATGAGTGAATGCATGGATCAATCAGATAGCTTTCCTTTTACATAAAATCCCAAGTCTTCAAGCATGTTAGAAGCTCAAAACTCATCTTGTATCAAAGACTTCCAAACTTCATGAAGCCCCCCTGTATCCAACAAACACGTGTAATAAGATCATCAATTCCAGAAGTAAATTTCTAGCATTGCTTCCCTAGCATGGATAAGTTGAAAAGCATAAAGGAGTCTAAATCCTATACCTCATTTTTCTTTCTATATATCAAGACGGTCCCAATTAAGCTAGTTAAGTAAACATAAAGGTGTCTAAATCCCTAACATTTCTATTTGAAGGCCACCAAAATGAGTTAAGCATCCTTTGAATCTCTTCCTAGAGTAAAGATGGAAGTAAGAAAGTGCACATGCAATATGATGGAATTGCTTGAGCTTCATATTTAACCAAAACTTCCCTACCAACCTAAGACAAATGTTTCCTAGACCAGTGATTTATTTGCTTCTAAATTTGATCCCTTTGGTAGTTGAAAATAGATTTTTTTCCTCCTTCTAATCACTGGTATTGAAGGAATTCCAAGATATTTACCAATGTCAATGTTGGATTATTTTTGTAGGAAATATTTTTTAGGAGAGGAAAAGATGTAGAGAATTATTTTTATGGAATGAGTTGCTACTGCAGAGCTCAAGAATGTATTAGAAGAAAGGATTAGAAGTTGTTGTTGATGACTTGATGTTGTTGTTGGTAGTTACAAATGCTAGGATCTCATGGCTATTTATACTAGTCCATGGATACATCTAGATTTATTTAAAAAATAGAGAACCTAGAATCTTCTACTCTAGTGGCTCATTTTCTATCATATTCTAGAATCATCAAGTACATGAGAAATATAGAGTTCTCTAGAATCATCAAGTGTAGGAAAATATAGAATTCTCTAGAATATCCAAGAAGTAGGCTTCTCGAGAATATTCATGAGAGATGTAAGTAAATGCATTAATTCCAACATTCCTCCTTAATGCATTTGCTTGATGACTCCGATGTGTTCTCGTAGATTGCAGAATCTCTGTCTTGGAAGTGGCTTGGTAAAGATATCTGCTAATTGGCCTTCTGACTTGCAATGCTTTAATTTGATATATCCATTCTCGTGAGCTTCTCGAATGAAATGGTATTTAATTTTAATATGCTTTGACCTTTCATTACTCACTTGATTTTTGGCGATATCAATGGTGACGGTGTTGTCGCAGAATAGGACAGTTCCTCCTTGTTGATGTTCACCAATATCTTCAAGAATTCTTTGCATCCACATAGCTTGACAAGTTGTCTTTGCTGCTGCAATTTATTCCGCTTCTGCAGTGGATAAGGATACCGTCTTTTGCTTCTTTGATATCCATGCACATATGCTTGATCTGAACATAAATGCATAGCCTGTAGTACTCTGAGTCTTCTACACATCCACCAAGATCACTATCCGAGTAGGCAATTAAATTTGAAGCTGCTCCGGCTTTGTAGAAGATGCCATAATCTTGCGTACCTTGCAAGTATCTTAACACTCTCTTCGCAACACCAAAGTGTATTTGACTTGGCTGGTGTGAAAATCTTGAAAGTAGACTTGTAGCGAACATGATGTCCGGCCTTGTATTGGTTAAGTACATCAGACTCCCAACCAAGCTTTTGTAGAGAGTGCTATCCATTTTCTTCGCTCCATCATTTAGCTTCAATTTCTCGTTCGTGTCTAAGGGTGTGGATACTGGATTGCAATTCGACATTTTGAACTTCTCAAGTATGCTTTTTGTGTACTTTTGTTGAGAGATGAATATTCCTTCAGCTCCTTGAGAAACTTCAATTCCCAAAAAATAGTGTAGAAGTCCCAAGTCTATCATCTCATATGTCTTCATCATATCTTCTTTGAAATTTTTCATCATTCTTCCATTGCTACCTGTGAAGATCAAATCATCAACGTAGAGAGAGCAAATAAGGATATTACCTTCATCTTTCTTCACATATAATGTGGCTTCGCTCTTGCTTTTAGAAAATCCATTTTTGAGGAAATAGTTGTTAATCTCCTTGTACCAAGCTCTTGGAGCTTGCTTTAGACCATAAAGAGCTTTCTTCAGCCTGTAGACTTTGTTTTCTCCCCCTTTCACCAAAAACCCTTTTGGTTGCTCGACATAGATTTCTTCTTCTAGCTTTCCTTTCAGGAATGCCGACTTGGCATCAAGTTGATAGATTCTCCATTGCTTCTGCGCTGCAAGAGAAATTAAGGTTCTTATGGTTTCCATCCTTGCGACAGGAGAGAATGTCTTAAAGAAATCGATCCCGGGTTTTTGAGTGAACCCTTTTGCAACAAGTCTCGCTTTGTGCTTCTGGACTTTGCCGTCTGGATTGACTTTTGTTTTGTAGATCCACTTCAGGCCAACAATCTTCCTTCCTTGTGGTTGATCGACCAACTCCCAATTATCATTTTTCTCGATCATATGTATTTCCTCCTTCATTGCTTGTCTCCAAACATCATATTTTGCTGCTTCTTCAAATGTTGAAGGCTCAACAACCATGAAGTTGCAATTTTCGTAGATGTCACTTAGCCTTCTTGTTCTCAATGGAGGAGAATCTCCATCATCACTTGAGTCTTGATCTCCCACTTGTTCTAGCTCTTCTTCATTTGTGGGTGGTAGTCTCGATTGAGTGACTTGAATATCATTAACTTGTTTTTCCTTCCAATCTCATACTGCATTTTCATGGAAGATAACATCTCTACTAACAACCAGCTTGTTAGTATTAACATTATACAGTCTATATGCTTTCGCGTCAGAACTGTATCCAATGAATATGCATTTCTCACTTTTATCACCTAACTTAGTCCTCTTTTGAGAAGGAACATGAGCATAACAAATGCAACCAAAAATTCTTAAATGACTTACAGATGGCTTTCTTCCGGTCCATGCTTCATATGGTGTCATGTTCTTCAATGCTTTTGTGGGGCATCTATTTAAGATGTAGACCGCCGCATCTATTTATGTCATTGTGAATAAGCTCCAATGGTGCACGAGCTCTCCTCGATCTCCCTTTGGGGAATGGCTCTTGATGTTGTTTGCCCATTATACAAGCTTCGCATGGATTTAAGTTGCTTCGAATGTCTGGAAGACCATTCACCATGTTCTTTTGCTTGAAAAGTTTTAGCCCATTGAAGTTGAGATGGTAAAATATTTTATGCCAAGTCCATGAGTCATCAGCAGCTTTAGCTCTTAATGCTTGATACTGTAGCTTCAGAGGGAAATTTCTATTTCTCTCCATTGTTACTTCAACAATTGGATGCTCGGGCTTCTTGGAGTCATAAATCCTGCTGTGATTGTCTTGGAATATGACATTATAGCCTTTCTCCATCATCTGGCCAACACTTAATAAACTGTGTTCCAAGTTAGGAACTAGGAGTACATCATGGATGTATTTGACTCCCTTCTTTGTAGCCACTGCAATTGTCCCTTTTCCTTTTGCCTCCACAACAACTTTATTTCCCATAGTTACTTTAGATTTGACTGTTGTGTCTAGATTTAGGAAAGCTTTTTCATTTCCAGACATATGGTTAGTGCACCCACTATCAATGTACCATATGTCATGTTTAGCATGAGTGGCTAAGAGGGATGCATAAAACAAATTTTCTTCTTCCTTTTCTTCAGAAAAATTAGCTTGCTCCTTACTTTTATTTTTAAATCTGCAATTCTTCTCAATATGATTGAATTTATTGCAGTAGTTGCACTTAGGCTTTCCTTTATGCCAACAATCTTTAGTTGAGTGATTATTTCTATTGCATATCTTGCAAGATGGTTTAGAATTGGTACCTCTTTCATTTGAGTACTCATTCTTTGTCTGCCGGTCTTGCTTTCCTTGAAATTGTTGTTTGTGTTCTCCCTTTTTCACAAATTTATGATCTTTCTCCTTGGCTTTGGACTGAAAAGCATTCTCGCTTGGTTGTTCTCCTTGCTTGCATCTTCTCTTCTCATGGGCTTGAAGAGAACCCATCAATCCTTTAATTGTAAGAGTGCTAATATCCTTTGTTTCTTCAATCACGGTGACGATATACTCATATTTATCTGGCAAGCTTATGAGCATCTTCTCTACCACTTGTTGATCAGTACTATTATCACCTTAGTTTCTCATTCGATTAACAATCTCCATTACTTTAGCATGATAATCTTGTACATTTTCAGAATTATTCATTTTTAAATTCTGAAAATCTCGTTTAAGAGTTTGGAGATTGATAATTCGTACCTTTTCATCACCGTGAAATTCTCCTTCAAGGATCTCCCAAGCTTTTTTGGATGTCTCTGCCCTTGAAATCCTCATGAAGATTGATTTTAAGATTCCCATTTGGATCTTGTTCAAGGCACTTGCATCCTTGCATCGTATTACCTCCAGTTTCATCTTCTCGTCTTCAGAAAGACCATCTTCATCTTCCGGTTCTTTAAAACCCGTCTCCACAATATTCCATAAGCCTTCTGCCTTCAAGACTGTTTTCATCTTGATCTTCCAATAATCATAATCTTCACCATCGAAGAATAGAAGAGAAGATGTAGAAGAACCAACACTAGATTGTGTTGAGAATAACATGGTGGAAATCGAACCTGCTCTGATACCAATTTGTTGGATTATTTTTGTAGGAAATATTTTTTAGGAGAGGAAGAGATGTAGAGAATTATTTTTATGGAATGAGTTACTACTACAGAGCTCAAGAATGTATTAGAAGAAAGGATTAGAAGTTGTTGTTGATGTTGTTGTTGGTAGTTACAAATGCTAGGATCTCATGTCTATTTATACTAGTCCATGGATGCATCTAGATTTATTTAGAAAATAGAGAACCTAGAATCTTCTACTCTAGTGGCTCATTTTCTATCATATTCTAGAACATCAAGTACATGAGAAATATAGAGTTCTCTAGAATCATCAAGTGTAGGAAAATATAGAATTCTCTAGAATATCCAAGAAGTAGGCTTCTCTAGAATATTCATGAGAGATGTAAGTAATGCATTAATTCCAACAGTCAAGACATTCACGGACTGCTAATTTGTAGAAATATGATCCCTAGTATCTGGACAAGTGTTCCTACTGAAAAATATGATCCCTAGTATCAGAGTAGTGAAATTAACTACAAGCTCAAAATATCTCTAAAAAATATTAAGGATCTTATGAATAAGTTCAACTTCCTCCTGAGAAGCCCTACCAAACAAGAAACAACCATAAGCAAAAAGCAAGTGAGTGAGGAGAGGAGTTCCATTAAACACCTTGATCCCATGAATTTCTCCCCTTCCCTCGTATTTTTTAAGAAGAGTAATGAGGCCATTCATACATAAAATGAAAAGGTAGGGTAATAATGAGTCACCCTGCCTAATCCCTCTCCCTAGCAAGATAGATCTAATCCTCTCTCTATTCATCAACATATTAAACTCAATTGATTCCACACACATCATCAAACCCATTTTAAGCAACAAAACAGAAAAATATCTCCAATCTATTTATCAAAAGCTTTACTCATGTTTATCTTAAGAGAAAATTCTTCCATTTTTCCATCACTTTACATTTCATTGAAATCGTAAGAAACACACTAAAAAGGGGGATTAAATAGTGTATTTATCAAAGATAAAACCTTTTCAAAATTACAGAGATAGTATGGATAAAAACAAAGACAAACATTGGTCGTCCACTAATAACAGTCAGACTAATGAAAAAGAACAAAGTGGTCACTTAGTGAAAGCTAAGATTTTCTTAAAACAATTTTCAAATAAGGACTTGGTGTAAAATGATGTTAGAAAAAGATAATAAGAATACTTGATAAAGTAATATGAAAAGAAGTAGAACAACTTGGTTTATCTTGTTTCGTTCAACCTGAGCTACGTCCAGTTCTCCTTTACTCACTAGTAAAGGGTTCCATTAATCAATAACTTATTACAAACAAGTATTCTAACCCACCACTCCTAGCTTTACAAGTATTCTTAACACCACTTTTGGTATCTTCTTACACTCCCCCTGAATTTAAGAACCCAAGTATTTTTTAACACTAAGTCACTCCTGGCTTTCACAAACGAATGTTTGATTGAATACAAGTATTCTTAACACTCAAAGAGTGAATATACAATTTAGCACAAATAGGAAATACTTTGCTTTTGCAAAGGATAATAACAATGTAAAACTTGTTGTATTAATAACAAAGTTTCTCTTCAAATATTTCTTGAACTCTTGTTCTTTCTTTTTCTCATTTTTCTCAGCAGCTTCATTGAGGGAGACATCCTTTATAGACTTTAGAGAGATATCTGTTGCAGGATTTGTGTCGTTATCTTGATAAGACCATTGTCTCACAGAGAAATTGGTCGACGTGTCAAGCTCTGAATGGCGAGGATTTATATGAAGTATAGACAACGCCATGTGCTTATTGTCCACTCTGAAAGTGACCTTCAAGAGAATATTCCACGGAAGCCTTCTATTCTCTTCTATATTTTCTTCTTCTTAAATTCAAACGTTAGTTATTCAAATGCAGGAGAGACAAATAGAATGTGAATAAAATAGTACATGAGCACTTCCCTTTTTCGTGATATGGTCTTTGAGACTGGACGCCCGAGTTTACCTTATGACAGTGTGTTATATTTATATGCACGAGAGTGGATACTCACTAAAATAGCATGTTACACGATAGGTTAGCATGCTAGGTAATAGGTTAAAATAGGCATACTTTCTATAGATGTGGACAATATTCTTTTAACATAAAAATCATTCCCACTTATCAAAAACTCATTAGGGTATCAATAATTTATACTTATGTTAAATAGGTTGGATGAGACGCATGGTCGTCCAAACCTAACATTCATGTAGTGAATTGTCTCTATAGCAACTAGAACATTATCCAAGATGGATCAGCCCTCCACATTTACATATGAGGTATATTAACTATATATATGTATCACTAGTAGGGGGATTTAACACTGGTTAAAAAAAGGTTTCAACATCGATTCTAGAATTGATGCAGATTTGATTGATGTTAAATGTGAGACTTTATTATATTGGTTGTTTATAATTGATGTAGAAATTTCTACATAGAAACCTATACCAATATGCATCTTCACTCCACTTCAATTCATAGTTCAATACACTTTGTCAAATCAACACATTTTCAGTTTAGCAATATGCATTTCCACTACTCTACACTTTATCATTAAAAAAAGAACACCATTGATGGACCTTCAACTGTAACAATGTCACAAGAAATATAAACTTGAAATGAAATTTAGAATAGATTTGAGATTTAATAGAGAAATGAATTATTAAAATGATAAACAATAAAACAATGACTTTTTTAGGGTTACGTCGACAATAGTTTTAAACACATTCAACATAAAAGGTGTCAAAATGACTAAAACTTACAAATATCACAAAGTCGTCGTAAGACATAAACCAACAAAAAAGTATATCCTTGATAGAATACCCAACGCGAATCAGCATCTAACATGTGACATAATAGATTTTCTAACCAATTTAGACCCCCAACAACGGTATAAATATTTTACATTATTGAGAAATGTCAACCAACTAAGGTCATATTAAGACAACACATTATTTTCTCTCTCTTTCTCTCAATCTCATACTTTTATACATTTGTGGCAAGCACTATAGCAAACTTCTTAAAATGGAAATTTTTTGTGAGAATAAACACAACAACAATAATTGATATTTGAGATATGAGAGAAGCAAAGGAGAAAATTGAGTCAAATATATGAGAGAAGAGAAAGATTCTTACCCATCATGAGGGAATAGATCAATGTAAGGGAGGAAAAGCTTAGACTCAATGGTTTTAGCGATGTCGCTCGCAGTTTTGATGGAGATTGGTTTGGAGAGCACAATGTTGTAAGGAGTTCTAGTTTGAGGTCACAGTAATAAATGTCATGGTTGTGGCAAAATTTGATGGTGGAGACAAGTTCCATTGCAGAATACAATGTTGAGATATCCTTCCCCATTTTCTCCTTCATTGCTAAGGGGTGGTTGTAGTTTTGTTGGAGAGATAAGGGTGGTAGGTGATGGTGGTGTTGAGTCCAAAACCCTTTATTTTAATTATGACAAACCTTCTAAGTTTATAACTATTGATGAGTTTGTTTAAATGTATTCAGAAAATACAAGTTCTATAAAGAACAATAATTGAAGTAAATTCAGGGTTGTCATGAGTTACTTAGAAAGGATGATAGGCTTGAAAGCTCAAAAGAAGACTCAAAGTGTCTTTGGTTGTGTGCTACAATGAACAAGTCAACATGATCACTAGATGATGAACTAGAGGACAAGAAGAATGTTGCAAACATGAAGATCTGTACAATGAACATTACATGAAAAACAACATTGCTACAACATACTCATAATGGAATTTTATAAATAGGATGAGTTCATTCTAGACATTGTATCTGGAGTACCAATAATGCAATTGAGATGTTCTTGGTGACTATGGAAAGCTTGAAGAAATATCTTCAACTTTCATGAAAAAATTATGGTCTAATACAACTTGGATCCTGGGTAAATTTGAGTCTAAAATTGTAGATGTTGGTCTGCCTAGATAACTTGATATGTGTGTAGTAACTTGAAGACTGTTTGAGATACAAGAGTGAATTTGAGATGACCTTAGTGTATATGGAAAGCTAAAAGAAATAACTACATCTTTCATGAAGAAGTCGTGAGCTAATATGGCTCATATTTTCGAAAAAATTGATGATCAAGATAAAGATGTCCTTTTGTCCTCACGATATAACACAACTAAAATTCTTTGAAGTTTGCTTATGCTTAATTGGTCCAAATGACATGATACCAGTGCCTAATTGTCAAGGATATAATTCTCTACAACTCTCATGAAGATATAAAAATCCAACTTAGTCATTCAAAGGGTCAAAGAAATAAAAAAAAAAGTAGTAAGCATATCATGCTACAACAAGGTCACACCATAATATTTGGCATACAAGTTTGTCATGTCATCTAATCAAAATAACAAGAACATTCAGTGACTTTTCATCTACATTAGAAAAATCTCTCAAAGTAGAACATCATATTCAAGAAAGATATGCAAGCCAACATATCTGCTAATGTTTCAGTGGAAGACATACAAAAAACAAATCAAGAGTAAGCATTCTAATACGTTCAGAATGAATGTCTCAACTATGCTTTTACGCGAGAAGCTTCAAAATATTTGAATGAATCTCATTTGTTGATGAAGCCAGAGCTTCCCTCTAAAGATCTCAATATTATCATGTTGTAAAGACATCAAGAAGTCCTTACTAATAAGATTTATCAGAAACTACATTGAGCAAACAATATCAGAATAAAGTTATATTAAAGTCAACATCAGAATCATGTAATTGAGGACTTTGAGAATGGAAACATCAAAATGATACTTTGATAACATACCATAATCAAGATAAGATAGATTCTAAGATGACTTCATCAGAATGATATATTGAAGTCAAGATCATGAAGGACCTATGCATTATAATAGTGCAACAACTACATATCTTCCATATGAAATAACAAAAGATAGCTGACTCATCAAAAGACTAGAGTTGACATCAGAATGATATACAAAGCAATATCATGTCTTCCATATGTTGACACACATATAGATGGCACATCAAAAGACTAAGGTTAATAGCATCTCACTTTTCATATGTTGCCACACAAACTGAGGGCACATCATAAAGTGAATGCTAATTGCATTTGAAGATGCACAAGTTGAAAGTTGAGAATGTCCTTGTGAAGATATGATGGGCAACATCAGAATGAAGACTGAAGATACTTTATGGAGTTTGAACCAAGGTAAACCACTAACACAACAACAACAACAACCTTTACATGTTACCTATACTAGAGTATGATACTTTAGAATGACATGTGCTAATGTGAAATGTTTGGATTGATGAAGCTGAGCCATCTACAATGTCATATAATGTTATCTTCATCAGAGGGAACCTGCATTAGAATAGGTTCTTTGTCAGTAACATCAGAATGTAGTTATGATATACCTTCAAAAAGCTGCTTAGAATTTGATTATCAGAATGACAACATTCAAATGGACTGGAAAAAAAAAGCTATGGCAACTGTAAAGTTAAAAGTAGTTTGTTTACTTCAAAAAGAAGTCACCCAACTGTCATAACAATTAGGCAATGACTATTTTGACATGTGGGGCCTATAAAATGATAGAAGATAACTACAAAACGCGAGAGAGAAGGTAGGAGACAACCTACATTGTGCAGAAACAAGATTCATTTCCTCTCTCTACTCCAGATGTGTTCTGAGTTTAGAATGGTTGCAACATGAGTGTATATAGCTTAGAGCCTCAAAGAAGATTTACCCTAATGAGTTTGGTAAAGCTATAAAAACCCCTCAAACACCTTCTCCTAGTTTGTAATTTTATGTATCCCAAATTAAGCGTAGGGGTTATGTTTGGTTGTGACATACGTGGTAGGAAGAACCCATGGAATGTGGGTAGCTTAGAGAGAGTCTTTAAGAGTGTAGCCTGAAGAGGCTAGAGTGAAATAATACTTATGTAGCCTGAAGAGGTGAAGGTAAATATTTATATTGTCTCTCCTATGACAAGGTGCGGTATTATGGTTAAGTGGGTGATCTCCAAGCCAAAACCAGTTGGGGTGCTATGGTGAAGAGATGTTGAAAGTCCAGCAGTTGACTGATAAGAAAATTCTAGCAAAGAGTTGACAAGGAAAGTCCAACAAAGGTGTTGGTAGTTGTAAAAATCCAGCAGTTGGCTAGTCTAACAGGTTGTTGGTTGTGTTAGTGGAAAATCTCATCTTAAAGGATAGGGACTAGACGTAGTCCAAGGTTGGGGTGAACCATTATAAAAATCCTTGTGTTGAATCCTTTCTTCCTTTCATCTTTACATTATGTTATTTCTACCATATATACTACATCTGCATTAGAATGTTTTGAGCATCAGAATGACATATATGAACTAAATTATGTTTGTGATAACTAGATCTGTTTTTAACTTGTTCAACTATATGCATTTAAGTATGAAAACCAAGATAATCTTTAGTAAAAGTTCATAAAGGTCAAAGTTTTAGGAAAAGTTGACAAAGTCACAATTCAATCCCTCTTCTTGTGATATTCTGATCACTTCAGGTGGCAATGACAATGTTGTGCCAAGGTTGTGGCAACGTCAAAATGGCAACGACAATTGTGTTTTTGTTGAAGAATAATGGTGATGAGGGTTTCTTGAACAAGGGTAGTTTCAATTTTGTTTAAATATATCAATGCAAAATTTAAATGAGGAACACAAAACAATTTTTTTTGTTTACCAATAGTTATATTATGACGGTTGTTATATGAATCGATGTAAAATGGCTAATTTTACATCAATTCAAATGAGAACTAATGTAACATAGTTTGTTTAAATTGCAAAAATGCCATCATATATTCTTGCTACATTAGTTGTTGAACAAATGATGTAGAAACCCAACATAATATTCCATTTTTGTACTAGTGTATGTGAAGTTTTAATAATCATTTGGCTTGTTATAGAACTCATTTGATGGATAGAATATAAAATAAATTATTTTATTTTTTTTAATTAGTTGTTTAGGAATTGATAAATGTACTTATCATACTATTATCATATCTTATCCTTAATTTTAGGTCAATATAATTTTTTTATTACATAGGCGAATTTTTTTTAGGCAAATTACATAGGTGAAGTTATATTAAGAAACAAACACATCAAATAGATTTGGCACACTTAACATATCTATTATTCTATATTTATTTTTTTAATTTTATTAAATTAAATCACAAATTATTATTCAATTCCTAAATACAAAGTAACTGAAATAAAAGAGATAGTGATTTTTTGGTCTTAATATTTTAGAGTAGATTACTAGTGCACTCCAATATATGTACATTAATAAACCTCTTTGTCTCTATAAATAGAGCCTCAACAAGAAATTTTATAAACTTAAATTTTATTAAAATTTTTAATTTAATGGTTAGATTAGTTAATTTCATATTATGCACAAAAATTAGTACGTTTTATAAATACAAAAGATTAAACTTATCCTACGCATAAACAGTGAAATAAGATTTATATTCAACATATCTTGCATATACTTATTAAAATATTTGACATATAAAATTGAATAGCAACTTTAAAATTAAACTAAAATATATATTATATATTCATATGTATTTTTCTTTAGAATTTGCAAGAATAACATTAGGGATAATAAAGTTTATAAATATTATGTTATAATAAAAAGAAACTTATAATAAGATTAAAGATAATAAGATTTGTAAATATCGAGTTACAATAAAAATTACATCAGTTATTTAAGACATGTTTCGTATTTTTTAAAAACATTCATCACATATACATGAATTGCTAGCATATAACAAAATTTAAATAATTTTAAATTATATTATTATAAATTTAATTTTTATTACTTTATATGTGTTTTTAAATAATAGTTAAAAATAAAATAAAAATTAATAT
>PYAF01003256.1:804992-816420 GCA_007407185.1 Glycine tomentella | reverse complement strand
ACCCACGTCTTTTCCGTGCATGAGGTTCAAAATTTTAAAAACGAAGAAATTCAATTTCTTTATCCAAACACAAAATTTTGAAAATGAAGAAATTTAATTTCTTTATCCAAACACAGAATTTTGAAAATAAAAGAATTTTAATTGATACATTTTAATTTCCTTGAATTTTAAATTTTCTGAAATTTTAAAATACTCCATCTAAACACACTAGAGTCTTACGACACCAACTTTATAGGGATAAATTTGGAGGGAGAAATTTAAGATTCATGCATTAGGAGGGACATTGATTATCTTCTGACATCATGTGAAAAATGATCCTGGTGGTGTAACCTTGGCTTGACCCTTGTGAGCAAAGAAGAGAGTTGAGTAGCTTTGCCCATACTCAAATTACGCCCAAACTATTGACAGGAATAAACACAAAGTGGATGATGAGTCCAGGCACCATAAGACTCAAACTCTGGCCAACTACTTCCAATAAAGGGTCAATACCACCACCCATCTACTAAAATTCCTGTCTGCTTATTTTCGCATAAGTCGGTTGCATGTTTATCAAGATTTTATTATGAGATAAACCGCCAATTCTTACATAGAATACAAATCTCAATAGATGGATAACATAGGTGTGTGGTGTTTTTGGTTGATGACTTGTCACTTCCGTATGGCACGTGCCACTCGATAATCTTACAATTTTTTTAGTCTCTCTATTCATAGGAAGGAAAGAATAACATTTTTTTTTTATTATTATTGGCGTTCTTTGTCAATTAGTGAGTGCATCATTATGCATTTGACAACTTTAGGCTTGATATGTGATCAAACTAAATAATTATTGGGCATAAAAATCAAATGAAATGACAAAAAATAAATATAATAATAGAGAAAAAATTTAGATGATTTACCTTCAAATAAAAAGACGAATCACAAAACACATGAATCATATGAAGTAATTTTAGTTAAATTAGTAGTTTTCAATTCAAATTTGAGTATACAGATATGTTAAATATTCAAAGAAAAAAAATGTGCTCATAATAATTCTACTCAACTCAAATATAATTATCTTTAATAACTAGTGTTTTCTACAAAAATAAAAATAAAAGGATAAAATAATTTAATGTTGGTCTCTAATAAGTAATAACTATTTTCCAAATACACCTAATGAGTGTTATAAGGATACTTTACATGCTCACTAGGATCTATTATTTATAAACTATGCTACAGGCATGACAAGAAGTCTAGGGTGGATTTGACTATTTTCATCTATGCTTCCATCGAGGATAAATGAGTTTAGAGTTGAGATTAAAAAATGACGAGAATGGGACGGCTAGGATTGGCTTTGTAGTGGAAAGCTTGAATAGTATGTATGATGTCTTAGGTTTCATCTTTATTATTATCATTGTACAAAAAAAAAAAAAACAAAAACAAAAAGACAAGAATGAAAAACATAAAAGAGTTTTGAAAAAGAAAAATTTAAAAAGACTAAAAAATTCTGTGGTTAGAAAAACTGAAGAGTGAAACTCTCACTTTGTCAATTAGACATTCTCAACATTCCATCTTTTATCTTCTTACAAGGTGCATTTTACTCTTGAAATTTATTCTATTATTCCTCCTTTAATGTTAATTTTTATCGTGGGACATATTATGATAAAACTTTAATTTTAAATTTTTTATTAAAAGAATAATAGCAAAACTTATAAAATTCTGCACTTAAATTTATTCAAATAAAATTAATTTTTATAACAAAAAAAATTCACGTAATCACCTTAGTCACTTGATTTAAATTTCCTTATCACTTCGATGACAACATAAATATTCCTTAGACGCAACTTTTATAACTATTCATCAAGGGATTTTAGTGTTTTACAATTTCAATATTGTTAGTTTGTTAATATGCATCATACATAACATCCTTCTTTTCTTCAATAATAAAAAAAAGTTATAACATCCTTCTAAACAAAATTCCGTCTAATCAACTAACTTGTATCATTAATATTACTCACTATAGCATTACTATTGTCAATATATAGATAATATCATAATTATTATTTTTATAATATTTTATTTTTTTTTGCTGATTTCACAATTTCCCTTTTTTATATAATAACTTTAATTTAATAGTACAAAAGGGATCTTTTAATACTTTTCTATCATAACTAACTGTTAAGCGAATTTTCTTTGAAAATGAAGGCAACTTCTTTTTTTTGGTACAACTGAAGGCAGCTTCGATATTATCCGTTGTCAACATCATGCATCAACAATACTCTGGACTCTGTTTTTGGCACTTCTAATTAACTACCTTAATACCTCCATGTATTACACGTTTTCATATGTTGATATTTTCAATGTGTGTTAATTAATAAAAATTACTTTTACTGCCAACATCCAGACATTATGATTGCATTATATATATAATAAGTGTGATTCTCTCTTCGTTGGCAAAATGGATCAACTTACAAAAAATGGGTTAAATTGATTCTAGTCCACCAAAAACACGAGTTGGATTAAAATGATCCACTTTTACAAAGTGAGCTGAAAATGCTAACCCATCCTACTTTAAGGTAGGTTAGTGGGCCAGTAAGTCAGCCCACGTAAAACATAAAAAAAATAAAAAAAATTAATTTAAAAAAGATAAAAAAAAAATTATAAAAAAGGTCACGAACAATATGGATATCAGGATATGACAAAAAAAAAAATTATCGCCTTGGTTGCTTGTAACATGGTAAATATATGGTACCTACAAAAGGTCACAACCAATATGAATCATATAACAATTCCACTATTCTATCCTATCCAAATATCAATTTAGTACCATCACAAACTACTAGTATACACTTTCTATTATTGGTTATAAACTTAAAAATAATTGAAAATTATTTAATCATCAGTGGAGTTTATTAAACTAAAAAATTTATTGGTTAAACACTTAAAGTTTCAGCATTTCTTATGATTTGGACATTGAAAGCAACTAAGCAACTAACCTGTGGGGAAAAAAAGGAAATCAAAGGCCTTTGTTACACATCTTTCCATTGCCCATATCAGAATATGTTCTTTTCTCACGTGTAAGCCTTCATCAACATGTGCCAGAATGTAAAAATAAGCATCATTGGTCCTACTCAATGATTTTTGGCTCTATGTAATTACCTACTATTTACTATACCAAAATATGTTCTTTTCCTATGAACATGTTTCAAAATTACATGCTTTTTGTTAGATATAGGGGGAGCTGGAAGAATCAAGTCAAGGATGAAGATTTTAGCTTTTCATATGCCAAGACATTTGTAATTTGTTAAGTGTTTAAGAGGGTTATTTTATGATCCTTGCATTTCATAAAACATGATCATCAACATGCATACATGATTTCATTAAACCATAAAAGTTTTCATGTTTACATAAAGAAATTCATTTCTCATGGTTAAGTTTTGGAAAACTCATTTTAGCACTGATTTAATCGATTAACAACATTGATAATCTATTACTTAAGCCATGAAGAACATAATAACCGTTTACAGGCAAATGGTATATCGATTACACAGTATAAAAATTCAAAAACAAGCCTGACTGCTTTAATCGATTACCATACTATGTAACTGATTACATAAGCTTAAAGCTGAATCTGCTATGACTGCTTTAATCGATTCCACATCGATTTCATCAATTAAATTTCTCTTATATGTTTTCCAGAAAGAGCTTAGAACACTTTAATCGATTATTCTGTGTACTAATCGATTACATCAGTTAAAATAATCGATTACATTAACGATTTAATCGATTACATTGAGCTTACTCTGTTTTCTATAAATAGTTATTGGGTCTGTGATTTCAAAACATATCCCAGAACGTGAGAAAATATACATCTTGCTTTTACAAAGTACTCATTCACCACAAAAGCTCTAAAGTCTGAGAAAAGATTTTCTCTACAACTTGATTCGAAACTCTATTTTCATACATCAAAGATCATGTTGTTTTGAACAAAGACTGAACAAGAGGTTTCAAGAAAGCTGTGTTCTACAAAGCATTCATTCAAACTTTGTTTGATTGGTAAAATAAATCTCATTTGTAAACTAAGGATTATGAAGTGATATCTTTCTTGAACTCTTAACTGTGATTTGTTTTGTCTGTTTTTAATTCTTGTATTTTCTAAGACAAAAAGGTTCTTTAAAGTTTTTTTTTCTAGAGTAGTGTTCTCTGGAGAATAGAACAGAGTGGTGTACTCTGGTTCTTGGTCTTTAGAAGTCTATAGGGATAGATTTCGTTTCTTTATCTAGGTTTGATAAAGGAGATCAGTTGTAAAAGCTTGTAAAGAACAAATTTTGATTTAGTGAAACTCTAACCAAGGTTTGATTGGAAGGAACTGGATGTAGCTTCTCTTTTGAGAGGTGAACCAGTATAAATTGTTGTCTCTTGATTCTAATCTGGGTATCTTTCATTACATGTTCTTGAGTGATCAAATCATAATCAATGAGAAGTGTTTCTGACATTACATGTAGTCCAAGGTGTATCTTGATTGAAAGAAAATTTTTGATTTTGATAAAGGGTGATTGAGTGATACGATCCATTTTTAATTCCGCGGCTAGATTGTTTTTCAAAGAAATTTTTAACTCTTTGTTATAAACCAATTCAACCTGTGTCAAAATGTTACAAAAAACATCATTGGTCCTACTCAAAGCAAGTTTTGGTTCTATGTAATTGTCTACTATTTAAATTAGCCTTAAGGATATAGGGGAAAACATGGAGCCATATGTAGTTTTAGTCCAATATAAAATATTGGAGTCTTATCCCAAACATATTAGTTAATAAAATTGAAAAATTAAAAATTGGAGTATTCTATTCTCCATGGATGCATACCTAACTATCATGTGTATCAATATCAGATACAACTATACAAGTACAACACCTGGGTGCTTCATTGGTGGGCTACCTCAATATCTGTTCCTGGTATCTAGTGCTATCAGGTGGTGTTTACAGTTTACCTTCATTTTGTGTTGTGTGTTTCTTAATTTGGACTTGTACCCCTTGTGACCATTGCAATAAACATGTTTTCAAAATTTAACTCCCCTATTTACCTTTTTTAGTCAAGTCCAGAGCGGGATGGGGGAGTCATACTCGAGCGGAGCATGATGGCCGGGTAGCCAAGCTTCCCTTTCTTCTTCACTTAGATGCGACTCGACCACTCGAGTAGGCAAGGGGTACATTTCTACCTCGATCATTCTTCACTTCATGAATGGGTCACGACGTGCGGAGCAGACCAAGGACAGAGACGGGGGAGCACCGGATCGGACAAGGGGAGCGCTGAACGGGTGCCGGTCACTTTTTCAATCTCCCTCTCAGCTCTCTCTCTCTCTTTCTCTCTCTATCTCTCTCTCTCTTTGCGTCTCTGCCTCTCACACTCAAACACTCGGACGACAGTGCTCGAGTTAGTCACGGTCACCGCCGAGGAATGAGGCGACAAGGTGTAAAGGTCGAGTGGTTAACAATGAAGGCATGAAGCTCTCTGCCTCTCTCTGACTCAGTCTCCCTCAGACTCTCTCTGCCTCTCTCACCGTCTCATGAGTCACGAGTGGCTCACTCACTTGACTTCTTCTCAGCCTCTCTCAGCCACTCACTTTCACACTTTTAAATATCTAATTATCTATTGCATATTTTACTATTTTTTTGGTTGGGCTGGCCTGGCCCGTGCCCAGTTTTGGCTAGGTTTTTGTGGGCTGGGTTGGCCCAACCCAATTTAGTTCAGTGGGTTGACAATGTCAACCCAGCCCACTTGTTTTTGTGGCTAAACGGGCTGGCCCGCCGGACCAGGCCCATTTTGCCAATCCTATCTCCACATTTCATGCATGACAATAATACAAATTCTCCTTTTATTTTTAATTTTTAATTTTTTGTTTAAAGCTGAAGGCATGTCTTACAATGGTGTGTAAGGCCTTTTATCATTTAAGTTCATCCATTTTGTAAGTCATATGAATTTCTTTATTTTTCTCCTTAACTAAAGTTAATTTCCATTATAATATGTTTTTTTATAAACAAAAAATATATATTAATAAAGATTAAATGACACAAGAAGTTACAAAGATTGACCAATCAGATACAAATGAACATAAAAAGAAACATGAAAGCGCTTCTTCCTAGACACATGTATATTCTACAAGCACAAGACAAACTTATTACAATCTATAATAACCAAAATTCCACTAATACATCAATTCTCTTGTTTAATATGCAGTCATGTTCACCAAATGTCAATCATAACATCAAAAGTGACATCGTTGGTTTCTCATCTTGTAAATTATAGTCCTCATGTTAAATTTTTCTATAAGAATAAAATCTAAATGATTTAATCATGTCAATCACTACAAACGTTAGCAATTAGATCAATGCAGAAAATGAAGAGGATCAAAATATACCTTCAGTCATTGCTATGCTCCTGATGCACTGCAAACTGCCACGAAAGTGTTTACGAGTCTTCCAAACTCTTGCTCTCTAGCACATATGGTGTATTTCCATTTTTTTAAGAGTGAGTTCAAGGACTCTAAACATACACTATATATAGAACTAACTCAAAGCATCATAAAGTTAGTTGTTATGTGCACAAAACATGTGTTCTTATCAAAATATCTAAATTT
This sequence comes from Glycine tomentella, assembly GCA_007407185.1. Lineage (NCBI taxonomy): Eukaryota > Viridiplantae > Streptophyta > Magnoliopsida > Fabales > Fabaceae > Glycine > Glycine tomentella. Next base: position 809,809 of record PYAF01003256.1, on the reverse strand, counting down.
TGAATATTGTTGAAATAGTGGGAATGCAGTTTACGATATAGGACCACTTTATGACTCAGTCTTGGTTGGTTACCAAGACTATAGGAACTAACATTCTCTCACTTGGTCCACATATCCTATCATATACTCTAACAAGAAATAAAGTACATTAATCATGATGACAAGTCCTCTAATATGTGCGAGTATTATCTTCCATGTATTACACTGCATTATATTTCTGAAGCCCGTATAACTTAATGAATAAACCTAATGTTTATTCTAGGTCCAAACTTTATTGATGTTTCTCAAAATAAATTAATATGCGTATAAACTGAATGAGAAAACATCACAAATAGAATTTCATTAAATATAATATTGTTTCTTACAATGAAAACTACATATAGGAACCAAGTCTCATTCTTTCTACATGATCCTTAAAGTTCAACGGTGGAATGCCTTTAGTTAAAGGATTCATAATCATCAATTCAATGCTAATGTGTTCAATGACCACTGATTTATCTTTAACACACTCTCTTTTGGCTGGATACTTAATGTCAACGTGTTTGCTTTGACTCTCATTTTTGTTATTCTTAGACATAAAAGCAACAGCTGAATTGTCACAGTATATCTTTAATGGCCTAGAAATGGAATCCATAACTCTAAGCCTAAAAATGAAACTCCTTATCCATACACCATGTGAAGTAGTCTCAAAACAAGATACGAATTCAGCTTCCATAGTGGAAGTAGCAGTCAAAGTTTGTTTGACACTTCTTCAAGATACAGCTCCCCTAGCTAGCATAAAAACATATCCCGAGGTTGACTTTCGTGAATCAATGCAGCTAGCGTAGTCTGAATCAGAGTAGCCAGTCACTTCCAAATTCAGTTTGTCTGTATATAAGCATGTTGTCTTTAGTCCCTTGAAGGTACCTCATTACTTTCTTTGCAGCTTTCCAGTGGTCTAAACTTGGGTTACTTTGATATCTCCCCAACACTCCAACAGCAAAAGCAACCTGAGGTCTTGTGCAGACCTGAGAATACGTAAGGCTTCCAATAGTTGAAGCATAAGGAATGTTCTTTATTTGTTCCCGTTCAAGATCATTTTTTGGGCACTGGTTTAAATCAAACCTATCACCATTCACAATGTGAGCTACACTTGGTGAACAATCACTCATTCTAAATCTTTCCAAAACTTTGTTAATATAGGTCTCTTGAGATAAACCAAGAACACCTCTTATTCTGTCTCTATGTATTTTGATACCAATAACGTAAAAGGCATGACCCATATTCTTCATATCAAAGTTTTCAGAGAGAAATTGTTTCACCTCATATAACAAACCCTTGTCATTGGTTGCGAGTAAAATATCATCCATATATAAAATAAGGAACAAATTTTTGCTCCCACTGACCTTCTGGTATATATAGTGATCCATAACATTTTCTACGAAACCAAATGAAGAAATAACGTCATAAATTTTAAGTACCACTGACATGAGGCTTGTTTCAATCCATATATAGATTTCTTAAGCTTGCACACCAATTGCTCACCCTCACTAGAGGATAATCCTTCAGGTTGTTTCATATAAACCTCTTACTTTAGGTCTCCATTGAGAAAATCCGTTTTCACATTCATTTGTTGCAACTCTAAGTCAAAATGTGCAATCAGTGCCAGAATGATGTGAAAAGAATATTTCTTGGACACGGGAAAGAATGTCTCCTTGTAGTAGATTCCTTCCTTTTGATTAAATCATTTGGCTACGAGCCTTGCTTTATATCTCTCAATGTTTCCTGATAAGTCTTTCTTAGTTTTGTAGACCCATTTACAACCAATGGCCTTTGCACCATCAGGCAACTGAACAAGATCCCAAACTTCATTCGATAACATAGAACTCATCTTATCTTTCATAGCATCATACCACAAGTTTGATTCCTTGGAACTCATGGCTTGTGAAAAATTTTCAGGATCATTTTTGGCTCCAATATTATAGTCAGCTTCCTGCAGATACACAACAAAGTCATTTGGTATCAATGATTTTCTTATTCTGGTAGATCTCCTCAATGTTGTTTCATTATATTCTTGAGGAAATTGTTGTTCAACTGACTGATAAAAAATTTCTTCTTGTTCCTCATGATCAACTTGATCTACTAGATTATCAATAGGTTATGGATCTTGAATGACTAGTTGTATAACACCTGGTTGAGTTGGAGGGGCATTGTTAACAACAACCACTTAGACTTGAAATGGACGGCTGAGCAACTCAATGAGCTTTCCTAGAAATAGAGTCTCTGGATTGATTGCTCCCACTAATCAAGTCATTCTTAAGAAATTTAGCATTTCTTGACACCACAATCCTAGTATTGTGAGATGGACAATAAAATTTGTATCCCTTAAACCTTTCAGCATATCCAATGAAATATCCATTGATGGTCCTTGGGTCAAGTTTATTTTCTTGTAGGTTATAAACTCTGACTTCAGACAGGCATCCCTAAATGCATACATGTTGCAAACTTGGCTTGCAACCCTTAAATAACTCAAATGGCATCTTCGTAATAGTCTTAGTTGGAACTTAGTTTAATATGTACATTGTTGTCTTCAGTGCTTCAACCCACAAGGTCTTAGGTAGCTTAGAGCTACTAACCATACTTCGCACCATATTCATTAATGTTCGGTTTCTTCTTTTTGCTACATCATTATGATTTGGAGAACCAGACATGGTGTATTAGGCAACTATCCCATGCTCTTGAAGAAACTTAGCAAATGGACCAAGCGCTTGTCAATCTTCAGTGTATCTACCATAATATTCTCCACCTCTATCTGATCTCACGATCTTAATTTGCTTACCGCATTGTTTCTCTACTTCCAATTTAAATACCTTAAAGACATCTAATGCTTCATACATATTATTAAGCATGTAGAGATACATGTATCACGGATAATCATCTGTAAAAGAGATGAAGTATTTCTAACCACATACGTCCATGTCTAGACAACAAATATTTGTATGTATAATTTCTTATAATTCAGTACTCCTCTTGGCACCTTTCTTTGACTTGTTAGTTTGTTTTCCCTTAATGCAGTTCACACAAGTCTCAAAATCAGTAAAATCTAGAGTACGAAGTACTCCATCATCTACCAATCTCTTAATTCTCTGAATGGAGATATGTCATAATCTCTGATACCACAACATAGAGGAATCTTCATTCATACACATCATTTTCGTGCCAACATTAACATTCATAGAATCATAAGTGGTATTCTTTGCAAATTAATATAGAAACGACCATCAGACAATGCACCATTCCCAACATACTTAGATTTATAAAACAAACTAAATGATGTCTTGTAAAATGAAAAGGAATAATCAAAAGGTACTAGTCTCGAAATTGAAATTAAGTTCTTAGAAAAACTAGGAACATAAAATTTTTTTTCCAAATTCAAGACAAAACCACTACTTAAAATTAATTTGGAAGTCCCAACAGCCTCCACATGTGAGCTCATCCTACTTCCTGAATAGATACATAACTCACTTCCCACTGACTTCCTTAGGTTTGTCATACCCTGTAAAGTATTTGAAACATGGACTGTAAAACCAGAATCAATCCACCATGTGTTATGATTAACATTAATCATATAAGATTCATAACACACAAATGAGGTCGGCATACCTTTATTTTCAAACCATAGCTTGAACTTAGGACAATCTTTCTTCATGTGCCCCTTCTTTTTACAGAAGAAACACATGGATTCTTTCTTAAGTCCAACTTGGGTACAACCTCCCTTGTTCTTATGGTCTTTCTTGTTATCCATCTTTTTGGTCATTATTAGAGAATTCTCTCCTTGCTCTAACTATAACCTCCCTTCCTCCTGAACACACATGGTCATGAGTTCATTAATAAACCATTTGTCTTTATGTGTGTTGTAGAAGATTTTAAAGGGACCATATGGTGCTTGGAGAGTATTCAGAATAAAATGCACAAGAAAAGAATCAGACATGTCCACCTTTAGAGTTTTAAGTTGAGCCTCAGTGTCCCTCATTTGCATGATGTGCTCACACACACCCTTTAGAGTAGTGAGCTTTATGGAAGAAAACTTCATTATCAGGGTATTGGCCAATGTCTTACATGAAGTCTCAAATTGTTCATCAATTGACTTCAGGAGCACTCTCATATTATCATACTGTTCAATTGAGCGCCTAATATTACCCGATAGTTTTGTTTTAATGAACATCACACAAAGTAGGTTGGATCTTTCCCATTTCTCATACAGATCCACCTCCTTTGGTTCATTATTCTCTGTAATTGCTGGTGGCTGAACTTTCCTGATAGCATAATCAATGTTCACATACCCTAACATCAGTAGAATACTTTCCTTCCAGATAGAAAAATTATCCCCTCTCAATTTCGGGAAATCAATTGTATTAATAGGTTGTATATCTGGAAAATATTCAACATATATGCTTATCACTAAAATTTCAAACAAAAATAATGTATCATGATTTACCAATGTAAGTCATTCTCAAAAATTATGAATTTAGTGACATAAAATTTACCCATGGGCTAAAATTTTAATTCAATTAAATTCACATAAACATTACGATAAAACTATCAAGTTATATTTCTTGATCCATGTGAGCAAATCAAAAAATATATAATTTAATATTTTATCCTAATTAATCATACAAAATTATAATAGAAATTCCTGTAGGATGATATCTACTATATTATATATGACTATTTGCAATTAATATCATCTACTTTATGTGATCTAAAGGCTCTCTTAATATATAATATAAATAAATAGATTTTTTGCGGCTAAACTTTAATTAATTAAATTACATATA
>PYAF01003256.1:766984-802479 GCA_007407185.1 Glycine tomentella | reverse complement strand
ATAAATTAGAAAAGATATTATAAAAAGTGAAAAATAAATTTTTGAAAAGGATTTTATAATTAAGGATGGAGAAAATATTTATTTAATAAACTACCTTATAATTTATACTAGTAATTTTAATAAATTTTAACTAATATAAATGAGATAATATATTAGAAAAATGTGTCACTCTTACTTCCCATAATTTATTACTAGCTATGGAAAAATAAATTTTGGTTTTAATTAACTTCAACAATGCCAAGTTATATGATCTTTTCTATTACTAGTATCACAAATTAATTTAGTTCCTTATTTGTATTATGGAAAAATAAATTCAATCTTTTTTAATCAATTTGACAATCCCAAAAAAAAATTTCAAGAGTACGTACGTAATAAATTTTGAAGTAAGATAAGAAATTAAATTAACTGATGATATTCAATTTCAAAATTAAATTGATGTTTTGCTCTATTACAGCTTAAACTGATAATTGTTCTGGATTGGTCCCCACGGTAGGGTTCAATTTCTGAACAGAATGACTGGTGTACCAATTAACTAGGATTTTCTGTCCTTGCTTTCTTTCTTGTTCATCTGAACTTTTTATTCTGGTCAAAGTTTCTTGACGAATTCCCATAAAAATATTTCTACTGAAAACAAAGCGGTGCAGTCACTGTGGCAGAAAACTAACACCAAACGAGGCTAATATTATGAATGGAGGACTATTTAATTTACATTCATGGTTTTACCTACTAAGTTTGACGAACCGTTGAGAAGTTCCTCTAGTAATGACTAGATTCTTTTGATAAAAAAAAAAAAAAAACTCTAAATTTTAAATTGCAGAGACTTGCAGTGAATAATTTTAAATTTTCCGTATCTTTCTATAAAATCTTTTTTACTATATTAAATAAAATAAACATACTTATAACTTTTAAATATTAAATATGTTTTACTTTTTCATTTATTGTTTATTTATTAAAAAACTAATAGAAAAATACACTATTATAATAAGATAAAAAATTACTCTTATTCCAAGACCAAGGCAATTGTATTTCTCTCTTGGTAAAATAAGTACAGCGTATAAGAATATATTTTTACATGAGACGTATTTAAGTTTTTTAATTTATAAAATAAATTATTAACATGTATTAGGTGCATATTATATCATTTTTATATCAAATTTGCATATCAGAAGAATTGTTCTATTCTGGATAATGTTATCATTGCAATTGAAATTCTTCATTACATACATGAAGTGTAGGAGAAGAGGTAAGGTTGGTGAAGTAGTTCTAAAAATCGATATTAGTAAAGCATATGATTGGGTCAATTAGGGCTTCCTTCGGGCAATTATGAGAAATTTGGGGTTTAATTCAAAATGGATCAGCTGGATTATGTTGTGTGACATCTGTATCGTACTCAATTATGATGAATGAAGACTTGGTAGGCCCTATCATTCCCGGAAGTGGATTGCGTCAAGGCGAACCCTTATCTCCTTACCTGTTCATTATTTATGCAGAAGGGTTAACTTCGTTGATCAAGAAAGCTGAGAGCATGGGAAATCTACATGGTGTTAGAATTAATTTGTAGGGGCACTCCTGTTGTGTCTCACCTTCTGTTTGCAGACAATTGCTTCTTATTTTTCAAAGCCACTACATCTGAATGCCGTAAAATGCAAGAGATTATCCAGATCTATGAGAAGGCGTCTGGCCAGGCAGTTAATCTGCAGAACTCAGATGCTACTTTCAGTGGTAATGTGCATAATCATGTAAAGGCAGCTTGTTGTGCTAAGAGTAAGGGAAAGTTTTGGTGGTGGTAAGTATCTTGGTATGCCTGTTGTGCTGGGAAGAAGCAAAAAACCCACATTTAATTTTGTTAAGGAGCGCATCTAGAAGAGGTTGAACTCTTCGTGTGGGAGATCTCTTTCTATCGCAAACAAAAAAGTATTGATTAAATTCGTTGCCCAAGGTATCCCCACTTATCCTATGAGTATTTATTTATTTCCTCACTCCCTTAGTGATGAGATATCCAAATGATGCTTAATTCATTTTTGTGGTGTTCTATTAAATGGTTAGCTTGGGAGAAGGTGAAAGTGAATAAAAAGGGTGGTGGTTTTGGATTTAGGGACTTTTATGCTTTCAATTTGGTGATGCTGAGGAAGCAAGGCTGGAAGTTTATTTCTAGCCCAGAAGCTTTAGTTTCTAAGATTTTTAAAGTTAAATACTTTCCAAATGAGGACTTTTTGGAGGCTGTAGTTGGTTACAACCCCTCCTATGTTTGCAGAAGCATCTGCGCGTCTTAGGTATTGTTAAAGGAAGGCTATCAATATGGTCCGTAGGGTCTAATAGTATAGTACTATTAAGGTTTGGAATGAACCTTGGCTGAAAAATAATGGTAGATTATGTCTCAGTCCTAATAACCCCTCTGTATTTCATGACCTGCATGAGCATAACTTATTGATGCATAATTATAAAGCGTGGAATGTCCAACTTGTTAAGGATTTATTAACCAATGAAGCTGGTGAAATTTTCTATTTCAATAATTAATGTGAGCTAATATTATAAAATAATTATATTGATTATTTATTATTAGTAAATTATTTAATGTGATTAAATTAAGTAAGTTCATTAGACAACTAAATAAGATAATATGAACTTAAATGAGTATATATTAGTATTGACTCATGAAGGGATAATAAGAATCCTATTAGGTTAGCACGCTATAAGAAGATTATGGTCTCCAATATACTGAGTCACTATACATAATTTCTCTTCTCCCATCTGAAGAGTTACGAAGGTCCCATTGAGGAATAAAGAAGCTTTGATTGAGGAAGAACCATAACATCATTGTTCATGTTCCTGATAGATAGTCATAAAAATCTTACAACAATTATCGAATAACACTTAGATCAAGAATCAATTACAGATCCAAGTATTTTATCCAATTCTTAATAATCAAACATGTTGTAGGTCCTAGAACTTTTGGTGAATTAATTGTTCTAGGTTATAGACCTATGAACTCTTTTAGCTTTCGTGTAAAGAACAAAGATTAAAGATAAAATATATTTCGTCAAATGTTATCATGTCCTCATTGTTTGATTATTAGGAATTAATAATTAATTCTTTTAATTATTTGATATTTGGAAAAAGTTTCTCGAATGAATCCTATTATGGAGGTTTTGGTTTCAAAAGTTTTTATTTACAATTTGAATCAGATGCAGGAATATAAGGAACAAATCTTTTACGTTTATTGTAAGACTTATATATGCCTTACATAGGCTCTAGCTGGTGGCTATTATACATAATTTGGAGTTTTCAATTTTGTTTCCTAATAAGGTTTTATGTTCTACGTTTTCGATTTCACTGATTTTGTAGAAGGGTTTTACAATATTTTTAGTGGTAGATCTTAAATTGAAATGTTAAACCAATTTTGATGGATCTCATAGTGTCACGTATGATTAAAGATCTCTCTCATTTTTTTCTTTAATGGTAAATCTCATTTTGAGATATTAGGGAGAGAGAGGAAAAAAATTTATTCTTTTTTGAATAATGTGTAGATCTTCAGGGTTCTGCTATAAGAACTCATTCTCCATGTTGGAGATTTCTTCACCTCAGTTATTGGAAAATCTAATGAAGATCAGATCTTGAACACATGATCCTTACTTAAGATCTAACACTAAAGATGCTCTTATACAAAACATAAAGAGTTTATTAGAAAATTTAAAGTTTTTCTTAATATTGATTTCGTTTTAGTATATATATATATATATATATATTTGTTCTTTTGAATCAAATTTGGTATTAAATATTTATTTATGTTGATTAAGAATGGGTAAGTATATATTGTTGTATATATATTTAGGAATCTTTGGATTTGACTTTCATGAATGATAAAGAAATATCCAATATATGATTTGTGAATTAAAGAAAGCTTCTTTTGGTATGTAAGAATAAGTGGATAAAGATCGATGTCATACACTCCTCTAGCATTCAAGAAATTAGCCTAGAAATGTATGTTGAATCTTATTATATCATGAGATATTTACTTCGACATATATTTTAAATATGGAGTGAAAATAATGGATTAATTATAATAAATTTGGATTTAAGTATTGCTTTGATGTAATTTATTACTGTCAAATAATTTGGATTTTATAAATTATATATATGATTTATGTTATTCATATTATATGATTTATCAATACATTGTTAATATGATTGAAATTTTCAATCACTATATAAAATTTTAACAATGAAATTAAAATTAGTTTGAGAGATATTTCTCATGCTCAAGGATTGTTATGTGATTGCTAGAAAGTAATATGTACATATAGTTTTGTGTTTTGTATTTATGTGTGAAACTTGTATAAATTTAAGACTTTCCATTTTAATTAAATTATATGATATCTTTTTGTTGAATTAATTGAAATAACATGTTGTCAAAGTAACTTATGTTGTATAGGTTAATTTGATTGAATTTACATAAATGTTGCGTCGAATTACTCATGTGAATTGTGTTCGGTCCAAAGAAAGACGCAATTTGGTTGGATAATCACATACCCATGATGGTAAATGTGTGGTGATTATAAGAATTGGTTTTCCATGTGAAGAATGAAGTGTCCAAAGACAATCATTATTTGAGAGTATATATCACCAAATTAATTGTACATGTGAACAATGGAATGTCCAAACACAATCATTGTTTGACAAGACTTATCACTAATGTTTGATCATTGCATTGAGAGTACCATTTGCAGTTAGTCCTTTCAATCCAAAGGTTGAAGATTAATGGTGTGCTAGGTATCTTGCTTGGGTCTTTAAAATTACCATAAAGTTAAATTGTGCATTGTATGTTTATTATACTCTCATTAGTAGTTGCTGCTACCACTCTTTTTTTTTTCATTACTCATATTTTTTGGAATCCCAAACCTGTCATTTTAAAAGAAGTCAATTAAGAATTTTCTCAATTACATGGAATTGGATGACTTTTTTAACTACGGAAAATTCTAATAGGACTTTATTTATCATGATGCTAGATCACACTAAGTTGTTCTTTATCGTGATCCTGGATCAAATCAAGTCATTATCAAAAACTACGTATTTCGGATTCGAACCCATGACCAACAAGTCATCAAGATACAACTTTACCGTAGTCAGGGCTCGTCCTCAAATCAAGTCATTATCAAGAAAAGGAAAAATAGTCAAGGATACTGCATAAACTTTTTCTCAATTAGAGTGGAAACAAAAAAACTAGATAGGAAATTTACTTGTTACTTTTGTAATAAGGTGAAACATATGAAGTAAAAGAAACCCAAGTACATTGTTTGGTATCCGAAGAAGGATAAACTTCTCATTTTTTGGATTTTTTCTAAAGATAATTTAGTTTTCGTGCCCAAGGACATTTGGTGAGTAGACTTTGGTGCTATTACTCACATAAGTATGTTTTTTGCAAGGTTGTTTATGAAGTCATTTGTCAAGTAATGCTGAAAGAATCATTTATATGAGCAATGACAATAAAGTTGTAGTTGAAGTTATAGAATTTTTTAGGTTGTTTTTAAAGACTTATTTGGATTTGGTGGAGAATTATGTTGCACCGTCTATTAAATGAAATTCAATTTCTATTTTTATTTTGGGCAAATCCAATTTTTTTTGTTCATTTGGAAATAATAAAGTTAGTCACTAATATGATTCAAATGATGTTGGTTATGGGTCTTTAATTGATATTGAGTGTTCCTATAAAGAAATGTTGCAAAAGATTCGCACGGTACAAAACATAAATTAAATGAGAATTTTGCCTCTTTATGGCATGGGTGCTTAGGCCACATCTCAATGCAGAGGATTCAAAAGTTTATGCCAGAGGAAATTCTTGGACCCTTAGATTTGTCAGAATTTTAAGTCTTTATTGAGTGTTTTAAGGGAGAACAAAAAAATAAAATAATTTAGGTGTCTAGAGAGTTATGGATTTCTTAGAACTAATACATACAAATATTTTTGGTCCTTTCCCTATGGATTCACGAAATAGACAAATGTATTTTATTATGTTCATAAGTAATTACTATTTCTTTAATTGATGAGAAGTCATGGTCTTTAGATATTTTCAAGTCTTTCAAAGTTGAACTTGAACTTCAATTAGGAAAGAAAATTAAGGTTATCAAATCTGACTGTAATAATGAATACTATGGTAGATATGACAAATAAGGTAAGCAATGTCTAAAACCCTTCACTTGTTTTTTTTTCTTAAATAAATGTTAAATTGTTCTACTATATACAATATTGGACAAACCTAACATGAACAAAGTTGTAGAATGATGAAACTGAACTCCTAAAGATATGGTAAAAAGTATGATTCTTCTCTACCAGAGTCACTTCGGAAAAAGACATTAAAGATCACAGTTTATATCCTCAACAAGGTCCCAAGTAAAGTAGTCACTAAAATTCCTCATAAGCTATGGACTGAGAATAAGCACCCATTAGGCACATCACATTTGGGGATGTCCAATTGAAGCAAGGCTTTATAGGCCACATAAAGGTAAGTTAGACTTAAAGGTATAGTTACTACTTTGTTGGTTACATTGAATGCTATCATGAGTGTAATTTTTACAATCCCACTATGAGATCGTTCTTTGAGATGGAAATGCAAAATTTCTTGAGGAAGTTGAGTTGAGGGGAAAGAAACATAAAGAGTGTTGTCCTTAAAGAATAACTTGTTATTGACAATGGATAAGTCTTTGTACTTACCATTGTTCAAGAAACAAATCTGTTAATTAATAATGATGTTATTCCTAACATCATTCAAGGACAAGACAACATTGAGATTCCTCCTCAAGCACCATCTATAGTTCAAACTCAATAGTCTTAAGAAGTGTCATTTAGAAGATCCACTAGAAAAAAGAGAAATGCAACTTTGGATTATTATGGTGCATTTCTTTAAGAACATGAGTATGACATTAGGTTGACTTAGAAAGATCTAATCAACTTTAGTCAAGTCATACGATGCTTTAACTCTTAAAAAGTGGATTAATGTTATTAATTATATGATAAAATCAACGGTTGATATTAACTTTTGGAACACTATCAAATTACTTAAAGGTGTGAACCCCATAAGTTGTAAATGGATATTTATAATTTAAAGGGATTCAAAAAGTAATGTTGAGATATATAAAGCTTGTCTTGTTTCTAAAGACTTTACTTAAAAGGAAGACATTATTATAAAAAGGCTTTTCTTCGATTTCATAGAAATACTCTCTTAAGCTGTAATGACATTGATAACTCATTTTGATTTAGAGTTGCATTAGATGAATGTAAAAAGTATGTTTCTAAATGGCAACATTGATGAAACAATATGGTGCTACTAGAAAACTTTGTTAAGGTGATTCAAGGTTTATGGTGTGCAAACTAAAAGAATTCATCTATGACTTTAAATAGGCTGCCCGTCAATGGTATTACAAATTCATCAAGTTATTACCTTTTATGGTTTTGAGGCAATTTTGGTTGATGATTGCATATACCAAAAGTTCAGCAGGAGTAAAATTTCCATTTTATATGTTGGTGACATCTTTCTAGTCATAATATAGTTTTGGATATATTCAACATGAAAGATAATAAACCAGAAGGTACACATGTTGCTAAAGGAGACAAGTTAGTCTCAAAATATGCCTCATTAGTAATCTTGAAAAAGAATATATGGAAATGATTCCTTATGCTTTAGCTGTGTGGGGTCTTTTGTATGCTTAAGTTTGCTTCCATCTTAACATAACATTTGTTATTGGGAGTCCTAGGGAGATATATGAGTAATCATAGTATGCAACACTAGAAAGTAGTAAAGCACGTAATCCACTATTTGAAGAGAACAAGAAACTACATGCTTACATTTATGAAGTTTGGAAGTTTAAAAATCATAAGGTATTCTAACTCTAACTTTTTGGGATGCCTAAATAGAAGAGACTCCACATTAGGATACTTTTTAACCATGATGGTGGATTTAATATCTTGTTTTGAGGCATCAAACCATATGATATGATTCCTAAATTTTGTCATTGGCTTGCCTGTTGTTACAAACATTAAGAGACCATTAAGTATTTATTATGACAATAAGTTAGTAATGTTGTAATCCAACAACATGAGTTCAACCAGGTCAAAGGTTATTGACATAAAGTGTAAAATTGTTAAAATAATAATTAAGAAAAAAATGACATTTGTAGAACATATAGGAAAAGACAATATTGAAAATATAATGAACACTTATACAAATAACCAAGAGGGGAGTGAATTGATTTTACCTCAGAGTTTTTAAAATTCCTTTCAAAAAATGCTACAGCGGAAGACTTTCAAAAAGGATCGTATCTTTAAAAACAATTAAGAAAACAATTTCTTCACCTTCTATTTCTGAAATGCTTTTTCCTTAAACAAAAACTTTACCTTAACTTTTACAAATGCTTTCACCTTAATCAATCAAACCACTTTAATGTTGTGACCAATCTTGTAATATGAACAAAAACTTAATACTTCAAGAACAATATGAAGATAAACAGAAATATTCACAAGATTTATACTGGTTCACCTCTCAACCACGGAGGCTACATCCAGTTTCCTTCTAATCAAACCTTGATTAGAGTTTCACTATAACAAATATAATATCTTTACAAGCTTACAATGATCTCTTTTACCCTCCCTAGGTAAAATTCAAAATCTAAACCTATAGACTTTTCAAAAGATCTAGAACCAGAGATCCCCTCTTTGTTCTTTCCTCTAAAAACCCTTCTAGAAAAGCTTTAAAGACTACAATTTATTATATGAACATTCAACAACAAATACAACACAAATATCAACAATAACCAAGCTTATAGTTCAAGAAAGATATCACCTCTCAATCCTCAGTGAATTCAATAAAATGAATGATCAAACCAGACTGGGTATGTATGCATATGATCTTTCTTGATGACTACTTTTATCATAAAGCTTGAACAAAACTTTGCATCATGTAGACAATGACTTCATAACGTTACAAACTCTATGACTCTTAGAATCTTTTGATTTTCTAATCTCCCTCTTCCTTTTTGTTTTATGAGCTCTTGAAATTGATTTTCTAAGTGTTTGTACGAAAACTTCACAAAGTATTTCTTATTTTTAAACTCAGTGCAAGTTGTTCTATTTATAAAAAACAGACATAACTAACTGTAATCAATTATTTTGTTAATGTAATCGATTATTTTAACTGATGTAATCGATTATTTTAACCAGATAATCGATTAAAGTGTTCATTAGGATTCTGGAAAAATGTCAAGAACAAAATAATCGATTAAGTCATCATATAATCGATTATTCCAGATGACATGTGTTTTCTGATGCACAAGGATAATCGATTAAATTTCCAAATAATCGATTATCACAGACGATGTGAAAAACTCAACAATGCATATTTAATCGATTACAATAATCTGGTAATCGATTAAACTAGATGAAACAACTTTTGTGAATTATGTAGTGACTCAGATAATCGATTATTCCGTGATGTAATCGATTATCACAGAGCACGTCCATTTCAATGTTAGGCTAATTTAATCGATTACGAATCAATGGTAATCGATTAAAATGTTCATAAGGCAATATGCAGACCTGTTCATATGCATTTAATCTATTATATCACATAGGTAATCGATTAAAACAGTGAAACACAGTTTTTATGTAATTGCCTTTATGACTTAACATCTAGATGCTTATTACCATATGATTAGAAATGATTAAATGTATGTATGAATGCATGAATCAATCAAGATTAGTGAGGATTATGAGGCTTTAACCACTTGAACCAAGCTTAAGCAACAAATTACAAATGCCATCAATTGAGTGGGCATGTAAAATATCAAAACTTGTATTCTTCTTCTTCTTGATTCCATATCTTCATCTTTCATAGCTAACAAGTATGTTAGCTGACTCACTAATTAATGGTTGACCCTTAAAGCGTGAGCATATACGTTGCTCGTATGATATTATTTTAGTTGTTGCCTTGGTTTAGTGGGAGTCTTTATGTTCTATGTTTGGATTTAGATTTCATGAATTTGATTTTTTGAATAAATAAAGATTATAGTTTATAAGTTTATTATGAAACTTGTTTATTTAAGTGCAATATTTAAATTTTACTTAAGGACTTAAGATTGATCTCGCTAAAGATTTAAGTTGGACCAATTGAAAATAGACATGATTGAGATCACATTGCATGTAATTGTCATGCTGATTATCCAAATTGACTTATGTCATTGAGTGTATTGATGTGGTGGTCATTGCGATCTAGTCACATTTTTTGTAGTGATGAAAGTCGCAGTAATTCTATTATTGATACATGAGATGGACTGGGTTGTTAAGGTGAAAGTCTAAAGATAAATAGTGTACAGATTGCACCTAAGGATTTGTGATATAATTGTTACAATATGTAGCTCAAGTGGGAGATTGTTAGAATTTTCTATTAATAATTAATGTGGGCTAATATTATAAGATAATTATATTAGCTATTTATCATTAATGAGTTTATTTTATGTAGTCAAATTAAGTGAGTCGTTAGATAACTAAATAAGATGATATGAACTTAAATAAGTAGATGTCAGTGTTGGCCCATTAGGTTAACATGTTATAAGAAGGCTATGGTCTCCAATATACTAAAGAGTCATGAAGGTCCCATTGAGTAATAAAGAGACTCCAGTTGAGAAAAAATCATAATGTCATTGTTCGTGTTTGTGATGGATGGCCGTAAAGATCTCACAATAATTGTCGAAGAACGGTTAGATCAAGAACCAACTACAAATCCAGGTATATTATCCAATCCTTAATAGTCAAACATGTAGATCCTGGAACTTTTGGTGAATTGTCCTAGGTTATAGACCTATGAATCTTTTTAGCTTCCGCATAAAGAATAAAGATTAAAGATAAAGGATATTCCAACAGAAGCTGGTGATTTGATCCTTCAGGTTCTATTATTTAGTTATGTCTACCATGATCAGCGCATATGGGCTCCTGAGCAAAGTGGTGTTTACATTATAAGTTATGCTTATAAATTTTTTATGAAAAAAGTGGTGAATATTGCCTAGTTCCAAGTTGATGGTCAATGGGATGCCTTCTGGAAGTTAGAGATTCTTGACAAAGTTCACTTTATCTTATAGCGAGCTTATGATAGCGATGTCGAATCGTCTCAAAACAAACTAAGATTCCAATAATTCTATAGTATAGGAATAACCTAGGTCGACTCAGAGACACAATCCAATTAGGTTCAAACTTCAACCCACTTATAATTCAGGGCAAGGGGTTTCACCGAACAGTTTGCAGACAATTGAAATGCAGAAACATAATCACAAAAATTAACATGATTATGAAACATATTTAAGGAGCATCAATCCAATTCACCAAGTCCAAGCAATTTGAATTATCAAAATTTTCTAAAGACGATGATCCTATTAAGAAGGTTCAGTCAATCTAATTAGATGTAATTCAATCAAAATAATCCCTAATTACATTGAGATCACAAAGCAGATTGAAGTATCATCCAATTAATTTGTAATAAGGATTCAAATTAGGAAATTAATCAATTACCTAATTCATTTCCAATCCTAAACACATTCATAATCATGAATACGAAAATAGAATTAGAGAAGAGGATGAACATTCACAACAGAATTCAAAATTGTTAACTAGAACTTAAATTCGTCATTGCTTGAACTGGATCCTTGGATTGGTTATTTGTTTAGCCTTCCATACTCATTACCAATGGAAGAACAACGAAAATTGAAAATGAAAAGAAGAACATAGTTGAAGAGATGAAGAAATATGAAGAACAAGTGAGAGAAAAAGAGAGAGAAGAGTTTGATCTAAAAATTACACTATAAGTTTCTAAAAATGTGTTTTGTACTAAATAAATCTAACTAACTAACTCACTCTTAAAATACACTAAGTATACTAATATATACTCTAACTAATCAGAAGTAATGGGTGAGCCTTGATTAGGCTAACCTAATCTCTCTAATTAAGCTAATTACAAAATGCAAAGGCCCAAAATTCGCAATCCAAAATCCAAGTGCAGAGGCTCTGACTTCCAAGTCTAAAATGACCCTCAAAATGGAAAAATTGGCCCAAGCTCATTTTTGACACAATTGTATCTTGTTTCCTTAGCTTTCCAGTGAATACTTATATGATCCATTTGGAGTTCTTTAGCACACTATAGGTCCTGCACAATGAAGATAAGTCAAGTAAAAACAAAGTCCAAAAATAAGTAATAATTATCAATTAAGCCCAATTATTTGCCTAAGATCAAAACTGAATTAAGTTTAAAAAATAAGAGTCAAAGAAAGGTCAAATAAACTAAGAATTTTAGAAAAATAATAAACTAAAAATGCTCTATCAACTTGTCGGGATTGTATTCCTTCTCATGTCAAATTGCGAGATAAGGGAATGGAGTGCCCTTTAGATTGCGTGCTTTGTGAAGTTGGAACGGAGAATTGTTAGCATGTCTTTCTTAGCTATGAGATTAGCCAAACATGTTGGTAGAAAGTTAATTTATGGGCTATCTTGGAACCTTTGTTATTTCAATTTGAAAACTTCAAAGATCTTTGGTTCTGTTTCTTACATCAGTTGGATGATGAGAACAAGGAAAAAACAAGCATGATGTTATGAAGCATATGGGTAGGCAGAAATGGTAAGTATTGGAGGAATAAGCCTTTTACTGCTGAAGCATGTGCTGGAAGAGCAACTAGTGTCCTTAGTGATTAGAGGAGCTCTAAAGAAATCCAACAACAAAGGTATATGTTGACCCCTAACCATTATCCTCTTAGATGGAAGAGCAATAAGTGTCCTTAAATGTAATGTTTATGTAGCTATAATGCAAAATCCCACCAAGATTAGTTGGGGAATGTGCCTCAATGATCAATATGGGCACTTTGTCATTGCTAATACTAAATGGTGAATAGGGTGAGGCTTTGGGGTTCTATCAGGCTTTAAGTTGGGTGGCTTCTGTGGACTATCAATTAGTTATCTTTGAATTGGACTATAAAAATGTTGTTGACAATTTTTATTCTAGCAAGGCAGACGTATCTGAGTTAGGCACCATTATCCATCGATTCAGAGATATGATTTCTAGCAATCAAAAGTTCAGTGTGAAGTTTATTCGGAGACAAGCCATTATAGTGGCTAATACTCTTACTAGGTAGCCATATCTTTTACTTGTTCGATTATTTTTACCAATATACCAAGTTGTATTTACTCTTTGATTATTAATGATACGAATTAAGCTAGTTTTCATTAAAAAAAAAAAGAATTTCAAAATCTAATTAATGTATTTTTTTAAAAAATATATGATATTTAATACCCACAACTAGTAGTGTAAGTATTCCTCTCATTTCATTATAATTGTCATCCTAGATTTATTTACACAAACCAAAAAACCTCTTTTCATAGATGAAAAAGAATAATAAATTTACCAAATTAACCTTAATCCTAATTTCTACTAATAAATACTCCTAATGTTTTACTTGAAATATAAATGGAGTAGTGGAATGTGGGGATTTGGAACGATGGAATAAGCATTCAACATTAGTGGAGTGGTGTGAAAGGGAATAAACTTCAATTGTGTATTTTCAAGGGAATTAACTTGTTTTACTGAATATGATGAAAAAATGGTAATATTCAAAAACTATATATTAAGGGTATAATTGGAAAAAAATACTTCATTGAAAAGTTAAAATGACTATCATTTTAAAATATTATTTTTACACAATAATTATAATGAGAAGGAAGGAGTATCAAAGTTCGCACTAGTATTAAATAAAATCATTTTAGTCCAAGTATAATAATTTTTAATTCTATTAAATATTTCTTAATCTATGTGCAATATTACTTTAAATGTCAAAGATATGAAAAGGAGGTAATATTACTCTTAATTTCTGAACTAAAATATAAGAAAAAATAATAATTCTCTTACTTTAACAAAATTAGCTAACATTGTTTAAAGTTAATTGTCTCAATAAACAAGTTAAATTATTTCCTAATGTATCCTTTGCATTTAATTGCATAGGAAAAAAAAGAAAAAAAAATTAAAAATAAAACTCTAATTAAATGAAATTTTTTTAGAGATAATATCATTAAATAAGAGAGATAATTAAAATATTCTTATATTTTAATCCACTACACATTGTTTTTATATTTCAGTCCAAAAATAGTAGTAGGAACCATAATAATTTTAGACAATTTAATAATTTCTTATTAAGAAAAAACATTAAGAAAATGCGTCTTAATCATTTTATGACTCATATTGCATGGGCAAATCCAGAAATTTTATGTTACACATAAGACATTAATATATATATATATATATATATATATATATATATATATATAAAAGTACTTTAGTATGTGGACGATACATGATAAATATTTATTTTATATAATAAAATTTAAATAATTCAATAAACTTTAATATATAAATTATATTTGAATTAAAGTTCATAATAAATAAATATATTGAAGTATAAAAAATGTTTATGCATATAAAATATTGTAAAGATAAAAATAATACAATAAAGGATATTCCCACATTTAGGAATGATAGTTAAAATTTATTATGTAAATAATTAATAAAGGAAAAAAATACTTTAAATTCAAAGGTCCGGTCCAAACTAAAGAAAATCGAAGGCCATTTTGTAAGTGTATTTGAAGGTTCATTATGTAAATGGAGAGATAGAAAAAATTGAAAGTAAAATTTTTAATTGCTCGATTAAAAAGAAGAATTTCATCAATTTTGGCTTATATATAGTTATCTAAATTTAAAAGTGGTTATTTTTCATTCACTTAGTTTAGAAATAACTCACTTTTTTTAGGTAGGAAGAAATAACTCACTTTTAAATTCGTATGAGAAGAATAAAATGATTAAAAAAAAGTAATCTTAAGAATTGTGGACTATTTTCAATCTAGGAAGATGAAGATAATTATTTTTAAATTTGAGAAACCAAAAGAAAACCAAGCCTAAATTTAAAAGACAAAAAATATATTTTTAAGTCATTAGTTTTTTTCTCTAATTCATATTTTTGCTCTCCTTCCTCATTTTCTTAGTATACAAAACAAGATTAAAAATAAAACAAAATCTAATAAATAATGATGCACTCATCTTTAAAAGGTAACCGCTACTTTAAGGTAATGGTTTAAAAATTTAAAAACATTTATTGAAAAGTACAACATTAATGTCCTCCATCATAATATACTATCTCGAACATGATTTGTGATAAAAGTTAGAAAAACTTTTTATTCTTTTAATTGCAAAGACCCATTTTAAAATTAGTATATTTTCTCGAGTGGAGAACCCGAGAAGCATGTGTGACTCTTGCATTAATATCACTTGAACAGTTCCAGCTGGGTAAATACCCCTTCATCAATGCTTCCATTTTATCTCGTACTCCCTCTCCCTGGTAATAATTTTCATGTAGCATTTTTTTTATCCTCAAATAATTACTGGAGTATTATTTTAATTTTTAATGTAATATTAAAATTTTCTTCATTTATATCTCTTACAATATTATGAGTTATAAAAAAATAAATTAATAATAAGGTTAATTTTATAAAATTATTATTTTGTTTTATCTATTTAATTATTAGTTTTTGTGTGTGTGAAACAACTTATAATAAGACGAATGTAGTAAATTTTAAATTTAAATAAAAAATTATTGCAAATATTTTTTGATTGAATAAATTAATATCAATGTTTCAAATATTTCAAAATAAGTGTTCTATTTGAAAAATAATTTATCTAAAAATAAATGTTATATTAACTTTTTAATGTAATATTAATTTTTTCTTCTAATATCCTTGATATTATTATGGTAGCTTTTCAATTTAGTGCATTATTAAGATTAATTTTATAAAATTATTATTGTTTTTATTAATTAATTGATTTTTCTTGATATATGTGAAATAATCTAAGATGAAATTCACGGATAAGCCACGAAAGCAATGACAATTTTTTTTCCAAATGTAATATTAGTAAGATTAATTTTATAAAATTATTACTCTCTTATAAATTTACTTATTAGCTTTTTTTTGTCAATATAAAATAATTTAGAATGAAAATTATTTTAAATGGAGAGAATATATGATTAATTTTTTTAACATTTTCACATAATTAAAATAAATAAAATATTATGTTTTTAAAACTCTTAATTTAATGCTTCAAGAAAATATATTAACAAATTTCATATTTAATACATAAAATATAATAAATATTTGCATGTTTGGAGATCAAATTGTAATAGGAGGATCTTGGAGTTTATAATGAGCTGTAGGATGTAAATTCTAAATCTCACACTTAAAATTTATTAAATTAAATTTCAAAAATAATCATTTTTTTGACAAAATATCATTTATTAAGAAATAGATTAAGAACATCTTTAGTGATACATCTCAAATAGAGATCTTAGATCACTTTTTGATAGACCTTATGACACAACATAGGATTAAAGATCTTTTAAGATTTTTCTAATTTTTTTATGTAAATCTCATTTTGAAATCTTAGGAAGAGAGAAAAAGAGAATTTTTTTTTTAATAATATACATATCTTTAAAGATCTTCTATAAAAACTCATCCTTCTCCATATTAAACATTTTTTCAACTCTTTTATTAAAAAATTAAATCTTAAATTCAACATCCTTGTTAAGAACTTCCAACTCTTAGATAACTTAAACTAGACGACTTAATCCTATCACGCCTATCATCCCACCTAGTTTTTGAATGCATAAGTCAATCAGTAACATATCAACACTATATTATAAAATATTACTCGTGGCATCTTGTGCCATTGTTCCCATGCCTGTATTATTCCCGAAGGAAAACCATCAACATCCAAGTGGCATGCTATGATTGCAGCAGGATTTTTCGCCATAAATGATGGAAGAGAACTTATCTTTGTAAAATTACAATATGCAAAAGTTTTATATAATGACAAGAGAAATAAAAAGGGAAGAATGACCAGTAACATATTAGATAGATGATGTGAGAGAAAAGGATAGAGAAAAAATATATTATTAATTAATATATTGTTTTTGGTAAATGTATCTGACAATATAACTCAATACATAATTATTAAACTAATATATCAATTAGTAAAAAATAGGTTTATTTTTTTGCTGTCAGAATTTTATTAATAACATGAGTTCAAATCATATTTTTACTGTCAGAATTTTATTAATAAAAAATTTATAGATACTTTTTTAAACCTTAAAAATGTTTTCACTTTATTATGCTTTCAAGTCTTAACTTCAATTATCGAAAAAAAACATAATTATTGAATCATTTTACCTTTACTACTATATTTATATTTTTAATAATTTAATTTTGATATATCATCAATACAATAATTTTAAATTTTTTTAAACCATCATGTTATATATATATATATATATATATATATATATTTTGGACTAGGACTCATCCAAAGATAAAACAGCTAAAATTCTTACTTTAGGCATCCAAAAAAATTAGATCTTTATTCTCTCACAAATTAATTGAAATATCATTCTCATTCTTATTTATAGTACTCTTTGTACCTATCTGATTATTCATTCCTTTATTCTCATTTGATTAAGTATGTTTATTGATTTTTTCTCTCAATATTCCTTGTTTTACTTTTGATCGGTGGCTTGGTTTTTGTTACTCTTGTTCTGATTCATATGTAAGGTATTACATATATTATTTTAATAATTCTTCTATATATCCATTTGGCTAAATCATTTGAATTCTTTATGTTCTTTTTCGTTTTTTGAAATATGATTATAATTTTTATAATTTTTTTATAATTCAGTTCTGATATTATTTTTGTATAATTTCTTGAAATTCTAAAATATTTTTGCTTTATATTTATTAAGTTTGGAGTTAAGAGAATATTGCGGTGAAGTATCTCAACTCAAAGAAGTATATAAAATAATCCATTTTCAAGTTGGCCATCAGGTTTTATTATTCTAACATTTTTTTCATAATCTTAATTTATAATTTTTATTTATCTTTTATACATTAGTTTCTTTATTTCAAAATGTTAACTAGAAAAATTAAATCTGATTATTCAAAACTTATAAAAAGAATTGATGCTTTAATTGAATCACAAAAAGGGACTATAAATAGATTTATCAAAACAAATAAAAATAAATTTGAAAATATAGGTAATTGTTCGTTGAATGAACAAGTTAACAATGTAGAAATTAATGAAAATGAAATAAGAGAAGAAGTATTAGTTAATGAACAAGTTAACAATGTAGTAATTGATGAAAATGAAGATAGAGAAAAAGTATTTGTTAATGAACAAGTTAATAATATAGTAATTGATGAAAATGAAGATAGCGAAGAAGTATTATTAGTTAATGAACAAAATATTATTGATTCCCAAACTCAAAATGAAAACGAAGAAATTAATAAACTAAAAGAAACAGCTACTAAAAATATATATGATCCAAGTCAATGGACAAATATTAGTACAAGTTTGAGAGATTTATTTGTAGAAAAATGTCCAATTAAAATTACTAAAATAGATTTTCCTAAGGATGACTTCTCAAGACACTTTTCTTCATCATTTTACGTTCAGAAGTTGTCTAATGGTGAACAATGTGAAAAAAGATGGTTAATTTATTCTCAAGATTTTGATAAAGTCTTTTGTTTCTTTTACAAATTGTTTAATATTGTTCCTAGTACAACTAAATTAGCTAATGAAGGTAGTAGATGTTAGACATAGGGGGAGCATGAAGAAGGATCAAGATATATGCTGAAGATGGATGAGTTTTTTAGCTTTTAAAATGTCATTCAATTGAAAACATTTGGAATTGCTTGATGTAGGAGAGAATCATCCTATAATCTTTTGCATTGCATAAACATTCATTTACTTGCGTTCATGATTTTACAAAAGTACATGATTTGTGAAAAAGTTTAAGATTTTATGATTGTGTCAAAGTAAAGAGCTCATGGTTTACAGTTGTTGGAAAAATTATTTTTTCACTGTTTTAATCGATTACCACATATTGGTAATCTATTACCCGAACTATGAAGAACAAAATAATCAATTACCACCATTAAGTAATCGATTACTCAGTATAAACACAGAACATGATTTGACTGTGTTAATCGATTACCATTTACCCGTAATCGATTACTTAGTTCATTTATGGAATAATGAATCCCTGTAGTAATCGATTTAAATCGAAATAATCGATTACTTTGTTCATATAACCTTTCTAGAAAACTAAAGAATATGTTAATCGATTAAATTTGTTTTCAATCGATTACAAATGAAGTTTTAATCGATTACTTAGGCGATTTAATCAATTACATTCAGTTACACCAGTTTGTTATAAATAGCTGGTGGGTTTTCTGAAATGGAACAAGATTACAACTTTACGAAATTTCCAAAGTTTTCATAAGCCTTCTGAGATTGAGAAAGGTTACTCTGAGTTCTAAAGTTCTTGTCCCACATATTCAAATCTTCATGGTGTATTGAAAGATTTCTTTCAAAGAAGCATTTGGAGAGGAAGTTCTGAAATTGCTTTTCATTTTCAACTCTGATTGGTAAATCATATTCATTCATAATCATTGGATTATCATGTTTTCTCTCTCAATTAGCTTTGCTTGTAAGTTCGTTTTTATATTTTTGGTTGTTTGTAACTATTACAAAGAGGTTCTTTAAAACTTTTCTAGAGTAGGGTTTTCTAGAGGGAAGAGTAGAGAAGGATTATCTATTTCTTGATCATTAGAAGTCTAATAGGGTTTTAGATTTTAGTTTTTTTTATCTAAGGTTGATAAAGGGTGATCTTTTGTAAGCTTGTAAAGAACAAATTTTATTAATAGTGGAGCTCTAGCCAAGGTTGGTTGGAAGAAACTGGATGAAGCTTCTCTTGTTGAGAGGTGAAACAATATAAGTTCTTGTATTGATCTCTATCTTTCAATCTCTTCTTGTTATCTTGATATGTGATTCTTGGTGAATTCTTTATTACTCAACAAGTTAAGTTTTAACAATTGTATTCTTGAATTGAGTGATTTGATTAATTGAAGCATTCTTGATTTAATTGTGATAAAGATCCTAAATCTGCTGCTTGTTTTAAAGAAATTTTAAAGACTTTGTTTTAACCAATTCACCCCCCTCTTGGCTATTGTGGGTGTTCATATTATTTTTAGTAGAGATGGGAGAAATATTAGTCATAAGTTAAGGAATCATGAGATAAGTAATGAGCACATTGCTAATATTATGTTTATGGATTGACTTAGAAACAAGGTTACTAAAAATAAAAACAATTGACAAACATGTTCAAGAATAAATAAATAGATATAGGGAACATTGGAGAAATATTTTATTTAGAATTATTGCGGTTATTAAAACTCTTGCAAAAAATAACTTAGCATTTCGTAGAACAAATGAAAGAATTTACAAAGAAAGTAATGATTTTTTTTTAAGTATAATTGAAATGATTGCATGATTTGATCCTATAATACAAGAACCTATTCATCGAATTAAACATGATAAAATTCATAACCATTACCTTGGACATAGGATACAAGATGAATTGATAAATTTGTTAGCAAGTAAAATTAAAACAAATATTATAAAAAATATTAAGAATGCAAAAATATTTTTCAATCATACTAGATTATACTCCTGGTGTAAGTAATCAAGAACAAATATTTTTTGTATTACGGTGTGTAGATATTTCTTCAACTGAAATACAAGTTTTTGAATATTTTTTAGAATTTTTAAAAGTAGATGATACAACTCAAAAAATATAGAGAAGATGAATATGAAAATGCTATAATTTCTGCCAAAGAAATTACGATCGAAATAGGTATAGAACTTAAGTTTTGTGAAAAATATGTCATTTGTAGAAAAAACAATTAGATGACAATATATTGATAATGAAATTGTAAAATCGCCTAAAGAATAATTTAAAATTGATTACTTCTTGTATATAATAGATCAAACAATTACCGCATTAAGAAATAGATTTGAACAATTTAAACTATATGAAGATATTTTTGGTTTTCTATTTAGCATTAAGAAATTGAAATCTTTAGATAGTAATAATTTAAAAGAATATTGTCTTAACCTTGAACGTTCGTTAAAACATAATAATCACTCGGATATTGATGGATTAGATTTATTTACATAAATAAAAATTGTAAGAGAAATTATACAAGTAGAAAATGATAGACCAATTGATGTACTTAATTATATAAAAAGAATTAATTCTTTTTGGAATGTGTTGATTGCTTATAGAATAATGTTAACAATTCCGGGAAGTATTGCTTTGACATAGAAAGAAATTTTTCAAAAAATAAAATTAATTAAATCTTATTTAAGATCAACAATGTATTAAGAAAGATTGAATGCATTAGCTTTAATATCAATTGAAAAAAATGTTAAAGGAAATCAATTATAATAAATTAATAAATAATTTTTCATCTTTAAAAGTTAGAAAAATAAATTTTCAATAAAAATAAAAATATTTAATAAAAATATTAATTTTTGTTCAAGAAAATTATTAGACTAAAAAATGCATCATTTTAAATTTTGATTTAGGCCTTTAAATAGGTTGGACTGACCCTCTCTCTCTCTCTCTCTTTGTATATATATATATATATATATATATATATATATATATATATATATGAAGTATGTATTTAATTTTGTCAATAATTTCGTAACAAATTTTGTGATGATTAATTTTTGTTAAAGAAATTGATTGAACATTTTAATGAAGTTTCTCATCCTAAATATTTGTGATAAATATTTTCGAACTTCAACAACGAAAAAGAAAATTTTCATTAGCCGGTGTTTGAATATAGTCATGGGTGTATACATTTATTTCTTCACCTAATCACATCCAAATTGCTAATTATTTATTGCTTTGCAATTTGTTAAAAATATGTATTCCAAATTATTTTATTTTAAAAAATATTAATAAAATGTACCAGCCGAGTTTGCTATTGAGTTCATAAGTGGAAACAAATTGGAAACATAGAAAATAGAGGATGAAAATGAAAGAAAGTTTACTTGTAGTATTAGCAGAATTAAAGAAGAAGAAATTTTGTGTGGCCAATCCTTTGAAGTTACGAGTTAAAATCTTTTGCTTTTGATAGATTGTGGATTCGATGGTTTCTTATTAGATTATGTTACTGCTACTGTTGTTATATTTCATGTTTTATTTTTAAATCTATTTTGGGCTTACATTTATGACTATAATTTGGGATTGATGTTGCGAAATCTAATTCTCTCTTCTACTTTTTTTTTGAAATATTAACCTTAATATATATTTTGCATTTGAAAGAAGTTTTATATTTTATGTTGTCACACATTTTTCCTTTCACTTCTTTAAATTTTTCTTAATTTATATCACTACTACTACATATGTGATTTTTAGTAACATTTTTTTGTCTAACACTTAATAAAAATGTTGCAAAATTTATTGGCAACATTCAAAAATATTATCAAATATGAATTAAATGTTATTATTATGTTTTCTTGACATTTTATCAAATGTTGTGTATAGCCTACCTCATTAAAGGTTTTGGCAACATGGGATATACACAACATTCAATAAAATGTTGCAAAAATATATTAATAACATTTATTTATATTTGACGATGTTTTTTAAATGTTATCAAAAAGTTTTTAGCAATATTTTTGCTAAGTGTTAGGCAAAAAACTGTTGCTAGAGGTCATATGTGTTGTAGTGAAATAACAATAATCACACTAGAAGGGAATTAAATAGTGTATTAATCAAAGGAAATGAGTTTTAAAATGTTTATCACATGTTTAGACATAAAAGTTTTTCAAGCAAACGCGTGGTTTGAAAAGAAATGTATATATAAGGTTCTAAAACACAAATTTAAAGAAACATAGTTTTAAAATGTATATATATGTTAAGTCGTCCACTGAAAAGAAACGATTTATGATAAAAACAAGTTTAATCGTCCAATAACTATGTAAAATAAGGTTCTAAACCAGTTTTTCAAGCAAACACTTGGTTTGAAAAGAATGATAGAAAGTGCTAAGAGAATGTTTAATAAATCCGTTAAGAAGAGACGTAGAAACACTTGATTTATATTGGTTCACTCAATCAGAGCTACGTCCAATTCTCCTTTACAAAAAAATAAATGGTTCCACTAATCAAAACTTGATTACAAAATAAGTATTTTGTCTTGCCACTTCTGGCTATGCATGTATACTTCTAGCCACTTCTAGTACTATCTTAGACTCCCTCTGAATCTAAGAAAAAATCAAGTATTGTTTAACACTAAGTCACTCTTGATTTTCACATACAGTAGTTTAAATGAATACAGATATTCAATAACACTCAATGAGTGGATAAGAAATAAAGAACAAATACAAGATTAACTTTGCTTCATAAAGGATGCACAATAAAATTTTAATGAATCGCCCAATGATTTCTGCAGAGTTATGCTTAAGAGTTAATTCTCATTTTCTAGTATTAATTTTGTTGTCGTGCTTTTGGGTAGAGTTTTCTTTTTATAAACTTCAACAAAGGATCTGTTATAGGATTAATATTGAGTCCTTGAAATGACCATTGTCTCACATTGGGAGATAAAGCTATGTGGCATGCTATAATTCGAGAGACAAAGAACAAAAGTACAAACAACAATATATGTTTTTTGTATTCGACGAAAGCAATCCTTAAGGAATATTCTATGTATACCTTTTATTCTCTTCTATTATGTCCTTTCCTTAATTCAAATGTTAACAATTTAAATAAAGAGATGTCAACTGAAATTTCATGAGAGAGAATACGTGTACTTCCTTTTTCGTACTACATTGGACGTAAATTATGTATGAAACGTACACCAACTAAACATGAGAGTTAAACATACTTAGTGTATAACACTATTGATGTAAAGGGGTGGATGCTCTTGGTCTTATAGTGTGTTGGACGCTAGACCGAGTTGATTTGGCCTGTCTATTTGATCTAGGTGAAGCTAAGGGGATTAATAATTAATAGAACATTTCCCTTTTTTGAGTGTGGACGATATATGTGAGTAACAATTAAGTACTTTAATAACGTTGATCCTGTCCACTTGTTATAAACTCATCAATATATCAATAATTTATACTTTGTTAATCATCAAAATCTAAGGTAGGTATGGATGGTCGTCTAGATCTAACAAGTAGTGCAATAACAATACTTTAGTCCACCATCATGGTTTTAGACCAAATGAGTCAAATTGATCGAATTGATACATATAATATTGTTACATATTTATTCTAATTATGTCACATAAACAAATTTTAGATGTCGATCTTAGAAGTGTTTGAAAGAGTACTATATCAAAAGTGGTCTCTCAGATTTTTTTTCTCTCCCTGGTGAGATGAGTCTCTCCCTCTTAGGGTTTCCTACATTGTAAGCAATCTTTGTTTTCTCCTTTGTTTTTGTCTCTATCATTGCATCCTTGTCATTGAACCTGCCTATTATGGAACATCTTGATATCCAAACCTGTCACTTGAAGCTGAGGAGGAGGTGGAGATGGTGTTGTCTCCAGAAGTGGTTGCAGCTGGGCGGGTTCATTTATCCTTTCTTGTGAAGGTTGAGTCTCGCGTCTGGGTGGTATTGCCTTTCTCTTCTCCTATCTTCTTCTCTATCTCTTCTTCTATCAGCTTCTTGGTTTTTGGCTGGTCTTCTCGGTGTCCTCCAGGTCTGGTTCTTGCAGGGTGGTTATCGGATCTGTTTATAAAGGGATAAATATTCCACATGTATAAGCTACTCGATTTTGTCCTTCAAGGCCCAACATTTTTCAGTGCTATGGTCACTACTATGATGATATATACAGTACTTGTTCAGGTCTGCCCCTAGTTTGAGAGACAATGGTGGTGGTAATTTCACATGTACCTTCATGTTGAAGGCTTCCTCCATGAGGGTGGCCCGATTGACCGTTAAGGGAGTGTAGCGCTCATACCTGGATCCTTTTGGGAGAGGCTGGCGTTAGTTCGACTTATGATTTTTGTTCGACCTGTGTGGGTCGGTCTTGGTTGCTCTTTATTGCTTGTTTGGCTTCTGCCCGGCTTGTCTGACCTCATTCCAAAATTTGGACATTTCTTCCATCTGAATATAGCCTTTGGCTCATTCGCATAGTTCATCCATGCTAGAAGGTGGTTTCTTGCATAAACTGTTCACGAACTTGCCTGGACACAAGGCTAACATCATAGAATGTAGCGCAACTTCGGGATTGAGGTTCCGAATTTGGACAGCTATTCTTCCAAATCGATCCATGAATCTCCGAAGAGACTCATCATCTGCCTGTCGCAGACTGACTAGTGCAGTAGAGTTTAGTCTATGAGACCGGCTGGTCGCATACTGTGCACTGAATTTGTCAACAAAGGTGTTGAAAATATCAATGGACCTCGAATTAAGTCCATAGTACCATGTCAGGGTTGCTCCCTTAAGAGATGTAGGGAACACCCGACACAATATTGCATCGTCATTGGTGTATAGAATAGCCTGGGTGACGAATGCATCTAGGTGCTCATCAAGATCCGTGGTGCCGCCATATCGCTCTAGGTGGAGATATTTCCAACCTGAGGGTAGACCGACCTCCATGATGAGTATCGACAAAGGGATGTCGACGTGTTGTCCACCCTCCTAGAAGGTATATCTGTGATAAGTTGGGACCTCCCTGAGGGTTGATAGTGTGTCCGGGGTGTGATTCCCCTTAAGTATGCTCGTTTCCTGTGAGAGGCGAGTCCTCATCACCTTGGGGACGTCTCACTCTAGCTTCCAGCTGATCGTGATCAGCCTTCAGCCTTCAGAGTTCTTCTTCATGGCGTCGTTCCATCTCCGCCATGCAGTTTTGGAGTTGCTGAATAGTGTCTGTGTGGTTGTCTGAGGAGGGATGGAAGTATCAATGGGAGTCTGACACCTAAGGCTAGAGCGTGTACTGACCATTGGTGGATTGATGGAAAATGTGAAGCCGCAGGGTAAGTTGTACCGCTGCCCCACGGTGGGTGCCAAATGTTCTTACCAAAATCTGGAAGTGCCACGTGTAAGTGTGGACGTGGTCTGAGTGGGTTCAAAACTCTGCACGTCGGACGATGTGTCGTCCTTGTTAAGATGGAGGACCTGCAAAACAAAGGAGAGGACTCTGACACTCAAGTAAGTACATCAATTATATGATAGTAAAGCATATAAAGAGAGTATAAGAATGAGTATGTCATGTATGGCAGGTGTGTAACTCGTGAATGGAATTGTTCAAAAAGGTTAGATGCAACATGTATTTATAGTGTGGAGCGTGGGCCTTGGGCCTTTGTAAATAATTAACCTATAGATAAGACTAATAGATAATTGCAGGTTGTAGATAATTAGATTGTAGATAATTTGTCGCTTGTAAATAATTAAGTACCTATTATTTGAAATGTGGTTGCAGCATTATTAATAATATTTGAATAAATAAGCTTAGATATAACTTGTTGAGAGTAACAGCCCGGTTGTTGAGGGGAGTGTGTCCAGGCTCCTGAGCAGGGCTGATGTGGAGGGTTGACACGTGCACGGGGATCCCACATAAATGGCCACGTGTATTTTCCATATTTTGGACAGTACAATAACATTAGTTGGTGCCTCAAATACACTGATGACAAGGTCCAGCCTAGTGCCACCACTAGGCTCTAAATAGCCTGGCACCTCTTGCACCTCTTTCCCTTGTGAATGTGCAATCAAACTACACCCCCTTTTCATCATGTTGAAAATATTGTTGATCGTGTTGGAAATGACAACAAGGGATAAGTTGCATTGGTTGGCGCCTTCTAAAGGTGAAGGGCTACATCGCGCCTCCTATTCTGACATCACATATGAGGTGGTGCCAAATAACAAGGTGACACCTCCTAGAAACAGACAAACATTGATCAAGACATTACTTTGATTGATGCCTCCTAAAATCCTATGACAAAAAAAAAATTATGACAAGTAAATAATTTGTTGACCAATTCAATTTGATAAATTGTTTGGGATAATAACCCAAAATGATAAAAAAAAAAAAGGTCCAAATATGTTAAATAACGTAAACTTTGAACAAAGAGAGTAATAATTACCCACAATCAAACCACTTGATTTTCTTTTCCCAATTTGCTTTCCATTTGATGAAAAACCATGACCAAATATAATGGGTAGAGACTAGAGAGGACTAATGTTTTACAAAAGGGTAGCTTAATGAAGGTGTGGCCAATTGGATAGCTTGATTTCTCAATTGGTTAAGGATGGTATCTGAGTTCCAAATCAATCATATAGGCGCAGACCCAAAAATATAAAAAAGTCTATAATGTTTTTAATTTGTTTTTAATGCCTTTGGCATTGAAGAGAGTATATGACATATTCAACTACTTGTTTACAAGTGCAGTACTATTTATGTGGAGTACCAGTGGCCACTTCTTAGAGATTTTGCTAAATTTTCTTTGCCATAAAGGAAGAACTGATGAAAGATTTTGCTAAATTTTCTTTGTCAAAAAAGGAAGAACAGATAACTTTTTTATTTAATGGGGCATTTGGGGTCCATTTTGGAGTCTATTTTGGGCACTTTTACATTGAAGCTGCATGTGAAGGATTCTCTTGTCCTTGACGTATGTGGTTAATTTCTTTTGTTCTTTCTATTATTCTCGTTTAATTTCTTGGGGCACTTGTAATTTTGTTTGTTTTTTTCTGACTAGGAGAAAGTGTAGGGTAGCTTTTAAAGTCACCGAAAGGCATTTTAAGAATCTGATAAATTAAGGAAATATTGAATACATATCCTGTTTGATACCAAGGCTAGACAACTCATCAACTTCGCAACGTTTGCCTTTCTTCTACAACAACATATTTCATTGTTAATGCGAGTAAATAAAGTAACATGTGTCTGTTACTGTAGTTCTAGAAATTATATTTGATACATGTTTGCACAAAATTATTGGCACATGACATGATTCTTTTTCTTTTTTAAGGAATGTGTAGTGATGCCTTTATATGCTTTGAGTTTGGATCTATTGCGCAACAATTATTGGGATGAACAATTTACACGCCCTACAATAAAAATTGGTAATTTTAATCACTATATTAATAAGTATACCTAACAATCAAACAAGAAAAGAAAGACTAGAAGAGAATGAGAGGTTTAATTATAATCATCATATTTCATTTTGTTCCCATATTACTGCCCAAAATTATCATATAATCCAAGTCATATTCCGGATTGTTGAAGGTGTTGCCCTGCTTTCAATGCAAATGACGTTGGATAATTTTGCCCTAACATAATTAGTCATAGTCGTGGACAAACTAGTGACACAGCATAGATATGATTACTATCACTTTGACCTACAACTGCAAATGTTTATCGACATTTATAGGAAACTTTTTTTCTTTGCATAAATAGTAAAATTCATTCTTGAAATTGTGATGTGGTGATAAATTTAAACTTTTTATCTTTTAAAAATTAAATTTAAATTTTTTATCTTTTAAAAATCAATTTATTTACATCTCACATTTTTATGGAAAAATTTAACTATTATATTCATTCCTTTTCTTTTTAAGAAAAAGCAAGCGCAAAGAGTGGTTGTAAAATGAAATTTTTCGTGGATTGCAATGCAGAAGTTTGAAATTTACTAAAAGTATTTTGGAGTCAGGGTTAAATTACATTTAGGAGATATTTGTCCCACGCCTAAAGCGTATAAGGACATTTGTGGTGCAAACAAAATTTACACATATATTGCTGACAAAATTAAGATGTAATCCATCAATTAAAGTTAAAGTTTTTTTTAGGAAAATTCAAGTTAAAGGTTTACGTTAACAATATGCATAATAAAAGTTGTATTAATAGTCAAAATAAGTTAGTGAAATGAAATTCCAACATTAGAAAATTACTAAAAAAAAATTTACAAATTGTATATTTAATTTATTTTAAAATATTATAGGTACCTGTATTGTTCAAAATCTGGAAAATACACGTGACTACTTATGTGAGACCTCCATATACTTGTCAACTCTCCATGTCAACCCCATTACATGAGCACGGATGTCTGCCCCTCAGCAATCGGATTGTTGGACTGCACAGGTTATCTTTAACCTTATTTATTCAAATGTTATTGATAACATTGTAACCACCTTTTCAAATAATAGATACTTAATTATCTACAAGTCATCATATTGTCTACAAGTTACAAATTATCTATAAAGTGCAAATTATTTGTAAGTTTAATTATCTATAACATGCAATTATTTGTTAGTTTTTACCTACAGGTTAATTATCTACAAGGGTCCAAGACCCACATTCCACATTATAAATACATGTTGCATCTAATCCTTCAACACACAACTCCTTCACGGATACTTGAGCATTCATATACTCATATATATGTTTTTTTTCTTTATACATTTGTTGTATTTACTTGAGCGTCGGAATCATTTCGTTTGTTTTACATGTTCCTCCTCTTAGCAAAGTTGACTCATCATTTGACGTGCAAAGTTTAAAACTTACCTTAACAACATTCACCATGCCATGTTCCACAAATTTTGATAAGAAAAGCATCTTATTAAGTGTGTGAATCATCTAGCACACAATCATTCTAACATGTAATCTTAAATTTAAATCCTATATATACAATGCGTTAATTGGGTGATCATAGATTTTAATCTTAGACTATATGGGAGAGGAAACTTTTTGATGCCTAAAGTGTTCGGAAGGTTGCATCAATTGATAAATATTTATAATCTAACTAAACTCAAACTTAAAATTAATTATTATTAAGCTAAATAAATCTCATACCAGGTGATAAAGACTTGGTGGTTACTATATTCAAATTTTGTGCATACTTATAAACTTTTGAAACAAAACAAAAGTGAATAGACTTGTCCTCAGTTGAAGCTTCGAGGTAGCTGCGCGCGATAAGAAGAATTATGACGTGAACTCGTGACCTTAAAGTCGTGATGCTATGCACAAACCTTTTGCTGTGGCATCCCCTATTCAAAATTTGGGTCATGTTATTATTAGGTGCAGTGATTCATCGCTCATCACACAGTCATTAATTAATGTGGTGAAAGTATGAACTACTTGTGAGTTGTGAATATTTGGGTAGGTCAACTCACCTAATACGATTGTCTTTATTGACTTTCATGCACACAGATAACTATCCCTATCAAATATCTCTATATGATGTCAATTAATTTTGGTTATAATGAGATTCACAAATTATATTAAACTACCTATCACATTAAAAAAAAAAAATTGCCCCGTTTAACCACAAGGAAAGGGCTTTCTATCGTTATTAAATTAAATACACACGTTTTCATGCAATGCACTACCGCACTTGCACATCACGAAACCAAATATTCACCGTCCACTTGTTTGTATGTTTATTTTATTTTTCTTCATCTTTTGGTTGTACTCCTTTTCATCATCGTTGATAAGATCCATACAACATCATAAATATTTCTCTTTTTTTTTCTTCTAATAATCCTTTACCTTGTTTTCTAATGGTATCGGTGTAGTTGGAAGGAGGGGTTTGAAAGGAAACAATTTTTCTATTTTACATTGGCCAGTTGTATTTTGTTTTTAAAAATAAATAATGAATGATCAAGAGTCAAAAGGTAAAATTTCATTTCATTATTTTCATTTTGAAAAAATTTTAAACAATAAAATATTAATTTAAATGAAAAAAAAACTTTTCTTTGTTTCTTTCCATATTTTTCACTTCAACTTTTAAATATACGTGGAAGCTAGAAAAAGTTGCTTCCAATGGATGTGAACAACCACATCATATAATTCTAACCAAATATGTTATAAATTAAGAAAATAATTGCTTCAAAAAAATTAAGAAAATAATGAACACTTTTAATGCTTTCAAGATATTAAATTTCTATAAAAAAATTAATAAATTACTAAGAAACTAATGGGAGAGAATATAATTATTATTATCAACTTACAATAATTCAACCCCAAAAATTTAAAGCATGACATTAATATTATAGGTACAACGAATTAATTAATGATTCAATTGAAATAACTTCATCACATTTGTTATATTTTAAATTACTATGTTAATACATTTGGAAGTTTTTTCTTTTTTATAAAATACATCTGGATGCTAATTGATTATACTTTATAAACACTTTACTCATCTGAGATTTGTTTTAATTATGCATAAGAGTCGAGCAGAAGTTGTGAAATTATTTATTAAAAAAATGGCTTTATAGATTGTAGGTAAATATATGTCTTATAAATTGAGTTTTTCTTGTTTCAGACTATAGCATCGTCTATTTCTTTTTAAATTAATGCATATCATTGAAAAAAAATGCACTTACTATTAAATAAAGTTGAATGGAGTTAGCAAAAAGAAAATTAATCAAATTAAAGGACGGTTAGCAACATTAACTGATTATGGTGGGGACTAAATCAAATGTATGCCTTACATTTCAAGAATATGAACCGCCATAATGGATGACTTTTATATGTAAGTCATACACCCACTTTAATTTTAAGACAGTTGCCTTCAGGTCAAAGTATGAATACATCATGCATGGTCAATTGAAACATAGTACTTTTGACATGTTGGAAGGGGAAGATTTCTATGCATGGCACTACTTTTGCTGCATAGCGATGGAGTAATGTTGCAATTTTAGTGATTTATCAATTGCAGGAAACCAGGACTATTGACAAAATGTGAGGAGATCATCCCTAAGATTAACATATGCATCGTTTTTTTTCGTGCCATTAATCATGTTTCTTCAAAATAACAAAACAATATACAAGATATGTTAGTAACCAAGAAAAAAAATGTCTTAATTTGATCCAACAACATGCTAAGGGGAGAAAACAAAGCAGTTTCTCATCATGTGTATGAAGTGATATGATCGCATTATTTGTCCAACTTGAAATGCGCAGCATCCCTTTGGATCATGCTTGAGGAAGAGAACTTTGTTTTTTGATTTTGGGTCTTTGCGTGAATATGATATATCAATGCACCATCCTTCAGATCCCTCATCATTATGTTCATGACAGGCAATTGCTTCCTATACCCTAGTTTTCGCGGTACACCCCCAAATGCATGAAACTTCATATATTAACCCTCTCTTTATCATGGAATGACCATTCTAGAAATGTATCCCTATTCCAGAATAACTAATCCAAAATATGAAAATTATATTCCATAATAGATATTCTGAAATAGGTTTCTGAAGTACTTATCTCTATTCTAGAATAGTTATTTCGAAATATGATTTTCATATTTTAGAATAGTTATTCCAAAATATGGATAAATAATTTGGAAAACTATTCCAAAATAAGATGGCAAACCTTGTTCCTTTTTCACTTTTCTCTTTAACCTAATTTGTCAACCTTGTGTCACCCAAACAGTCTCTAAGCTTGCATCCCACCCAAACCTCTTTTCCATTTGCACCATCATTGCCCTAATACTAAAGCTATCATCCTAATCTGTGTCGCCACCACATCAAACCCCCTTTGCGTCTTCACGTTTTAGTTTGTTTGTTGTCATTGACTTCTCTATTTCATTTTGTTTTTGGTGGAACTTGGGTGAGTTTAATATACTATAGTTTCTTTGTTTAATAGTCCACCACATGCAAGTTTTTGAAAGCATTCGTAACTCATGATATTGGTAGTGGTGTTCGGATATTGGTACCAAATCTTAGACTAGAGCTAAAGTTGGAGCAAGTTCCATGTTCTAGGTGTTTAGAGGCAATACATGAGGGTTGGAATTGTAGAAGAATAAGTCACAAAGGGAGCATTTGAGTTTGATGGGTTTGGGGAGGTTGGTGTGTAACGCCCCTGATTGTTGACTTCTCAGTGGCTCTCATACTACAACACTTCACACAGTAACACTTCACTCAACATCCTTATTGATTAGTACCCTCCACCGATCAAAACCTTCCAAAGGTATCCCTTTTCTAGACCTCGACAACTAGCTCTAACATTGCTTGACTGCTCTCAAGATCATTGACTGTCCCCACAAATCAACACGAGACTTTTCAACGTGTTTTGTCCTCACTCACATCTTTCTGAGAAACTTCCTAAAAGGTTACCATCCCATAACTACTCTAAGTCAGGCACGCTTCACTTTAAAGTTCTTAAGTGATAAACTACCAAAAAATAGTTGCATCTTGTTGGTATAGGTAGTTCTAATTAATTTTTTAAGTTATCCTCAATTGTACAGTTTCATACTTATATAGTTTCTAGATGTCTCTCATTATGGTGTGATTCACACGGGATATTATATGCTCACCAGCTTCCGCTTGATTCATCCTAGACCCACACCGTACTAGGAGAGAGACATACTCTGATTCCATTTGTAATACCCCTGATTGTCGACTTCTCGATAACTCTCACACTATGACACTTATATGGTGACACTTCACTCAACATCCTTGTTGGTCAGAACCCTCCGTAAGTACCCTATTTCAAGACCTTGACAACCAGCTCTGACATTGCTCGAATAATCTTAAGATCATTGATTGTTCCTACAAACCAACATGAGACTTTTTAGCGTGCTTTGTCCTCACTCAGATTTTTTTGGGAAACTTTCTTGAAGGTCACCCATCCCATAACTACTCTAAGTGAAGCACGCTTCACTATAGAGTTCTTGAGTGATAGACTACCAAAAAGTATATGCATCTTGTTAATATAGGTAGTACCAATTAATTCGTTTAAGTCATCCTTAAATGTTCATACCTACACAGTCTTTGGATTCCTCTCATTCTAGTGTGATTCACAGGGGTGTTATATGAAAATAGGAAAAAGGAAGCAAGCAAGAAAGCAAAATTCGAACCCTACTATTCAAATCAAAACACAATATCAATTGAAAGAAGATTTTGGACAATTATATTTAAAGCAGTTGCACATTCTAATTCTCAACAGATTGGTTTTGTGTACAGTACCCATCTTCATGAAAATCACAAAATTTTAGAGTCGAATGTCATAGCGGTAAAACACTTATATACATATATAGAACTTATATGTATTGCTCATATATAATTAAACATAATTAATTAGAATCCTTAATTAGCAAAAAGGGAAAAGCATTAAGAATATCCAAACAACAAATTCATCACTTCAAAATAGAAATGTTGATTTTTTAAGCAATGTTGATTTTTTAAGCTATATTCATATATCATTGTTTAATAAAGGAACATTTTTTTATGAATAAAAATTGGGTAACTAGTTTATTTAGTTCTTAACTATGTATTTGTTGACAATTTAGTTCTTACATTTTTAAAATGAATAATTTAGTTGATAAATATATAAATATTATGATAAATTAATCCAACTGTTTATTATATGTTATGTATGTCATGAACTAATTTGTCACTAAGTAGTATAATTTCAGAATCATTTTGACAATAAATGTCATACTTTAAGGACCTTTCTTTATTAATATGTTTAATGATTGGACTAATTTGTTGTGACATTTGTATATTTGTGAACTAAATTAATCATTTTAAAAATGTAGGAACTAAATTGTCAACAAATGCATATAATTTAAGGACTAAATTGGATTTTTCCCCTAAAAATTTAGAAAGCTTTCTTTCTGGAGAAGAAAAGTTGTAGAACAGACAGACACACCATTATTATCAGCGGAGTATCAATGACATATTGAAACTATTAGCAGACACCTACATAAAGAATTATTGCATAAGTCTGAACCATAAATAGCTTCACCCAATTGCAGTTATCCATTGGAGAAGAATTTGTTGTAACATTTGCATATTTATGAACTAAATTAATCATTTTAAAAATGTAGGAACTAAATTGTCAAATGCATATAGTTTAAGGACTAAATTGGATTTTTGCCGTAAAAATTTAGAAAGCTTTCTTTTTGGAGAAGAAAAGTTGTAGAACAGGCACACACGCCATTATTATCAGGTGAGTATCAATGACATATTGAGACTGTTAGCAGACACATACATAAAGAATTATTGCACAAGTCTGAACCATAAATAGCTTTTCACCCAATTGCAGTTATTCATTATCCTACTAGTCTCCATGTGTCAAGGGATCTTTCTAGAAAGAGTTGCCTACCAAGCGAAGAAAGTAGTGTTAGAAACCTATAAAAAAAAAGATGAGAATTCATATCAAATCTTTATTCATTTGTGTCAATCGACTTTAATAAGAGAACTTGATGACAGAGGCATAATAAACTTATTTAAATCTGTTATATATATATATATATGTGTGTGTGTGTGTGTTTGTTTTATATAATTGGAAGATGTCACATGATATTTCTAAATTTATTCTTGAATTAAATGCAAATAAATCAATTCTAATTAATTAATTAAAGAAATTTAA
This sequence comes from Glycine tomentella, assembly GCA_007407185.1. Lineage (NCBI taxonomy): Eukaryota > Viridiplantae > Streptophyta > Magnoliopsida > Fabales > Fabaceae > Glycine > Glycine tomentella. Next base: position 767,193 of record PYAF01003256.1, on the reverse strand, counting down.
ATTAATAAATAATAAGTACATATTTATATAACATAAAAGGAGAATCATCATATCATATTGATTAAGTAAAAATTGATGTATTGTGCAGATTATTAATATGAAGATCTTTTAAAATTATATCTATTCTAATTTGATATATGATTATGTATAAATTGATATATCATTAACAAATTAATCTCTTTCATTATTTTATTAATAAATAAAATACA
>PYAF01003256.1:724229-761022 GCA_007407185.1 Glycine tomentella | reverse complement strand
ACGGACTGTTTATATATGAACTTTGGATATGTAATGAATGGACTGTGTGGTATGTTTGGTATCCTGGATTATATGTTTTACATAACGCATGAGAACTTTTATAATCTCTAAATTCGTTCGGAATTTTCATTTGAAACCTTCATTCTACCATCATTTTCAATTAATTTTGGGCATTTTTACTTCCGTTTTGAAAAAGAAAGAAAAAAAACGTAATTTCATAAAATAAGTACGAAGTAAAAGCAAAGAAGAAGCGGTCGTTACAGTCAAAGGGAAATTTGGTGAAGAAAAGAATTACAGATATTAAATTTCATTCATAGGCATTTTCGCGACCCTTCACGCTTTCTCGCTTCACAATTCACACTTGTTCATGCTCAGTGCTCAGTGCTCACCACCATTCGCTTCTACCTCCACTCGCTGTTCGCTCCGATCGTCGTTCTCACCGCTGTCGACCCATCGTTCGCACTCACCAGTCACAAGTAAGACGAAGTTGACTGTGAGCTTGGATAGGAGAGCCGAGGGAGTGGGTGGTCAGGGCTTCATGTACGCCAGCGGCATCTTTGGCAGGTCGATGTTGGGGTTCACTTTCTTCCACGACTCCGTGAAGGCTGAACCACCGCAGGAGTCGTCGGGGGAGAGGCGGCGGAGGGAGGCGCTGGAGAGGAGGGAGGTGGTTGCACGACAGAGCATCGCGAGATTAGGGTTGGAGAGAGAGAATGGGAGTGTTTGTTTGTGTTTGATGTTGATGCACTGATGTGAGTGAGAGAGAGAAGTGTGAAAAGGGGCGAAAAGTTTGAAGCAAGTGGTTGGTATGTGAGAAATTTTGGGAGCAAGTGTGCAATTTTTAATAACGTGGAGCAAGTACTTGGTCTGTGAGAAATGTGGGCTTATATTGAAACATTGGGCTCTAACATGTCTCAACAATGGGACTTGATTTCTTCACCTCCCATTTTTTATAAATTCTCAACTTACTCCTTTCATCTTTTTTCCTTTCTTCATCCTCTTTCTCCCATAGCAGCACTTTATATATATTTACTTGCAATGCATGCTTCTTCTTTGAAAATTTTTTTTATTACATTGATGGGTATTGTTAATGATATGATTTGATTTAATGTAAATAGGGAAACTAGGAATATGGAATATATCTCTAGCTGATTTTTAAGGATTTAATTCCTTTTTGTAATTACTCCTTTGATTATAAATAGAGGCTTAGTGTGATCATTCTTGACACACAACATTACAAAAATAATACTCTTACATGATATCAGTAGTTTAGATTTATTTTTTTGGCGTTTCTTGACTGCGATGAACAGTACTCGTGCATGAACAGTACCACACAAGCCTTCAACGCCGTTTCCCTCTCACCAGGCTGCCTTTTTTTGCTGATGACCTCTAGGGGTAGGATCGCCTCCCTCCGACGACCCAGCTCCTCAAATCGCGCGGCCTGACTCCGCCGCACGCGCTCCGCAAAAAAAAATAAAAAACAAAAAACCTCTGTCCAACCCTTTTTGATCTCTTCCTCATGGCCTCTCTACAAGTTCCCTTGGTGATACCGGCTCTATGGTCACTTTTACCAATGTTCCCTGATTCCTTGCGAGAAGTTGAGTGGTTCCGACAATTATAGTACCTGGGCAGCCGCTGTCCTCCTTTGATTCCAAGGATAAGGACGTGCCGACCACTTGACTACTTGCGCCTCAGAGATTCCGGCCAATGATCGCGCTCGATGGCAACAGATTGGTGCCTCTTTATGCAGCGTCCTTTGGTTCTCTACAACTCCCACTCTTCAGCCTCAATACCAGGCGTTTCCCACCTATTACGAGGTTTGGACCAAAGCCAAACGCGTCTACTCTAATGATGTTCACCGTCTCTATAGTGTGGTGACCGCTATGCTCTCCACTCGGCTTGAGAATATGGATATGTAAACGTATCTTGGTAAGCTAGATCGTTTGATTGTTGATTATAACAATCTAATGCCTTTCACTACCAATGCAGAGACATTTTATCGACAAAGTAACCAGTTCTTTATGGTTCTTGCTCTTGTCGGACTCCCGCATGACCTTGATTCCATCAGAACCAGATATTATCCGGTACTATTGTTCCTACACACGACATGATTAGTGAACAGCTTTTACGTCTCTCCACCCCGCATGCTTTTGGACATCCCTCTGCTCCTTCTGCGGATGCCTCCGCCCTTGTCTCCTACTCTTCTCATCGTGGTGGCCGCAGCGAGGGCCGTGGTGAAAAAAGTCGCCCTCGTTGTACTTATTGCAACCGCTTTGACCATGTCGAAGCCGAATGTCGCACCAAAGCCCGGGAGCAGTTGAAGACGACTAATGTGGCCCAGGTCACCGCACCTACTGATGTTACTATTTCCACCACTGAGTGTCATGATTTCCTCCAGTTCCGAGTAGCCCAACAATCTGCCTCGCCTGTTACCACCGTGGCTCACTCTGGTAATCCTGTAGCCTTTGTCTCTCAGTCTTCCACCCTTGTACCTTGGATCCTTGACTCTGGTGCTTCTGATCATATGACTGGTAACCAATCTCTTTTCTCTCAGTTGTCTTTTTCCGACTCCTTGCCTTCTGTCACTCTTGCAGATGGCTTCCATATTAAAGTTCATGGCATTGGTCAAACTCACCCACTCCCTCACCTTTCTTTGAACTCTGTCTTATTTGTTCTTGGTTGTCCCTTCAATTTAATTTCCATTTGCAAGCTCACTCGCTCTCTCAATTTCTCCGTTTTATTTGTTAATAACTCTGTTCTTACTCAGGATCGACGTACTGGACGAACGATTGGAGCAGGACATGAGTCTAGGGGATTATACCAGCTTTCACCATCGGTTGCCTACGTCTCTAGTACCTCTCCTGATCTTGCCCACCAGCATCTCGGTCATCCCAACTTAGAAAAATTACGTCTTTTAGTACCTAGTCTTTCTACACTTACATCCTTCCAGTGTGAGTCGTGTCAATTAGGAAAGTCTGTTCGTTCTAAAAGTGATGCATCACCTTTTACTTTAGTTCACTCTGACATTTAGGGTCCTAGTCGAGTCTATTCATCTTTAGGCTTTTACTATTTTGTGACGTTTATTGATGATTTTTCCCGTTGCACTTGGATGTTCTTTATTAAAAATCGCTCCGATGTTTTCTTTGTTTTTCAAGCCTTTTTTAATGAAATTAATAATCATTTTGGGACGCCTATTAAAACCTTACGCACTGATAATGCTAAGGAATATTTATCCTCCCACTTTCAGTCATTTCTTACCTCACAAGGAATTATTCATCAGACAACATGTGCTCACTCACCACAACAAAATGGTGTGGCTGAACGGAAAAATCGTCACCAAGTTAAAACAACTCGCACCCTCCTACTTCACTATAATGTCCCTCTCCGCTCCTGGGGTGATGCGCTTCTTACTGCCTGTTATCTCATCAACCGCATGCCCTCATTCGTCCTCAACAATTAGACTCCATACTCCCTTCTAAATCCTCAACATAACATCTATCCTGTTCCTCTCCGTGTCTTTGGTTGCACTTGTTTTGTTCATGACCTTACTCCAGGTACAGACAAACTTTCTATCAAGTCTCTTAAATGTATTTTTCTGGGTTACTCTCGTCTTCAGAAAGGATACCGTTGTTTCTGTCCTCAACTTCAACGGTATCTTGTTTCTGCTGATGTTACTTTCTTTGAGCCTACCCCTTTCTTCTCTACTCTCGCTGCTCCTCTGGATCTGCATGTTCCGCCTGTTGTTCCAGCTCCAGTTGTCATCCCTGCCCCGCCCCCACTCGTTACTTATCAGCGCAGACCACCGGTGCTTCCACCTACTGGTCCCCCAGCATCATCTCCTACTCCAAATGCTCATCCACCATCGCCGCCTGAGTCTGAACTTCCTCTTGCCCTTCGCAAAGGTATTCGATCATCTCGCAATCCTAATCTTTTATATGTTTGTGCTCTTCATTATGATCATTTGTCTTCTTCCTATTTTTCTTTTATTACCTCTTTGGATTATGTGTCTATCCCTAAGTCTACAAGTGAAGCCATGAGTGATCCCCGTTGGCAACAGGCGATGTTGGATGAAATGGGTGCTTTAGAGGCAAGTGATACCTGGGAGCTAGTTCCCTTACCTCCTGACAAAACTACAGTCGGTTGTTGCTGGGTTTATACAGTGAAGGTTGGACCGGATGGCAATATTGATCGCTTCAAAGCTCGCTTGGTGGCTAAGGGCTATACTCAGATCTTTGGCCTCGACTATGGCGACACCTTTTCCCCCGTGGCAAAGATCACTTCTGTTCGTCTTTTCCTTGCTATGGCTGCCATCCGCCATTGGCCACTTCACCAGCTGGACATTAAAAATGCCTTCATGCATGGTGAGTTGCAAGAAGAGGTTTACATGGACCAGTCCCCCGATTTGAGTTTTTCTGGTGGTGCCCCTCTGGTCTGTCGCCTTCACCGCACTCTTTATGGCTTGAAGCAATCCCCCCGTGCCTGGTTTGGTCGCTTCAGCTCCACCTTACTTCAGTTTGGTATGACCCATTCTGAGGCTAACCACTCTGTTTTCTCACTCCACTCTTCCTCTAGACTGTGTATTTATTTAGTTGTCTATGTGGATGACATCGTTATCACTGGTGATGACTCTGATGGTATCCGCCGACTCAAGTCTCACCTTCACAGTCGGTTTCAGATCAAGGATTTGGGTTCGCTCAAATATTTTCTCGGCATTGAGGTTGCTCAATCCGCCTCTGGCATTGCTCTTTCCCAGAGGAAATATGCTCGACATTCTCACCGAGACTGGTATGCTTGACTGCTGCCCCAGTGATACTCCTATGGACCCGAATGTCAAGCTTCTTCCGGGTCAAGGGGAGCCACTGGAAGACCCGGGAAGATATCGCCGACTTGTTGGTAGACTTAATTATCTTACTGTCACCAGGCCAAACATCTCATTTGCAGTAAGCGCGGTAAGTCAATTCCTCAATGCTCCTTGTGATAGCCATTTGGATGCTGTTATGCGTATGCTTAGATACATCAAGAATGCACCTGGTCGCGGACTCCTATATGAAGACAAAGATAATGCAAAAATTGTCTGTTACTTGGATGTTAATTGGGCAGGATCACCATCAGACAGGAAATCCACTTCTGGCTATTGTGTTCTCATTAGAGGAAACTTGATCTCATGGAGAAGCAAGAAACAGAATATGGTTGCTAGATCTAGCGTTGAAGCTGAGTATCGTGCCATGGCAGCTGCTACATGCGAAGTTGTATGGCTTCGAAAACTTCTCCAACAATTACACTTTGGAGACACTCGGGACACCAAGTTCATCTGTGACAATTAAGTTGCCCTTCACATTGCATCTAATCCGGTCTTTCATGAGCGAACTAAACACAGAGATCGATTGTCATTTTGTGAGAGAGAAAGTGTTTTCGGGAGAAATCACTACTGACTTTGTCAACTCCAATGAACAACTGGCAAATATGTTCACTAAATCTCTCAAAGAGTCTCGCGTTGATTATATTTGTAACAAGCTGGGTACATATGACATATATGCTCCAACTGGAGGGGGAATGTTAATGATATGATTTGATTTAATGTAAATAGGGAAACTAGGAATATGGAATATATCTCTCTAGCTGATTTTTAGGAAATTCATTTTTGTAATTACTCCTTTCATTATAAATAGAGGCTTAGTGTGATCATTCTTGACACACAACATTACAGAAATAATATTCTTACAGGTATTATTAGTTTTGTTTAATTTTTTTGTTAAATTATTGAATATTAAATGAAATATACACTATATAAATTAAAAATATTATTTAATATTAAAATGTGTCCCAATGTGTCGAAATTCATAATTTTTTAAGATTGATGTGTCGGAGAATCGAGTCATGTCGTGTTACGTGTCGCGTGTCGGTGTCGATGCTACATAGGATAAAACCCATTTTATCCTATTCAACCCAAAGATTGCTCATATTTCAGATGGAAAGTAAATATGGACAAAGATTCAATTATAATGTACTACACCATGTTTCAAAAAATCAAGATAAGGGGACGCTCCTCTATGCAAATACCATCCAAGTAGAAAAGCAGGCAGTCAATGAAGCAAAAAGCAGTGGATGTAATGTAACTACCAAAAAAATTAAAAAGGTGTTATTTCCATGCTTGTGAGGATACAGGAATGAATTTTTACCTGAAATAATCTTGCGCTCATTATCCACAGAAACAGGGTTTCCTTCTGTAGGTTGTGATGAAGGTTGTTTTTCTGGTTGGTCAGGCAAATTAATTGTGCCAGATGGAACTAGAGCAGCTAGATCAGGTGGATGATCTTTCCCCACTGGAGGATTGGCCTGCAAGGGGATAAAGAAGAAATATGATGACTAACAATGACTAATAGGTTAGCTAATAAAAACAGGACAAGAAGTGTCCTTAAATTTACTCACCTCGAAATCAACATATGAGGGATCCCTTCCTATTAACTTGAGAAATTTGTCAAGATCATTAGAGTTTATAGCTGCAAGCATGTAGATGATTGGACTCTAATTAATATATAGACCAGTGAAGTGCATCCAAGCATAATGTACTGACAGTGGACCTGAACTCTGATTCATATTGTATCAAACTAGTTGAGCTAAAGATATCAGCAGGCAACAAAAAGACTAAAGAAATATTTAATTTAAAATTTTGTTATGATTATGAGAAAACACGAAAGGAATACATCAATATCATCGACTGATGACACCAGACAGATCATAGAGCCTCAGAAGCAGTTAAAAGATACAATACATTATTTTCTAAATTTTTCTGACATAAAAATATGTAAAATGATTAAGAGTAATAAAATTGATCATGATAGTAACTTTCAGCTAAGCCTCCTGTTTGTAGTCAAATTCTCTTCGTCACAATAATTTCTAAACTACTGGTAATTTGGTAGCTTGACAAATATATGTTAACTGATAATCTGTAGGCCTCAATTGATATTTGGTAAGCCTGAAAGGCATATATATGTCTTAAGACCCACAATTTCTTCAGCTGCCTTGGTGAAAGTAAGACAACACACTATTAGATCAAATAGTCAAAAGCACTTTAGCATAAATGGACTAACATATTCAATAGGAATTAGGAAGGATGTCTGTCCATACCAACTTTAGTGAATCACAGAATTCTAAGATTTTGATGGTTCATTATCTTGTGTAGACTATACTTATCATGTATTAAAGCTATAAGTTAAGATATGAGAACTATAGTCAAGAAATGTAACTATATCTCTCAAATGCTTTCTTAATTCTAGTCATCAAACATATCTTCTTTCTCAATTAAAGAATCAGCAAACCTAATCCAGGATTATAATCCCAAGCATCCCCTTTATTCACTATTATTTTTGTTCATAGTCACAGCTGGACTGACTAAAATCTAATACTGTGATTGCTAAAGGTTACCTCTAGGATTTTCTACCAATAAAGCATTACCCAAAAAATTGTAAAACCATCCACAAAATATGAGATACAGCAACAATAAAATTATGTAGGTATAAACTTTACTGATTTCATATTCATTTAAATTCTTAACAAGAATGCCTTCATTATAGAACAACACTTACACGAAAGAAATACTTATTTTATAAGTTTTAAGGGTTACTAGAAAATGTGAAACTGGAATTTTCCTTTCATAAAGGAGACTTCTCACTTACATATGGTCATGTCATTTGATAGCGGATGGAAGAAGCAGTGTTCCTGTGTCTTGAACCCGTGATCCAATAACAGTGAAACATCTCTTCAGAAAGCGAAAGATGTCACACATATGAGACAAATTAGTTTCTTTCAAATATATTCGCTGATTCAGTCTGAACATTGAGGACGAGCCCTGGCACAGCGGTAAAGTTGTGTCTTGGTGACTTGTTGGTCATGGGTTCGAATTCAGAAATAGCCTCTTTGCATATACAAGGGTAAGGCTGCGTACAATATCCCTCCCCCTTACCTGTGCATAGCGTGGAGCCTCCGGGCAATAGGATACGTAGTTTTTTTTTTTTAGTTTGTTTATTCAGTCTGAACATTGTTTGTAAACACACTTAAAAGCATAACACCACTACATAAGATGATCATCAACAGGCAATGCAGTATCATTACCAACTATCAAAGCAAATTTTGCTACAGTCACGACAATGTTAATCAATAAGCATGCTACAGTTCATTATTCAATTGAAGGTCATTTTCAAGCTGATGGAAAAAGTATGAATAAATTTGAACTCAGTTTTCTTATTTCCCTAAACAGAGCTTTATAAAAAAATCGTTGCCATGGATTTCAATACAAACCACATTTATATTGAAATATGCCAAGGTTCTGGGTTGACTGTTAGAGAGGGGATGAGAGCGTAGTTGAAAAATTTCCTAGACTTTATCAAAATTCTGTACAACAATTAGAAGTGGTGAAAAATATCGGGAGATGGGAGGATGGTGAATGGGAATGGGAATCATCTTGGAGAAGGGAGTGGTTCGTTCACCTGGGAAATGGGAATTACAATTCAGAGATAGTTTGGCAACAGTTTTGGAAAATGCTACGTGCTTGCAGCATGTGGAGGACAAATGGATTTGGCTTGAAGATGGTTAAGGGGAATACACAACTTCATCAGCTTACAAGGCATTATATGTGCAGAAGTGGGCAAGCCAAATGGATGACGTGAAGGTTATTATATGGAAGATAAAGATTCCATCAAAAGCTATCATGTTAGTTTGGAGAGCATTTTTGGGTGCCAACCACGGATAATTTGTTTAAAAGAATATGGTTCTTCAACCGGAGGAAATATTATGCCCTTTTTGTAGGAGTTGTAACGAATCTATACAACATGTCCTATTCACACGTGATAAGGTGTATAAAGTGTGGCTGAGGTGTTATCAATGGTTGAATATACCTACTGTGTTGCATGAATCATCTGTTAACAATTTTTGGAATCATTTGGGTGTTCAAATTGATACGGAGGGATTGGAAAGATGGAAGACAGTGTGGTTTGTATGTTTCAATGAAAACAAGTTGGTACAGGATTAGCTTTACATCATGGTCATGGCTAAAGCATATGGACTCAAAGTTCTCGTACTCCTTTGTGCAATGGATATCCAATCCTGGATCATGCTTGAGAGTTTCAACCTCTCCTTCTTTGGAATAGCTAGAACACAATGAAGTGTTCGATGTTGCATGTGGTCAGGACTGTAGGGGGAAATAAGGATGATTCCAATTTGGGGGACACAGCAATAATGGTGTCTCCAAGTGGCCACGCACGACATGGTTGGTTGAAGGGTTGCCATTCATACATTGGTCAGCAGGGATATTTATTGCTATCATGTTGTGGTTGCATTTATATGTATTCGGTGGTTCTTTGGGGTTTCTTTATGGGCTTACAATGTTTTTATCATTTGGAATTGATGACTCCTCTGCTGGATATTTGGTTACTTAATATTTGGGTAGTCTATACTTAAATATGGTGTAACCTTGTATGAGGAGTGACGGGAGGGATTATATTTTCACATATGAACATTTACATTTGTAATATTTGGGTATTTGGGTATTACTTATACCATCTATCTATTATATTTCTTATCTTATCTTTGCCGATCAAAAAAATATTGAAATATGCCACAAATACCTTGCTATTTTATGTTTCATAGCCCTTTAAATATAATGTATCTCACAATCAGAAAACTTGATCAAAGCATCAATATTTAACAAGAATGAAATATTACGTATCTCATGCAGGAAGAATAATAATGATGATGATGTATACATACCGTGCAGATTCATTCACCACTGCAAATGGAGTGACACAACCCAAGGACACCTTTGAGTAAGGAAAAACAAGAACTTTGAATAAGTTAATGGAAATTTTAACCAAGTTTTTTGGTATATAACACTAACAAAATATTAAACTATGAAATGGTTTCTGTAACCAAGGGAGGAATAAATCCATAAATGGGATTAAACACATTAATACCAGACTAACTCAATCGGAGAATGTTCCAATGAGAATTAGTTTTCTTGTGCACTATTAATGGATAGCATCAAGCAACATTATAAAGATCTTTTATGCAAGAATCAAATTTGTTAAGCCAAGAAGTGCACACAAACATGTCTAAATATCAGATAGTATAAAGATATCTGTTAAATGTTAACTTATTAGTTGAAAATGGCTTTCTTTGACAAGGTAAAACAAAGACGCAATACGTTCCCGATAATAATAATACTAGTAAGTTAAAGAAATAAATGACTGTTTAAGCAGCAAAAGGATAGAACAAAGTCGCAGACAAACCTGAAGTATTTCACCTAAAGCCTCTGAAGGCGCCATTCTTAGACCTCCTTTTCCTAAACCAAGCCGCTGAGATAACACTGCTCGGATTGATGCAAGAAATAACAATCATGAATATCCATTAAAGCAAGGCCAAACAAGCAGGTCAACACATTCCAGTCAAAACCACAATTATCTGCACCTTTTATATCCACTTTGGTATCCTTTAAAGCAGAAACAAGATAAAACCGCTGTTTCTTGTCCTGTAAAACCAAATTAATCAGGGCATATGCATTATGCATACTTAAACAACAAAAGGGTGTTTTCTGCCTTGAATTCTAAACACGCATTACCTTCAAAAACAAACTTTTACTCACTCCAGCCCCCAAATGTCCAACATACTTTTCCTGTAGGAACATGAATTTAGAGTCAGAAAATAACAAAACCACACATGACCAAAGTATGCACAGTGCAATCCACATTCTTTAAACGCTCATTACCCCTTCCTCCACTGTCAAAATAGCCGGATGTTCATACTGGGAAAAATTAATATGAAGCTCCTGAAAATCACAGAACAACAACACTCAGCACAACGAATGAAACGAAAAAAGTTCGATAAATAAAATAAAATCACAAATAAACAGTGCATCATCATCATCACAAATAATGGAGCATGGAGAAATTGATTGATTAAAAGATCATGGAGCTTATAAATTGAATGACATGGGACAATGAAGCACACCCAGATGAAAACAAAGTAAGGCAATTCATAATGATGAAAAAGAGACCTTTAATCGTGCAAGAAGCAGTTCCTTTGAAAACCCCATTACTTTGTGCAGAATGGAAGAGAGAGGCGTTTGCAGAGGCCGAAACCCTCGGATTGGTTAAGAGAGTGTGTTGGACTGTTCAAAAAATGTGTTCCTGTGGAATGCAAGAGTTGTGCTTCCTATACCATTCACTTTTCTTATACACCCAGCAGAAAATTAGAAATCCAAAAATGCCCTTCATCATTTTGGTTAAATCTTATACACCATTCTTAGCTTTATTTGTTTTTTTTTCTTGTGTTCATGTGCTTTGTTCTTCTGTGCTTTTGTGCTTCACATTTAGCATAGAATCCGTATTGTTGTCTCCGATTGGTGGTGTCGATTTTGTGGTTGCAGAGGTGATCGTGAGTGGCGGTGGTAGCGGTTGTGGCTCGTCGGAAACCCGTCGGAGGTACACTCTCTGCAGTATGCTATAATCCGTAAGTAGTCTTATAGATTGGCAATTCGTATGCACCTTACAGATTGTCAATCCGTATGCACCTTATGGATATCCAATCCGTTAGGTCCATACGGATTGTCAATCCGTATGCACCTTACGGATTGCCAATCCGTATGAGTACATTTAAAGATTTTTAAACTTTTGAATGTGTAATACTTAAAATTTTTCCTTTAATTTTTGTAAATATATGTTTACATTTTTCCTTTTATTTTTTGAATGTGTAAAACTTTCATGTTTACCCAACATACATAATTTTTTATTACTATAAAAACTTAGATGTGGACATTAACATTGTGTTTTTTTAAAAATAATTGAAAGCACATGGAGTTGCACACATTAAGGAAAAAGGCGAATCTAGTTAAGTATTTAAACACATGGAGTTGCACATAGTAATAATTAAAAACATACAGAGAGACAAACATAATAACAAATGAAAAGCAAAAATAACCAAACTAATCATAGTTCGAAGACGTGTTCTTCCATTTGAATCATTATAGTGAGCATCATGTCCGACATCTGCAACTGTTATTGGGGGTTGTTGGGTAGCTAGTTTGTTAAAAATAGCTAAAATTTCTATTGGAGAAAAATGTTTCCAGTAGTTGGATTCTGCTAACACCTTTAAGACGTCTTCATCGGTTATCAACTCTATTATGTGATATTCGATTGTTTTATTTGAATATTTTGCATGAGCTGGTTGTCGGAAAAACAATTTTCTAACCACTTGTGAGTTATGAATTCCATAAGGGGGAACTCCTACGGGCGCAACTTGATGACATCCTTGAGTGTTTCAATGTTGCATCCTGAAGGAAGTTAAAATCTTATTGGATTTGTTCCAATGAACGAGTAACCCACAAAATCCCCTTATCGTGGTATGTTCCACTTGCCATTGTAATATAGCATTGCATCATGTGTAGGGACGATGGTGGATTGGAGTAGGTTGAGTATATCATCGGGTGTTCTGTTGATGGTACATAGTAATTCTATAGGGCCAACACACCGGTATTGTTCATTGGACATTAACATTGTGCAAACATCATCATCATTTGTGAGTTGCATAGAATGAAAAAAATATTGCTGACCTACATCTATGGATGGTTGTCGATAGTATATTTCATGCACATATTGGTCATCGGTTAGCTGAAGGGTGTTCTGCATCCTACTCTTGAATGTCTAAAAAGAACAGTCATCAGGGACCCGCATTGGTATTGGAGTAGGACATTGAAAATAAACATCAGTTTTCTTGTGTTTCAGTGATCCATTTGGAAAAATGAATGCTAATTTGGAGTTAGCAATGGTCTGACTACTTGTTTCTCCTAAGAATGCCATATTATTGAGAATGAATTTTGTTTGCGGAGGTTTGTTGTGTGGGAGTGACTGGTTGTGTTAGCGATGTGTTGTGTTTTTAATAGAAGCTTGTTTGGAATCCAATGTTGATTGAGACATGTCAAGCAGAGTGTTGTCAATTTTGACTACATAGTGTTGTAGATAGTGTTGTCTTTCTATATATTGTATGGTGTTTTGCAATGTGTTGTCATTGCAGGACCTTTTAAAAAGCACGGTTTCAAACGAAATTTGAATTTTTGTATTTATGAAGACTGTATAATTTGGTGTATTCGTATAATTTGGTGTATTCAAATGAATGTATTTGTGTTTTGAACTTTTGTTTAGATGGACAATGATGATTGGATGTATGACGGTATTATGTCTGAAGAATTTAGTATGCCGGAAGACATTAATATGACTGAAGACAACAAAGACGCACCTTCTGCGTTTGAAAATAACATGTGTTTAGTTGACTGTTCTGATGCCTTCGTTACTTCCGAGGTATTTTTTGATGTTGTCTTTTGGTAAATGGTGTGATGATTAAATATTTGTTAAGATTTAACGTTGATGAGATTGCAATGTTTTTGTAGGTGTTCCACTCGCGTGAAGAGTTATTACAATGGGCCCGTAGAGTTGCGTATGAGATTGGCTTCGTAGCTGTCATAATGAGATCTGACACAGCAACTGGAAAAAGGGGGAGGACCTCATTTATTTTAATTGGTTGTGAAAGGAGTGAAAAATTTAGAACATTCAATAAAGATTTAGTCCGTACGATGACTAGCACCAGAAAGTGCGATTGTCCTTTTAAGTTGCGAGCAAAACCAGTTTTGGGTGGTAAAGGCTGGATGGTGAAGTTAATATGTGGGACTCATAACCATCGTTTGGCTAAGTCATTAACGAGACATCCATATGCTAGTCGTTTGACTGAGGGTGAGAAGCTTATTGTTGCTGATATGACAAAGTCAAAGGTGAAACCGAAGAATATTCTTCTAACTTTGAAGGATCACAACCCAAACAATTATACAACATTGAAACAAGTTTACAATGCAAGATATGTGTACCGTACTTCTATAAGAGGCAATAATACTGAAATGCAACACTTGATGAAGCTTTTTGAACGTGACATGTATATCAACTGGCATAGACCGAAGGACGAAAATGTTGTACGCGACATTTTCTGGTCACATCCAAATGCAGTGAAGTTGATAAATGCATGTCATTTGGTATTTCTCATAGACAATACGTACAAAACAAACAGGTACAAACTCCCCCTGCTGGACATTGTCGCTGTCACACCTACTGGGATGACATTTTCAACTGCTTTTGCATATTTGGAGGGCGAATGAATAAACAATCTTGTATGGGCGCTTGAACGATTTAGGGAGCTTTTTCTGAAAAGTGATCTTTTCCCTGAAGTCGTTGTTACTGACAAAGACTCAGCCCTGATGAATGCTATGAAGACTGTTTTCCCAAACACAACGAACTTGTTGTGTCGGTTCCACATTAACAAGAATGTGAAGGCAAAATGTAAAACCCTTGTGGGACAAAACAATGCATGAGACTATATGATGGATGCATGGAGGAGTCTGGTAGATTGTGATTCTAAAAAAGAATATGAAGACTGTGTTACGAAGTTTGAATGTGCTTATGCACCATGGTCAATCTTTGTTTAGTACGTGAAAGACACGTGGTTGAATCTGTTAGTATATGGATGTCCTAGAGACAATCTTTTCATTAGATTAGGACGTACATGTACTTTTCATATTGTCATGAATAAATTATAAGCGCTCTTTGTCTTGTTTCATATTTTGTCTCGATATCATTATTAATATATGAGTAACTGGATAAAACCCTTGGAATATAATAGGTATCTCTTGAGTATCAGTGATGGGATCACGATCATGAGGATTCAAGGATACCAGATGTCTACTCCTAAATTTTAAGTTCCTAGTTTAGAGATACTGAGAATGGGGATCAATGTTTTCAGGTAAGACTAGCACGGCTTAACTACTTGTATGCAGATACAAGGTAAAGACCTCATGAGCTACAGACATGGAGATGTCTTAGCTAAAGTCGTGGGTGGACCTATAAAGCTATAGCTCGCACTGAACGGACCCACAAAGAGACTCTATGAGGAAATCTCACAGATAGTATCATTAGAGTAGTCTCTTATTATTTGGGTATGTCTTTCCTTAGACCAGAAGTTTTCACCTAGACCGTGTTCTAGAAGACATGCTTTGATTATATACCTCGTCTGCCTGAAACATGGAGACACATAGGTATACCTTTGGGCATGTCCTGAAAGAACACTAGTCTAGGGTGACTAGCTGAAGGAATTCGTCAAATCTCTGTGAGAGATTAGGTTATCTGTAAATCGGAGAAATCGAGATGACATTTACAGGACTTGGGAATCTATGCATAGTAAAAGAAATCATGAGATGATTTGCCTTTAGAGTTAGTAAAATTAGAGACTCCCTATTTAATATTAAAGCTTACCCTAGATCGCAAGGGCTGATACGTTTCCTTACCCTAGGTTTTATGGGAAGGTAACCGAGATGAAAGGAAATACATACGGAAACCAAATAGATTTAATAGGATGATCTTGTCATTTACCTAACTAGTTCTGGGCCAACAAAGCATTGCTAGTGCTCTGTGTTGTCATTAAATGAGTAGTGGCCTTGTTGGGCCCAAACTCATTTATGTCAGTAGCTATGTTGGACCTAATGGGTCACACACTAACACTTTATTGTCATGACATTATAGCATTAAAGGTTTTGGGCTAATAATGGTTGTTGGTCCAATAAAGAGTTTAGATACTTATCTTAAAGAGAGATGGGCGCATGAATGGAGTTAATAGGCTTGGATAGTCCAAGACATTATTAATTAATTTAAATAGTTAAATTAATTATCTAATATTTAAATTTGATAATTTAAATTTTGAATTTAAATATTTGAACTTAAATATGAATTAATTATAGTAGTTAGTTTCATATCAAAAGGAGAAGATAAGAGCTAGATTTGAATTTGAATTCAACTAGATTATGGGCTTACATACGGTTGATATATGATTATCATTTGGCAAAAATAAATCCCAAGTAATTGACTTGGTCTTAGGAGGATAAGATAGGAGATTGTTGGCAATTTTTGAAATGCAACAACTCTATCTTTTCTTCACGTGTGGGATGCTTCATGATCAGGATTTTTGGTTAAAAAATCTGACTCAAACTCTTCTATAAAGTGTGCTACTGTGATCATAGTTCAAATATAGTTTTTAGAGGAAAAATCCTATCTACTTTCCTCTATTTTCACGTGCCCCCTTGTGTGAGTTTTGGCTGAAAATTCAGCCACCAATATCATCTATTGGTAAGCCTCTTAGATAAGTAAAAACACTTTAAAATCTAACCTTTTTCCTCTCCATTGGTGTGCCTAGCCTGCTTCCTTTGGTGTTTTTTGGTAGCCTTCAAGAAGTGTTCTTGAGTCTTGACAAGAAGTGGTGTAGATCAACATTAGAGGGCTTGTATCTTCAAGCCTATCCTTGATCATCAAATTTTTAATATAAACAAGGTAACATCTATGTCCTAAAGAATGATTCTTGTGTGGTATGTGTGTTTTCGCTTGAAATTTTTTTTTTCTCACATGCCTTGGGGCTTCAAGGCCCCATCTTTCAGAATCCACACAAAGAAAGATTTGTAATGGCATGGACTAATAAGGTCATGCATTTTGGAAACACAACAACTAACAGGTATCAAATCGTAAAACCCTTTTATTTTGTTGATATACAATTACATTATTTGATAAAATGTAATTATGATGTGTTTAAAATTGTAAGGTTGAGTCAGCTCATTGGAACTTAAAGAGACTATTGCAGAATAGCTTAGGAGATCTATGTACTGTTTTGGATGCCATGAACGATATGATCACCTTGCAACACAGTGAAATAAAGTCATCTTTTAAGAGAAGCACACATGTTGTTGGCCATGCGTTTAAAGGGACCTTGTACAAAAGACTGATAGGCATGATTTCAAAGTATGCGTTAAATGAAATTGCTACAGAGTTTCAGCGAGTTGACTATGCACGTCTTGATCGCACTCGTTGTGGATGTGTGTTGAGAAGTACGCATGGTCTGCCTTGTGCGTGAGAGCTAGCTAGAATTGGTCTTGGTAGTATACCGTTGGCAACAGTACACATGCTTTGGCAGAGGTTACATTTTGAAGACCAAGGTCACAATGAGTGAAATCCACATAAAAGAAGAAATAGATGCCATATCGAAGCGTTTCTAACATCTTCATATGTATGGCAAAGTAACCCTGAAGAGTAAGCTCAAAGAACTAGTATATCCAGATACAACTTCCATGTGTCCTCCCGCTGAAAAGATGAAGACAAAAGGAGCACAAAAGAAACATCAAAGATCAACCAAGCGGGATCCATCGTACTTTGAGTAAGTGGATGTGTTTCATTCGCAGCATGATAGTTGCTCATCTCATCCCCGTTCTGCGTCAACATCTTCAGGAACTATGCCCTTTTGTAATATCCCAATGCTGGATCAATTTCTCCCATGCATGAAGAACTACATTTTAAATGTCAGTGATGTTAAAGCATATAGTAACTGCGGTTATTGTGTTATTGCGGGCTTACTTGGTTATGGTGAAGATGCTTGGACTGTGGTGCGCAATCATTTGCTCAAAGAACTTGCAGAATGGTCTAATGAATATATTATCTTGTTTGGTGGGTTACATAAATTTGAGCAGTTAAAAAGGTCACTCTTGGTGGATGAGTTGTCAAAGGTACATGTTATGCTTTGTTTTGATATGTATATGGTATATTGGTGGGTTATTGTACTAATATTTTTTTATGTGATGCCTCACGGTATAACATTATAGTTGTTTGTGGTGGCAGGCAACAATTGATGAATGGATGAATATTACTGACATGGGTTACGTGATTGCCTCACGGTATAACATTGTACTTGTTTGTCTTTCTCTCTAACAAAGTATAACGTTTTTCCCTCTTAGAAGTAAACCGCCTAGAGATGCTGGTGTACATCGGGTCTTTTGTATTGGTCACGTGTATAGAAATCATTTTGTTTAGGTATTATGAATATCATTTAATTTGTTTACACTGACTACAACAAATATTATTATGAATAACAGTATGAATCATGATTTGCATAGGTATTATTGCGAGACGGATGTCCTATACCGTCAACTGCTTTGTTATGGTTAAGAAATTGTTATTCACAAGCAAAAGAGTGGTCTGCTAGTTATATTAGTCGAATGCAGAGGTATATCAGTTTGACGAGAATTCCAACGGATTATGTGGATTTGGGGTGTTAAAGATTCACATTTTACATCATTAGATTAAACTATGAAATGAAATGAAATGAAATATTTGTTCAATATCAACGGATTATGTTTAAACGATTAACACAATCATCACAATGTTTACACATATTTTCATAAAAAATGTCAAAAGTCAAACTCGCCGTGATCCATTCCTGGGACGTCTAGACCGCACATACACTATCCTATCCTCACATACACTGCGTGCTATTGTGATACATTGCTCAACTATCTCGTATGCTTCAGTGCCATCGGTAACCATTCGAAGATCTATCATGCGTTGCAACCTTCACGCAATGGTCTGGAATGTGCCCTGAATATAGTATGCAAAAAATAGATTAGACAACAAGTCCATACAATTTTGAAAATGACAATCAAATTAAATCCACAATTTTGAAAATGACATTCAAATTATACCCAAGTTTCAGTCACACTTACCAATGCATGTCGAGGAATGTTAGCCTGATCATCTTCAACTACATCTGCCTGCACAACATGTGATGGATCTGGCACAGAAGGTAGTACCATATGTGGCACGATAGGAGGACGTCGTATGGCCTCCCAAGTCTGTGGCGGGGTCATGAACGGGTGCGAGATTTGGTAGAACCAATCGAAATAATCCGCCACAACCTGATCAGGTAAAGTAGTCATGTCTCCGGTGACTGTAAGATGTTGAGAGAAACGAAGCCACCTGTCATCAACCTCTTTAGTGGATGGGGAATGTAAGCTGAGAAGAACAGAAATCCTCTGAACGAATCCAAACTGTCTCAGTACCCTTTCAGGTTGGTATCTGAAAATTGATGGACCCCACCGGATATGACCTGAGAACAGAGAAATGACCTCAAACTCACGGAATGCACGGTGATTAGTGTATGGGGTCCAGCAAACACCGTCTGTCGGCAACCTATCTAATCGCTTACGCTAGGTTGTGACAGGTAATGCCTTGCCTGGCTTCCAGCGACACGCCCATGGTTGCCTCTCAACATAGTCATCATCTGCAATCATGTTGGCAACTGCAGGAAAATGCTCGTAGACCCAACATTGCGTGCACAATGAAGTAAACACAAATAACCAATTGCATGACAACCCAAACATTATATAACAAACAAAAGCCACAGACATTGTCATAAATACTTGCAGCAAACTAATATAACCAGCAAGATGTTTTCCATGGTGCTGACACGCGTAGTTTAGGTTCTCATACATGTGTTGGAGGGCAGCCGCTCCCCAATTGAAGCCACCAGACTGATGCAGATCACGAAATGCCTCCAAGAATACCACACCGATATGTGTGACACTCTTGTTAGCAAAGATCGTGCATCCCACCAAATGAAGTAAATAAGCTCTAGCTGCCACTGTCCACTGCATAGCTTCACACTTCGCAAAGTATAACTCTCTCGGCCAAGAAAGACAAACATATGCTCCATGGCATTGTTTCGTCTCTGCTTCAGCCTCCTCAACAGTCACCTCAAGTAGCTCCACTACTAATTCAACAACATCATGTACATCTAGTACACTGTAGGTCTAGAACGCTCCCATAACTGGTAGATGTAGAAATGAAGCAACGTCGTCCAGGGTGATAGTCACTTCTCCGATCGGGAGATGGAAGCTGCTGGTTTCCTTGTGCCACCTTTCCACAAAAGCTGATATCAAACCACTATCACCTATCTCCAACGAACAGGTGATGAGTGGGCTTAATCCCGTCCCGGCCACCAAACCTTCAATCTGAGATGCAGGCCTTCCAAATTTTTGCACCTTTCTCCCATGAGGCGCCAACTTTAGCTCGGGGTGTTCCTGTAAAACTCGTTAATTAGCTACCTACATATAAATGGCAAATATCAATGTCAATGGAATTATATTTAAATATAATCATACCTCTCCTATCCAAACTTTTGCTGCAACATGATCAACATAAAGAGACAACACACAAGTGTCATGAGGCCCACCAGGAAAGCCCTCAGCCTCAGTCTCAGTGCTGCCATCCTTAGGTGCGACAACGTCACCAACATCTACACCTTCCTCAGTAGGCAAATCCTTAGCAACACCAGCCTTTGCGCGTTGTCTTTGTGTCAATGCTATCGGCCTTCGGCGTGCAGGGGGTTCTTCTTCGTTGACTTCTCTGGTCAAAGCCCTCCGTAATCCTATTGTCTTAACCATAATTTGACATTCAAACCAAATTCTTACATTACAACAGTGGTATTTATGAAGGCACATTACCCTCAAGACTTTTATTATGCATCCTACATTAGATGTTCCAAGAAACAGGGAAACAAATAACAAATAACTATGAATGTCAAAACTACAATAGCATACCTCACTAGTAAGAAATCATTAAAGATTGAACCAGTGAGATGGAAAAACTATAATAGCATACCTCCAAGAGCAAGAGTACTTGGCTATCTAACCTTACCCACCTTGTCCGTAAGAAGATATTGCACATGATTGGCGTAAACAATATACACTTGATTCAGAAACAATATACATATCCTTGTCATAAACAATATACACTTGATTGACATGGCTAACGATGTCCATGTCAATGTATCATGTGTCACATGCAAATATTGAAGATTTTTGTGCAATATCTTCTTATATTTGCTTCTCATTTTTTTACCTTATAGTTTGCAACTTAAATAATTTTTCAACTTAAAAAGTCTATACTCTAAAGTAGCTCGACGTTATAATTATTTTTGAAAAAAGTTTTAAATTATTCTCTTCGTTTGAACAAAGTATAAGACATTCATAACAAAAAACAAAAACCCAACTTATGATAAATACCAGGAGTTGACATTTTTCAAACTAACTTTCTAAATTAGCTTTTTACTAACACCTATATACATTTTGATGGTTTATGTATTACATTTCATTCAAGTGTGAGTAACCATTTCCTTAATCTTAACCTTCTTGTGATTCCAACAAGCATAAATAACCTCAAGAATAAATAGTAAATACGCCATATCATGTGACAACAATATCCACTCCAATATTCATCTCATTCAAGGTAACAAAACAACCAACGAAGAACCTCAACTACTCAAGATGTAAACCCAGCCCAACACACCTATTCAGAACCTTGATAGCAACCAAGCTCACCTCAACGCAACTTAACCCACAACCTAGCATTGTCAACAAGCATCTCAAGCCACAGTATGTAACAAAATCATTCCGTCACCCAACTACAACCACACGTTCACCAATTAACAATCCAACCAACTAGTGTAACATTGACTCCATAATAGGTAGGCAACTTACTTTACCTTTACATAGTTTAACATATATATCATAAATATTATAGCATCCCAAAATTAATTATGCTACACATATATAAATACAGAACAAGGTTATTTGAAATTGCACATATAAACCAAATGAGTACTAAAAAGCACACATACAAGTCTATGATCTTGATCCTAAGTTGTTACAAGGTCCACTCAAACAAGGTCCACTGAAGCCATTGAATCAATTTAAATTTCATTTACTCGCTCAAAGCTCTTTGCATTCAAAAAACCACAAAATACACATACAGATTGGAATCCGTAAGAGTCATACGGATTCCAATTCCTTCACACGGATTTGCAATCCGTACGGGCAATTTGAATGTTGAAACAGAGAAGACGATGCAACTTACCTCTGTCTCGGAACAAGTGATGACAGTGGAACCGGTGATGGTTACGGACGCTGACGGAAGGATAATGCGATAGAAACCGAACCACAGCTATCAGGTACTGTAGACGCGAAACGAAGAGGAAGAGGCACGTGAAATGAAGCGTGAATGGTGTATTGGAAAAGTTTGAAACCTTTGTATGTTGTGTGGATTTTCTAAAGGATTATTTTCGGAATTACACTATTCCTTGTTGGGTGTATTTGAATAATTGCTGGTGTAAGAAGCACAACTCCGAATGCAATTACTTTTTTTTTTCCATTCCCAAACCAAAATGTAGCGGGATGTGCTAAGTGCACTATATAAAATTATTATACACTATATTACTTTTTAAAAATGACAAAAATGCCCTTAGCTTTGTTGGTTTATTTATGTTGTTATGTACATTTGTGGCTCATTTTCCACTGCGCATTTGTCGGATTTGATGGTGCGAGAAGGTTGTTTCTGGCTGTGCGTTGGAGGTGTTGGTGTTAGAGGGTGTAGCTGTGGGTGGGTGGTGGTAGAGGCGTTATGTGTTGGAAGTCGTTGGAGTCGCACGGTGATTGGAGGTAAGTAATGCACTTTGTATAACATACGGATTTTGTAATCCGTATAGATGATACAGATTAAATAATCCGTAAGTGTAAATTGTATGGAAAGACTCATACGGAGCACAAAAATCGTATGAACCATACGGATCATCTAATTAGTATAATTTATGCGGATCAAGTAATCCGTATGAATTACCATACGGATCACCTAATCCGTATGGGTTAAAAAATTTTAAAAAAATAATTTAATTTAAAAAACATTTAGTTGTTTGTAATTGAATAAAAATGTAATCCGTTTGAGAGATTCTATTAAGTCACGTAACAGAAAAATATATATATATAAAAATAATAGATAAAAAAAATTTAATGTTGAATTTGTAAATTGAATTATGTATTCATGTAAATTTGTCTTGTATTTTGTAGGAACTTTTGTAATAGCGATGTTTTAAAAACATTGAAATTAATTAGAATTATATTATGAATTTAATTTTGTTTAAGATTATTATGCATATGTTTTGTCGATGAAAAAAATATATTTTTATTTGTCAAGATGAACAACGATCAATGGATATATGGATGAAGACATTGGAAAAGAAGCTGATGAGAATGAAAATGTAAATTGTTCAGTTGATTGTTCGGCAATCTTCAATACTTCCGAGGTATTTATTTGATTTAGCATTTAGTTAAAGTTGTATAATGAATAAATTAAAGTAAATGCATGATAGTTATAGATTAATTATTCTTGGTTGTAGGTGTTCCTTTCTCGTGAAGACATATTGAAGTGGGCTCGTAGTGTTACATATGATAATGGTTTCGTAGCTGTCATAATGAGAAGTGGAATGGCAAATGAAAAGCTAGGAACATCATATGTTTTAATTGGTTGTGAAAGAAGTGGAAAGTATAGATCATGGAAAAAGGTACGATACCTATCAATACTAGCAATAAAAAATGTGATTGTCCGTTTAAGTTGAGAGTCAAACCATTCTCGGGAGGTGAAGGTTGGATAGTAAAGGTAATATGTGGCACTCATAATCATACTTTGGTTAAGTCATTATGTGGACACGCATATGCTGGTCGACTAACTGAGGAGGAGAAGATCATTATTGCTGATATGACAAGGTCAATGGTGAAACCAAAGAATATTCTTTTAACTTTGAAGGAGCACAATGCAAATAATTATACAACATTGAAGCAAGTATACAATGCAAGATATGCATACCGGACACGTATCAAAGGTAATAACAATGAAATGCAACAATTAATGAAACTTCTTGCATGCGAATGTATGTTCATTGGCATAGAATGAAAGAAGAAAATGTGGTGTATGACTTATTTTGGGCACATCCAGATGTAGTGAAATTGTGCAATGGATATCATATGGTAATTTTGATAGACAGTACTTACAAAACAAATAGGTACATGTTTCCTTTACTTGACATTATTGGTGTGACACCTACTAGGATGACATTTTCAACTGCATTTGCCTATTTAGAGGCGGAACGCATAAACAATGTTCAGTGGGCCCTTGAACGCTTTAGAGGGATTTTTCTTAAAAGTGATTTTTTTCTAGATGTCATTGTTACCGATAGAGATTCAGCATTGATGAGTGCTATGAAAATTGTTTTTCCAAAGGCAACCAATTTGTTGTGTCGTTTCACATTGACAAGAATGTGAAGGCAAAATGTAAAACTTTCATTCGACAGAAGAACGCATGGGACTATGTCATGGATGCTTGGGGACTCTGGTTGATTGTGGTACTGAGAAGTCTTACCATAATTGTCTTACTAGTTTTGAAATTGCGTGTTCACCATGACCTACATTTGTTGATTATGTCAAAGAAACATGGTTGGATCCTCATAAGGAAAAGTTTGTAACAACATTGACAAATAAAGTGATACATCTTGGCAACATTACGACTAACAGGTAACCAAATTTGACTTACATGTCGTTGACGCTGTGATTTGTTGAACATAATGAGTTGTTGTAATAATAATGAACATGTTGTCTTGCAATGCAGGGTTGAGTCTGCTCATTGGACTTTAAAGAGGCTACTACAGAATAGCGTTGGAGATTTATGTAGTGTTTGGGATGCCATGAACAATATGATGATCCTGCAACATTCTGACATAAAGGCATCTTTGGAAAAAAGCATGAATGTCATCGGACATGTTTTTAAAGTAACATTGTACAAGAGACTTATCAGAATGGTGTCTAGGTATGCATTAAACCAGATTGGTGCTGAGTTTGAGTGAGTTCATTATGCGGGAAAAAACCCATCTCGTTGTGGATGTGTGATGAGAACTACCTATGGACTCCCTTGTGCATGTGAGCTAGCTAAATTTGTTGTTGGCAGCGTAAACCTAACAAGCGTTCATATATTTTGGCGAACATTATCTTTTTTAGATCAAGGTATTGATGCTGGGAAAATTCACATAACCGACGAGATGGATGCAATATCCAAACGTTTAGAGAAGCTTGACATGTGTGGCAAAGTGACACTGAAGACTAAACTTAAAGAATTAGCATTCCTTATTTAACTTCCATGTGTCCCCCCTCTGAAAAGGTCAAAACAAAAGGTGCTCCAAAGAATAAACAGGCAAGGCACAAAAAGTCAACCAAGCAGGATCCGTCTTACGTTGAGTATGTCGATGAATTACATTCAGAGCAAGATAGTTGCTCCACACAAAAAATGTCTGGTTCCAAATGTGATCAAAGAATGGAGAACAGGAACGTTCCTATGCTGAATCAGTTTCATCCCTTTATGGAGAAATTCATTGTTAACATCACTGATGTTAAAGTGGATGGTAATTGTGGATATCATGTAATTGTTGTCTTATTAGGTTATAGTGAAGCATCTTGGCCTTTGGTACGCAACCATTTGCTAAAAGAACTTGCAGAATGGTCTGACCATTATATAGCATTGTTTGGTGGGTTGAATAGGTTTGAGCAGTTAAAGAGGTCTTTTTTTTGTGGATGGCTTAACAAAGGTAACAAAATATTGATTTTTAGTTATTGGTATATATATATATATATATATATATATATATATATACGAAAGTCTTTCTTTAACTCACTTATTTGGGCACTAATACGGTAATTGTGTAAGTAACAATGGATAAATGGATGGATATTACGGATATGGGTCATGCCATTGCATCTAGGTATAATGTCATTGTTGTTTATCTATCACTCCAACAAAGTATGACTTTTTTTCCTCTAAGAAGCCAACCGCCAAGAGATCCAGTTGTTCATCGCGTTATATGTATTGGTCATGTGTTTGGTAACCATTTTGTTCAGGTATATCATTTTTTGTTACTTGCACATTTTTAAAACCTACAATTGTGTTTAATGATTTTTAAATGATAAACTTATTGAAACAGGTTGAACTCACAGACAATTGTCCTATCCCATCAATATCATTGTTGTGGTTTAGGCACTGTTCGAATGAAGCGAAACACTGACTCATTCCCTACATTGATCGAATGACAATGTATACTAAAATGTAAATCCAATGCCTACAGTTAACCCACTTGTACCATTTTAATCATTTGAAGGGGTATGTTGTAGTGTTTTATTGAAAAGCAAGTTATGTAAGGTAGTTGGTTAACTTGATTGGAATTTGTGTATCAAACTAGCAAGTTCTTAACTTCTTTGGAATTTATAAAAATGACATGTAGTCTAATAATTGTGTACCATTACATAGATATACTGAAATCCTGTAAATTCAACAATAATACTACCAACAAAACAACATGAAAAACATAAATGTCAATAGTCATCAGTCTCCCCCATCAACCCGTTTCCGTTGTGAAGGTCTGCCTCGGTTGGTCTGCACAAACACATTTCCATGCTCAGTGACACTACGTGCTAGTTCCAACAGATGTTGTGTAGTAGCGTGCGCATCTGTGCCAGGGGTTACCATACGCATGTCTATCATGTGTTGCAACCCGTCTCCTATCCTTTGGAACATACGCTGAAAGAATCATACAGTACAAGTGTATAAATGACCATTACTATCATTAACTTTAATCAAATTTACAAACAAAGGTAGGCAGAGTTTTACCACTACATATGGAGGCATGCGACCCGCATCAGAAGGTGCGGCATCTGCCACCTTTGGTCTCTCATCCTCTTGCACAGCAGCAGGGGGTGCAGGGGGATCCTGTAAAATAGTAGTCACTCGCATGGGATGTCGGGTAGGCTCTCCCGGCTCTTGCGGACACATAAATGGATGTGATATACGATAGAACCACCCCATATACCCAGGAGCACACTGACTAGGATATGTAACCAAATCATTAGTGGCCACAAGGTACTTCGAGAAGTGTGTCCATCGATCATCAATGTCTTCTATCGATGGAGCCTCTGACTAAAACAATTGTGGGATTTGTTGAACATACCTATATTGTTGCATCACCCGCTCAGATAAATGTCTAACCATGTGTGGCCCCATTTAATGTACCCAGAGAATAAGGATATCATCTCAAAATCTCTGTGTGCACGGTGATTCCCGTAAGGCATCCAGTAAACATCATCCAGCGCCAACCTATCTAACCGCCTACGATAGGTTGTAACTGGTAAAGCCTTTGATGCTCTAAATTGGCATGCACATGGCAACCTCTCCCCATACTGCGCATTTGGCATGACATTTCCAATGGTTGGAAAATGTTCATAGTTCCAGCACTGCAGTACAACATAATAAATTAATTCATACAACATTCATATTAATAACACAAACATAACTTTAAAGAAGTACAATAATTACCTATAGCAAAGAAATGTATCCGACTAGGTGTTTCCCGTGAAGTTGGGATGCGTAGTTTAAGTTTTCATAAATGTGTACTAACGCAGATGCACCCCAACAATACCCCTCCGCCTGGTTGAGATCGCGGAATGCGTCTAAGAATACCACACTGATGTGTGTGGCACTCTTGTTCGCAAATAAAGTGCAACCGACCAAATGCAACAAGTAAGATCGAGTTGCTAAAAGCCACTGCCTAGCTTTGCACTTGGCAGCATATAATTCACGAAGCCAAGATAATCGAACATATGCCCCATGACAATGTTCTGTCTTAGCTTCAGCATCCCCTACTATTACCTCGAGCAACTCTACAAGTAGTGTTATTGTCGCCCCCATGTCAATGACCTCATATGTCTGCAAGGCTCCCATGACTGGGAGATGCAACAATGATGCAACATCATCCAAAGTGATGGTCAACTCTCTGACGGGCAAGTGAAAGTTGCTGGTCTCAGGGTGCCATCTCTCAACAAACGCAGAAAGTAATCCTCTGTCACCAGTCTCCACAGAACAACATATGAACGGGCTTAACCCAATAGCTGCTACCAACCATTCAATCTCAGATGCTGGCGATCCAAATTTTGCTACCTTACGCTCGTGGGATGCCAATTTTAACTCAGTCCATTCCTGTAAAAATGTATATCAGTAACAACACATACATACACAAATAAATGTTAACATGTAATATACTTAAACACATACATACCTCTCCAGCCCACACTCTAACCGCTACATGATTACCGTAATCTGTCATAACTGAAGGATCTTCTGGCCCACCTGGGAAGGACTCTGTGTCAGTCCCAACATCCTCTGTCACTGGAATGTTAGTCTCGACAACTGGATCCTAAACCATAGGCTCCTCAACAACACCTTGAACTGGCCATTGTCTTCTCACCGATGCGGTGGGCCTACGTTGTTCACCTCGCTGTTCTTCATCACCATCAACATGTATTCCAGAAGCTCGGTCTACTGCTCTCCCTAGAGCCCGCCGCATACCTCTAGCTTTTGGCATAATCTGTGCCATTTCTTAACGAAGTTAGCAATAAAATATAACATCTTATGATATAACATCTTACGATATAACAAAAATTAATGACATACACATTCTTAACTTTGTTGTCCACAATATTCAAGTCAGTGTCCATAAGGGTTCAATTTATGGATTACCATCATTACTTTGATTCCTCTCACAACTTATCACAGTCACATTAGATAGGATGAACATAACTAATTCACTAAGACAGCAACAAAAAACAGAAATGACAATCAAATTCATTCACTTTGCCAGGATAACAATATCCCATAGTCATGGTTTCCCTAAGCGATATTGACAAACCAGCTTTGTCCACCAATTATGACTGCAACATTTCAAGGATACCCAAATAACATGAAAATGAAGAAATGCTAGGTCCAATGTCATGGGAGGGTGGAAATTAGTGCACCTCAAATGTACTAGCCTCATTCTATTGCTACCTTCATTAGTTTTTTATTTAGTAATTCTTCCTTTACCCAATTTTTATTTCAGCAAAGTCTATTATTTATTTGATTATTGCTTCATTATTAGCTTTTTATTGACTAATTCTTCCTTGCACAAGCAACTATATATCACTTACAATGTTGCCTTAAATGTAAAACAAGTAACATGCTAAGAGAGTAAACAAAAAAATACTTACTTTCTCCTAATATACCAATCCATATACAGTCATTCAAATTTCAACATGCTAATTAATTTAAAACATCTCTTAAGGATTTAAGCTCCATATGGATTACCTAATCCGTATGGACCTTAAGGATTACACAATCCGTAATGTCCGTAGGATCAGGTAATCCGTAAGTACCTTACGGCCTTCTTACGGATCCTTCAATCCGTTCCATCCTCACGGATTACTCAATCCGTGTCATCCTCACGGATTTCTCAATCCGTACATCACCCCAAAACACCAGGAAACAACTGACCTTCTGTCGACGGATGCAACCACGAGCTTCACCACGAACGCCACCACCAACGCGGAAAAACAATGGTGCTCCACTGCCTAAACGAACGGGGCTGGAAAAGGATCGGAGAAATGGATGTTGCGGAAGGAATAATGAACGTGCAGAAGGGTTATGGTGTATGGGAGAAATAGTGTAGGAGAAGAGACCTACTTTCAATTTTTTAAAATTTATTAAAACTATTTAAAAGGGTAATCTTGGAATTGCACTGTAGATATATAGTGTATAAGAAAACCTTACAATGCAGTTAGCACTTCCCAAATGTAGCTGTTTTAAAAAACTTATGTGGCTTTCACCGACCCAATTTCTTCCGGGTTTTCTTAGAGGGTTGCTATTGCCACCTTAGTTTGCTCCTTGCACCCCTATCCATGGAAATTACAAACCTACCCCTTCCCTATGAAGTCTCTGAAATGCATCCTTTTTTGTCATTGTCCAACTATAATCAAGCTCCCATTTCTTCGTTTTGGGGTCAGCGAGGTAATCAATCTTGTCTTTTTATCTCTGTTCGAGTACATAGTGACAACTTGTGTTCTTCCTATGTACTTTTGCTTTTTAAAATTATTTTTTAATTTATTTAATTTTATTTACTCTTTTTTAAACAGTATGCCACATGGACGAGTTGGTCCCAAGAAGGACGATGTGGGTCCATCACATGGTGTCGAACGAGTGTTACGTACGGCTTTTGCTGGTAAGCAAAGAGCTTTAGCAACTACAAAGGAGCGGGCAACTACAAAGGAGCTTACACCTCTTATTCCATCTTGTACTAATGTCAACCAACATTATCGGCAGTGAGTAGATAATGTCTTTCTTGGTGAGCTTTGGGGAACACATGTTGTTGTTGATGCCTTGTGAATGTGAAGTATTGACTATATGGACAAATTTTCACTTTATCTTCACCAAGAAAGAGCCTTCCTCTATGCCGCATTAGCTTGCTGCACTAGACACTTAAGTAGATTATCAACATGATTGTTTTGTAAGTATCTTTATATCTCTGTCTTTTTTTATTTTATAATTGCATTGTGCTTACTTATATTTGTTTTATAGGCATTTATTCTAGGCACCTTTGAAGATCTTCAGACCATATTGAATATGAGGAAAGTGGCCTCTGACAATGAGACATATAAGAATTTTAAAGCAATTATTTCTTTTTTTTTAAAGGGGCAACTTAGGACTTTTCATTCATAATTAAAGATTCAATGGGGACATTTTCAAAAGAATGGTTACAAGCATAAAACAGTGATGCCTTTGTAAGAGAATGAATGGGCAACTTGTCTCATGATAAAACTCATGTAGAGTTTGAAAGACTAGGAAGGATAGTTCTGCATTTAGCCATAATAGCGTGAAAATCAGAATTTCCTGGAGTAGGTGATGATATGTTGTCTACCACAGTTTTACAATCACTTTCAATCACAAATTATAAAAGACTTATTTCTCATTATCACAATCTCTGTCATGATAACAAGTCTCTAATTTTAATCAAGAATTTGTCAAATTTAATAATTTAATAAAATAATAAACATGATAATAAAATAAAAAAATAATTTTTTACTAAAATTAATAATATGATAGATTAAATCTTAAACATATATATTTATCCCCATTCGCAACACATGGATGGGTAGCATTTGGCCGATAGCTAGTCTTGGAGATATTGATTAGAGGTTACAGCTTATATGGGTGGTGCAATGTCGTGATTGTTCCCAACTTTATTTCCCTTTTATGAATTATGTTTTAACTTGAGGCATATATAAAGGTAAAATGGTATTTTTATTAATCACTCGTTTTCCTTTTTTTCCGTATCCACCAAACAATTTTAGTTCAAATATATCTTTTTTATTACACTTTATTTCTCTTCCACCAACTAACCTCTATTTTACTATTTTCATTTTTTTTACTTGTTTCTTTTTTTTCCTCATCTATTCATTTTGGCTCCCTATCTTTTTTTCCTAGTCACCAATCAGAGGGTCAGTGATAGTTGTGAAAACCGACCTGATTATTGACTCAGTCGAGGTAGTGGGTCATTGGATCAGTGGTTCAACTGATTGGTCAGTAATTGGCCCGGTTTGACCTGGTCTATATTAAAAAATTCAAAATTATATTATATATACGTATATATCTAACATTATTTGATTAAGAAAAATTCATCCATAATTCTATACTAAAAAATATAAAATAACAATTGAAATATTAAAGTTGATAGCACAAGTAAAATATATTAAAAATAAAAAAGACTGTAAATAGCAACTACCTAAATAAAATTACAAAAGCTCATTTCAAAAAGCTATATGTAAACTGCAGAAAGCAAAAAATGGGTACAAAAAGTAAATTAGGCCCAAAGAAACCTTCTATATATTCTTCTTTTCTCCCCCTCTTCCTGGCCACTCTTGCTGCCATTCCTTCGCCTCTCTACCTTTTGTTTTTACACGGCATATGATAGCATCACTCATCTATTGAAAAAAAAAAAAAACAAAGTGCGATTCATGAATATGTCGAGCACACTCTTTGTTTTTTTTTCTTTCATATTTAGTTAATATTGTATGTCCATGTATTTATCATCCTTCCATTCCTTCCTACTGCGCATCTTCATCCTTCCATTCCTTCCTGCTACCATGGCCCCAAGCTGCGATGACGCTGGCGACGAAGATGGTGTGCCCTGAATCCCTGATGCGGTGAGCGTGAGTACCTGACACTGAAGCTTTTGCGTTTTGTGATTTTGTCTCTCTGAAGTTTTTTTTTCTTTTCCTAGGGCACCAAAACGACGTCATTTTGCGCGTCTGCAGTTTTTTTCTTCACCAACCCGATCCGAGTCCTAAAACCCGAACAGGTTTCCAGTTCTTACCAAAACCGCTCGGTTTTCTCTGGCCCAACTGCATGGGCGATTCGTTAGCCAACTCGGCCCGGTTGATGCTTTGATTCTCGGTCCAACCGACCGGTTCGAACCGATCTTCACAACTATGGGGTCAGTGACTAAATTTTTTACATTTAATAACAAATTCTATCATTTTAGGCATGACAGAGGGACCCGAACCCGTGGGTACTTGTCCGAATCACCCCAATTTTAACGGGGAAAATTGAGTTTATCGGGTTCGGGTTTACCTCGATAGCCAAAAGTGGGGGCGGGGGCGAGTGTGAGATTACTGATACCCGCCCCCGCCCCGTAATAAATAATATTAAAAAATAAAATAAAAATATATTATTTTCTAATTTTTTAATTGAATTGAATGATTTTGTTTTGTAATTTTTAAGTTATGATTTCATATTTTAAATGTGGGTTTGTTATTTTTTTTGTTGCGTAATTAGCTTTTTCGTCCGATTTTTCAATAAAAAATTATATTATTTTTTTTTATTTTTTTAATTTTAATCAAATAGCGGGGGCAGGACGGGAAAAACCCGACCCCCAAGGGGGACGAGGATGAGTTTTAAAATCCGACGAGGATCAGGAATGAGAGCGAGAAGTGGTTTTTGAGTCGGAGGCGGGAACGGGGAATACAATACCCACCCCCGCCCCGTCCCATTGCCATGCCTATATCATTTGCTAAGATTTTAACAATAACCTTATATATATATATATATATATATATATATATATATATTCAATGATCATCACAAAATCATTTGACAATTTTGTTATAAGATTAGAAAGTCTGTCACAAGCATTCATATGCTGCGTATTAAAATAAACTACTTGTTTTACCTCTTCAATATAAAGTTGAATAAAATTTATTTTAATAAAATTTATTTTAAACTGAACATAACTAAAATGTGCGACTAAAATAATCTCAATTATTATTTTTAGCTTACACGAGCAGTATGATCAATTAATTGAATTGAATATAATACAAATGAAGCCTTTATTAATGACAACTTTTGGGTAACTGGGTCAGGGCCATGAAGAAACCTCTTGGAGCCGAAAACTCATGTCAACAGTTCACACATTTTAGACCAAATAGTTGTATATTTAGTAAAATTCTGTGGGCTGGGTGGCGAAGAAGGAAAGCAATGTTGTGGGCTTTATTGTTGAGGACAAGCCTTCTAGGTAAAGTCGCATACCTAATACATATCATGATGAAAGGAAAAAGAATATAACAAATTGTTTTTTCGGCTGTGTAAGGGAGCCACGTGCAAGCTAATGAAATAGATACAGATATCATTGAGATGTATTAATTGATTTGGGATTGTTCTAATTTAATAAATGATCTGAAATTCAAGTCTTAACTCTATATAACTGTGTTAAATACTAGAATGAGAATTTTGTTTTATTGATCCTATCCAAGTTTAATATTATTGCCTCCGGTAAGCGTAGATTGTAGTTCTAAAAAATAATTGGAAAAGACAAAAACATCACTGTGTATAATCTTGGAAATATATGATACATATGTTTCCTTGATCGAAATCTACTATTATTGCTTAATAACAACTTCACTAAACGATGCCTTAATAAGGCCAAGCCTGGATCATTAAACCCATGCCGAGTGTTGGATCTTGCCTTTCATTTTGTTAGGATATTATTCTTTGCCACAATCATTATTATGTGAAAAATGAGAGAACCCACATGAAAAACCATAAATAATTGTTTCTACTTTTTTGTGTGGCTTGTGTATGCCTGACTACATAATCGATAATCATGTCCCAAATGTCTTTTCCTCGGAAGTCCGAACATGTAATTAACACAACAAATACTACTAAACTTGAAATGACAAATACCAAGAGTGTCCGTTTTTTTAATTCCGTATACTAATAAGGGCATCTTGTTCCTTGGATTGGCATAAATTGAGACGCTCACCAAATAAACTATTTACATACTTCCAAAGGGCAGACAATACCACACTATTGGGTATAATTGCATTAAGCAAGGTAACCCCTTGTTAATATAGTATCAAATAAGAGAACCCTTTTGTTTATTAGATAAACTACAAATCTTGGATTTGATTGACGGTTTGAGCTCACATGCTTTGTCTCAACATGCAACGTTTAAATTGTCATTTAGTTATATCATTTTCATGTGCAAGAAAATAGAAAAAATGTTTAATTAAAATTCTTGCATTAGGGACATAACCCTAAGTAGGCCCAAGAATGTAGATGTTGCTCTGATTGTTGAGTATAGTCAAAGGAATGGGTTGGTTGATCCTCTGCCCTTTCTATCTACATATCTATATGAACATGTAATACCAAAAGCAAAAAGCTTTTTTCTGTACATTTTCCATTGTGAGAGAAAGAATCCATGAAGGGCACCTTGTTGAGACCAGATACAATGTAAAAGGGAACAAGTGAGAATGGGATCCCATGCCCTCGCCCATTTCATCAGAGGACAGGTCATGTGTGCTAATTGGCTCAACCCCTTATGATTCAATCAAGTTCATATATACTTAGACCAAAAAGCATCAAACTTTGTCTTTCCTTCAAATTATGCAAATTCTATGATTTCGTATATAATGTATTGTGAATGCGCGTTAATCTAATAATCCTTCCATGAAACACCAATGAAAATGTTGCTTGTATCAAAAGTCATTCATTTATTTTTTTCGCCTGATACTACGTATTCTACTAATAAATACAAACAACGTAGGCCATATTGAAGAATACCAAACTCACAGAAATCTTCATACAATCATTTTATCTTAGTAGCTTATTATCTTAGACTTGGCCTTAATCAATTTAATTGAAAACATTTTCCGAGCAAATCCAAAACTCTGAAAACAATCATGTCTGAAACGGGTAAAATCAATGAGGATGACAAAATTTTTCCTCAAAGCATTTAATACAATTACATACTCAGACTCAAATCCGAGATCTCTGCCTCCACACCAATTGATCCACGTGTTTAGTAGTGTATAAAAATCTTTTTAAATATATCCAATTAAGTTAACTTAAAATACTGAAACAAGGAAAAACATAATTGTTCTTTAGGCAAGGCAGGCAAGGGACTGACGACTGAGACTGAGAGAGTAAATTTTTTTCCAAGACTGAGATGAGAGGAAATGGTCCAAGAAAAGACACACTTTTCAATGGTTCAATTTTCCATATTTTGTACGAGTATGATTCCCCCTTCTCGGTGAATTGATAAGCATCTCTGACATTTTCCTATGCAAATAACAGTTCCGTTATTTGAGTATAAAAACAACTGATAAAAATTGTTCAAATAAATGACTTTCCCAAACCCTTTCATAGTGTCCAAAGATTTCTTTCATAATAACATATAAACTAATAATAAAAAAAAAGAAATTGATTTTAACTGAGACATTGGAGACCATCTTTTTCCCCCTTCATTTACTACAAAATAATACATGGAAAACTATAATAAATTGCATATAACAAATATTGCATCAATAATACATATGTAGAAATCCACAAAGGAGAGACCAAAAATTGTCTAATCCCTTAGTGAATATCTTCCCTAGAATATGTAATTATAATTTGGTGAGTCAGTGATTGATATCTTCATATAACACCACCTGACAAACGAATATGAATTTGTGAGCAAAAAATTAAAAATGGGTTGGCTTGAAAGTAATGAATCACTCTCAGCAGAAACTCCACAAGCGAATGTCACTTTCTTCATACAGATCATCAAACAACTGTGTTGAATCAATGTCAAAGAATGCCCCACTTAGCATTTGATCAACATACTTTGGGGATTGCAACCCCTCCAAGCCATACCAAGATTCCATCATGGCCATTGATTCATTTGTTTCGTCACAGATAGTAGTAGCAGTAGTCGTAGTAGTGTAGGCCCCAAATGGTGTCAGAAGAGTGACACCATCATCAATTTGGTCTGAGGGAGATGATGATGACATTGATGGTGATGATACAAATGAAGAAGAGGTTGAAGCAAGAGGAGGAGAAGGTGGGGTGGTAGCATTATTAATAGCAATAGCATTATTGTCCAAGAAATTGTTGGCAGCAGCGGCAGCAACTCTTTGGATTGATTTTGGGGACATCATGGCAGTGTCTTGAGGGATGATGTAGTGTTGTGAGGAGGAGCTTGAAGAAGGGAAGTTGAGATTGGCTGAGGAGCCTTTGAGGCATAGAAGTGCAGCATCATAGGCTCTTGCTGCTGCTTCAGCAGTTGAATAAGATCCCAACCATATCCTTGTCTTTTGGTTTGGTGCTCTAATCTCTGATACCCATGACCCCCAGCTTCTCATTCTCACCCCCTTGTACTTATTCTTCTTGTTGTCACTTGATGATGATAATGGTCTCATTGGCTTTGATGATGATGATGATGATGGTTGTTCTGTGTGGATCTTGTTCTCTGACTTAACCATTCTGCAAAAAGATAGATGCTAATTCTTGAGTGTAGTGAAAAGTGTTGAGTGAAGATTGGTGTGAATAAAAGGGGTGTTTTTGTTGAAGAGGTTTTTCTCTATTGTGCACTCTTGTGATGTTTGTGACTTTTTGGTTTTCCTTCTTCAAACTGGGGAATGAAGCATATGGAAGTGGGGAAGAGAGGATGCTCTATTTATAGATAGAGACTTTGGTTTTAAGGTAGCAAAAATCTCTCTAGTCAAGATGGGGGGATTGTTGCCAGATGGATTTTGGTTAATTTAGATTTAATATTGAGGACTTAATTAGTTCTTAAAATGACTTCTTTTCCTTTATCTCAGTGAAGCTTCTTTCTTATACATATT
>PYAF01003256.1:692746-722609 GCA_007407185.1 Glycine tomentella | reverse complement strand
AAGTTGACTTGATGGTTGAAGATAGAATGTATAAGAAGAATAATAAGGTCTTAAATTCTAACCTCTTTCATTAACAAACTAATAATTAATTTTGACCGCAAAAAAAAAAAAAAATCACTTATTATGAGTATTGAATATTTTAAATTTTTTGTCTTGGAAAATTTCTTCTTTTTTTCTTGGAAAATTGATTTAGTCAAATCAAGATGCTAGTTAAAAAAACTAAATATTAACTAATTTATGAGTATTGAATATTTTAAATTTTTTGTCTTAATCCTTATCGTATGAAAGAGATTTTAAATAAATCAGAATTTGACCAAGAGGCATGAGTATTTTAATTTATGATAATATTTTTATTTTGA
Source organism: Glycine tomentella (assembly GCA_007407185.1). Taxonomy (NCBI): domain Eukaryota; kingdom Viridiplantae; phylum Streptophyta; class Magnoliopsida; order Fabales; family Fabaceae; genus Glycine; species Glycine tomentella. The sequence continues at coordinate 722,250 of PYAF01003256.1, read as the reverse complement.
TAATGTTAATTTATGGCAATACATAGAAGTATAGAACCATAAAGAAATAATGCGTTTTTCTGGCACTGAACTTCGCAGATCAGTTACTAGTACGACCAAGACTATGGAGATTTACGACTGAACAAATTTTCAAACTATAGTACTACCTATACAAATGGAAGTTAATTGTGCAATCCATTAATGCTTCAGACTAGAACATTAATTTTCACTGTCCGTTTCAAGTCTGACTTGTCTATGTAAGTCATCATCTAATTCCCAAATGACATTTAATAAGCTTTTCTTTAACTGAAAAAAATAAGGGTTATTTAATAAGCATACAATTTACTGATTTTTTTTATAATAATATTATAAAATGCTGATATACTATGCTTTAACATGCTCCAATACATTCTTTAGTATTCTTTAGTAGTATTTGATAAAATTAATGTAAGTCTCACTTTGTAAGACTATTAAATACGTATAATACCCACATCATTTGGTAACAACTAGGGGAATTTTTATCTAATAACAAAAAAAAAAAAAGTAATACATCAGTGAGTTTGCTATTTCTAATATTAATATATGTTGAGATAGAAATTAATAAAGAATCTGTGTTACGAGGCAGCTTCCAGGATCCATAGTTGCTGATGCTGAACAAGAAGTTCAAAGTGATAAACCGTTATACATAAAAAACTACAGTGGAACCCTTTTGCATATGCAATCACACACAGCTGTGGCTTCTCTGTATTCAGCTCAAAAACCGCGTTTTGGGCCCTCCTCCAAATTAAAATGTGCCTAATTTTATGTGTCACACCAAACTAGTACTACTTACAATATTTATATTTAAATTTAATACGCAATTCAATGCTTTGTTTGCTATCGCCTGCGTTACTTGACTTTTGCACTCTTTCTTTGTCCCTCTTACTTTGCATTTAACTTTTTATTTATTTATTTTAATTTTAAGGTTTTGAAATGATTCTCTACATGGTACGGCGCAGGACCAAGTAGTTTTGTCTTTTGCTTTGGGAAAAATGCCACCACACATGCATGGATGATATATGTCGAACACAACGTTATTTTATATATGCATGGGACATGTACTATAATATGAGTCTTAATTTCCTAAGTTGGATCTCGCGGTCAAATTCACACGTTCAAGAGAAAAGGAAACACCTGTAAAACCCTACCAAGAAAAAGGATGATCATGATAGCACAGACAATTAGTCCACTGCCAACCAAACAGCAAATCAGAATCGGCTACCCAAAGACGTGATCAAGCTAGAAACCAAACAACTCCAATTGATTTAGCTTTCACCAATAAGAAGACAATAAAGGGTTGTGTTAAAGTTATTTGTGTTATTTTGAGATTGATTAGTTATATGAAATAGTTTGTAATCTTAATATTTTTAGTCTTTGGTCATATAACTTTTATTCAAATTAATGAAACTTTTTCAATTTAAGAGTTTAATTGGTATAAGCTGTGAATGTAAAGTTTTTTCATTGTCAATCAATCATAATTCATGGTATGTGACATTTTGTGATTAGTAAACAATATAAAAATAACTAAATTATGATTTATTAACTTTATTTTAGGTTATAATTTGGTCTCCTATTTATTAAAAGTTATAAAATGATTTTTTAAGTAATGTATTTTATAACACGTTGATCCTTTTTGAAAAATTGATAGTTTTAAATTTTTGGATACAATTTTAAACCTCTTTTTATTGATTCAAGTTATGAAACTTATCTCATTATATTTATTAATATGAAAACTATGAAACTTAATTAATGTTCAGACCTAAAATAAGAATAAATGAGAAGAAAATTGCATAAAAAGTATGCTTTAGAAGTAACATGAAAACTGCTAAATATCTCCAAATCAATCAAAATATTATTTGTAAGACTCACTTTCACAAGCGATGAGCCACTAGTTGAGTAATCCTTTATATGGGTCTTTGCTCACAATCTCAACAATTTCATTCGCACCCTGGGCATGGTTGATCCTGATATTTTAAGGTTCCGAGCAAAATAGTAAATAAAACCCTCTTATACTTAATTATTAAAAAATATAAATGTAAATTACATAAAAAATAGTCACGTAATTTTGTTAAAAAATATATATTTTATTACATTAAACAAATCATAAGTTTTAACAAATTTAAAAAGGATATATAATCCTTTTAATTTACATCTCTCAAAAAGGTGAGTTTAGATTTTTTAAACTCATCCACAAAGGGCCTCTCCTGAAAATTTTTTGGCCCAGGGCGAAATGAAAAAAATGAGTCTTAACACACAAATTTTTTGAAATACAAATAATATTAAAATTAAGGAATGAAAAAAATGAGCCCCTAACACACAAATTTTTTGAAATACAAATAATATTAAAACTAAGGGATAGAAAAAATGGGCCCCTAACATCCAAAATGGACCCCTAATACAAGTTTTATTTTTATTTTATTTTTTTAAAAAAATATTTTTTACTTAAGCAATCGATACAAAAAATTTTGGGCCCTTGGCAGGTGCCCTGCTGGCCCTGCCCCAGGACCGGCTCTGCATCCACAATCCCATCAATCGGGTTTTATTGAGTATGGGTGAACTTGCATAGAACTCATCATATTTTTTTTATTTTATTTTTTACTGATATTTTAAAAATGTTAATTTTATATTTATAAAAATTTGATTTAATTTTTATATTTGGTCTGTCAAAGAAATGTTCTAGCTCCAGAGTTATGTTCTATAATTGACAAAATATCATATTTCGTATTTAAGTTTACATATATTTTCATTTGTTCTTTATTAATATATTAATTTTTAGTTTTATTTTCTTTATAATTTTAGATTTAGTTTGTATTTCTTATCTTATTCAAATAAAACACTTTAAGTCAATTATCATAAATCCATTACATTTTAATGTGTCACAGAGGGTTTAAATTCATTGAATATAGATTTATGAATGTAATGGATAAGAAAAACTAACAAACAATAAAGTGACACTTCTTTAATCACATGTCATATTATAATATGAATAAAAAAGAAACATTAAATAAATCATAGTTTTAATTTATTTATAAAAATAAATCATAGTTTTAATTCATTTATAAAAATAATATAAAAAATTACTACACAACTATAATTTAAAAAAAAAAAATTCCTTTTAATCGTGAACACTGTACCAATGCACTTCCAAACAACGCTCAAAGCCGGTCCTGCTCGATAGTATGAGAATGTTTTCCTATTCTACCACTTTTCAATACCAAAGAAAATACTAAAATGGTCTACTTTATATTTTACAGTGAGTTGCTCACTTTAAAAGAACCACATGGTGAGATGTTTATTCAATAAATATGAAAAGAAGAAATCACAATTTTGTAATCTGAATGAATGAGTAATATTAAGTTGAACTAAAACTTAAAAAGCACAATCATTCCCTATTTTTTTTATCCATTATAATCAAAACATATTATAAGAGAGTTTACAACAACTCATACATAATATTCAACCGACTACATCTTCTTGATGACAATCATCCCTTTATGATTGTACAATTAATTAAGTTTTACTCTCCTCACACCACAAATTCTCCCCCTCCCCCAACATACTAAATACATGGTTAATTTGTGTAAAATAATATTGTCGACTCACAAAGAATAATAAATACACTTATTTGGTTTATAAAAAATAAAATTTGATAAATAATTTAAATTAAAAAAACTTGAAACTACAAAAAAAAAAAAAATACTAACAGTTATTTTGAAAATGCAATAACAAATTAACAGCTTACAGTCTGATGATAATGCACGTGTGAAGGGAATACTGATGTCAAATCCGTACGAACCCTTTCCTCCTTTTCTGCTTCCTTCAGCACTTGTGACACGCTTTGGAGGAACACACAGAATATGCATCAAATTTCAAGTAATCTCACATGGCCATTTTTACAAATAATTTTTAATTTGGTGGCATCTAGGGTACGGTCTTTGACATGCCATTTAATGATTCTCATATTCTTGCCACACTCCTTTTGTTTATGATATTTGTAATTAAATCCATTATATATTCCAAAAGTAAGCAAAATCTCTGTTTAATGAAAGTTATGAGGAAACTTCATTAGTTTCCAAACGGGATTTAGCCATTTGTGGAATTAGCTGGATCTTCTGGAATTTGCCATACTTCAATGGCTTACCAACCATGCATGTGAAGTCGTGAACATCGTCAAGGTGAAAATTCTTCATTAGGCTGACTAACGTTGGGTATATTAGTTGAATCTTGTAAGTTTCAAACGTGGGAGGTAAATCTTGTAAGTTTCAAACGTGGGAGGTAATATTTTTTAAACATCTCTCTCTCTCTCTCTCTGTTTTTTTTTTTTTAAAGACAAGAACCACATTTCACACATTTCATAAATGATGAATTCGAATTCATAAGCAACAAGTCATCAAATCACTATATCACAACTCGTCCTCAAACAATTGACCAAAAGAAAAAAAATATTTTTAAAACTAAAAATATTAAACAAAACCATATCAAAATTTAGAATATCAAAAAAAATTACAAAGACGTACGATATGTCCTTCACATGGTCTAATTTTTGATAGAAATGTCCGAACGAGGCTTACGATATGTTAAAAAGCTCGAATTTCAGAGAAGTAATTAAAAAAATAAAAAATAGCATTGAATTAACTAATTAAATAATTAAAATATAGAAAAATAATAGAATTTTTGGATGATTGAATCTTAAATCCTAATTTTGAGGCACTTCGAGGCATTTTTTGGAAAAAATAGTGGACCAACGGATTCGCCCAAGGCTTCCCCTCTCAATTTCGAGCGTTCTCCATCGGACATTTTTATCAAAAGTTATGACCATTTACGTAAAATATCACCACCGATGCACAGATGCGTAACACGTGCCGCAACGGACACGTGGCGCAATGCAGGGAGTCATGCCCAGATGAGCATGACTAGTCACGCCTAATCTGAGCGTGTCTTACTACCCAAGATGTGTAATTAGTTTTCAAACAGCCTCAAATTGATAATTTTTAATTAAAAAAATATTATTTAGGTTATTTTTCGAATATTATCATATTTGCAAAGAATAAAATATTTTAATCATGTATTGTTATTACATACTCTTTTTAATAGAAAGCATAACGGTGGAGCCACTATCTTATTTTTAAAATATTAAAAATTAGTACATAAAAATTTAGCCTAATTTTTAGATGAGTTGAATTTCTATAGACTAACCAATACACTTAAGTTGGATCTCATAGACTCACCAATAAACTTAAGACTTAAAATTCTATTTTTGTCAGCAAAATAATATACTTGGTGCATATTTAAATTAAAGTTTAAAATTTTAAATTTAAATTAAACTTAAATTTATAAATTGAGTTTGCAAAAGTATCCTAAATGTTGTATTCACAAAAATTGAGTTTTAAAAAAAAAAATTAGTTTCAAACATACTTTTGGAAATCAACTAAACATAATTCTAAACTCATTTTTCTCTCAAACATATCTTTAGATCTTCTCACTGAAAATCCAAACACACCATTAATGTGAATATAAGAGATACATCAACCCATCTACATGATAACCTGCTATACACCCTGCTAAACAACCTGCTACCACTAACAAGTGTACTTTTCCATAGAAAATCTTTCATTACTAGCCAAATCTTTCGGAATGTAATGTTATATTTGACAGCAAAGTGATCACTCCTTTTAACTGTTCCCTATGAACCTTTTAATTTTTAATCATTCAAAAGGAAATATAGATCATCAATCGTAAAAAGAAAAGGCAAATAAAATAGGTATACTACTTTAGTTTATTAATTTATATATTTTTTTATCATTTTTACTAATGATTGGTGTAATAAGGTAAAAAAATAAAATAGGTATACTACTTTGGCATGCTCATCATTTGTTTCGGCGAAGTAATGGCATACATTAACTCCTGAAGGCAACTCTACCTTTTAATTTGATCATTAGTTAGTGAAATTAAAAGTCTCTAATCATTCTTTTCACTCTCCATAAAGTCTAAATTTGGTCAATTTCATTCCTTCCGGCAAAAGGCAATGCTTTCCCGGATTCCTTGAGTTTCAAAATCGATTGCACGACAAAAGCCACAATATTAAAAAGCCAATAAATTCTTCATCTCCTATCACACTCAGAACCTTAGATTGACACACATACGAATTACATATACCAAACAAAAGATTGTCGACACTGAAATCAAACCTAAACTTTATATTGTGTGTGCTCCTTCCTCCACGTCGTGGACTATATTACCAAAATAATAAAAATCGTGTAGCCACTATGCTGCCGAACTCCTTGACCAAAAATGTTAATGCATGGTAGTGCCATTTTGATAATGAAAAAAGTTTTAATTTTATACCGTAGTGTAGTGCACATTCTCCTTAACTGGCCCGTACCGACTATGAGACCTTCCGTACTCATATACCCTAGAAATTTAGAAAACCACAACCAAATAAATTGTGGGGCCAATTGAATTGGATAGCATGCATTGTTAATACTTAGTAGCACGATACATGCCCTCTCGAAGCGACCTCACATGAGAGCCATGCATGCATTTGGGAGTTGAGAGTTAATTAATTGGAAACTGTCTAGTTAGTGTCATCTCATTCTTGCAAAATAAACAAATGATATGGTGTAACGAGTGACGAATTGTGTAAGATATTGAGATTATGATGGGGCAGGATGAGGTATGGGCGAAAGTACACTCAATGATTTTATATTTGCAAGGTTGTTGGGTCAGGGGAATGAAGAGGCAAAATCCATGTGGGGAGAGGGGAGTTTGATGAAAATATTCTTAAACTTATTGAGTATTAAATCTCAAATTCCCTGTTTCGCTACAGGGAAGGGATATAGAGTGAAACTTCCAAGAAAAAAATGTAGTACCAATGGTATTGTCATATCAACAACCATATCCATAGTGATAGCCAGTGTTTGTAGCTGTTTTTATATCATGCAATAATATGTCTTATGGGGCCAACAACACCAACTTCTTGAATCTTGATCCACTAGCAATAAGTGAGCTTCGTATGCTACTTCGTACTGCACGAGATGATCCATTTTTTATTTTAAAATAATATCATCCCCTTTTCTTGTTATCCCATTATTAACATTGTTTTGTTTAAGTTAAAAGTTGGAAGGATGAAAATGAAAGAAGATTTAAAAGAGATGAGAGTTGATTTTCATTTTGTTTGGCTAGACTGAATTAGAAATAAAAAATTTGAAAATTTGGTGGATCCACTAAATTTACTTTGTTTGCAAAAGTGAGATGAAAATCGAGTTTTGGATTCTTTGCTGCCCTACAGCCCCTGCCCCTGCAACAACATCTCAGTAATTTATTATCTTTCTCAACCGTCAAATGTAAATCAATGGTCAAGATTACTATATACTGCAGAGGCAGCACCGCTGTAGAGGATCCAAAAGCTGGAAAATTGATCAAATGCATGATGTATCTCCTTATTTCCAATATTGTCCCTCCTTTATTCCTTATGCTCCTAACTCTTGTGGTGGTAGTAGCATCAATTGTATACCCGTAAGCTTTGCTTCTTTTTTTTTTTTTTTTTTTTTTTTTGTGTGTTAAAAAAACCGTTATTTTTGCCTTCTCCTAGAGCTCTCCTCGCAAATCCTGTTAAATAAAATCAATTGTTTACAAAGGCACATAATAATCGATTATGTCTTGACTATATCCTTTTATTTTTACTAATAATAAAAGTTTTCAGAGGCATATAAATAATTATGCCTGGATCGATTATATGTCAATGGAAACTTTATTACCAGTTAAAATAAAAGGCATATAGTCGATTATTCCTTATAATCGATTACATGAATATTTATTAAAAAACGTTTTCGTATAAAAAAATGAAATAATATTTTTTTAGTTGAGAGTAAAACAAGAATTTGATTATGCTTACTTTTTTCTTTTCTTATCTACTTAACCCTTTAATCCAAATATTTTATCTTTTATTCAGTCTCTTTTATCTAAATCAAACAACCTTACTTTTTTATTCTCTTTCAACTCTTTTTATTCCTTTTTTTTTTCTTACACTTTCATTCATTTCTTTTCATTCTATCAAACACAAGCTAAATGAAAGGAAACTAAGAATTGTTTAGTTTGAAAAAAACATATTTATTTATTTTATGGTAAAAATAATAAATAATGAAAACAAAAAATTAAATCAGAAAACAATGAATTTTTTTTGACTATTTCCTATTCTAATTTTTGAGAAGAAAACAAAGTGAAAACAATATGACATTTATAATTAGAAGTAAAAATAGAAAACAAAGACAGAACATTTTACCAAACCAAAAAGACCCTAACATTCTCTTAACCAGTTAACCTTCTAACTTTTAAGATAGATTAGTAATTCTTGTCATATACCTGTAAATAATGATTAAGAACTTTCCTTTTTAGTTTCTTCTTTTTCCATATTCTCCTCGTCTTTTTTTCCTCCATTTGTCTGGACATAAAAAAGTGAATAAAAATGTACAAGAATGAAAAGACAATATAATATGAAGACATGAATAATGACATTCGAACTAACATAGATGATATTTTTCACCAGAAAAGTTCATGCACGGAACAAGTCCCAGTTCATCTTTTGACATTTTTCTTGTGAGCTATCGTAACTATAAGTGTTCGAGCTTGAAATAAGTCCCAATTGAGTTCCACTTTTAGCTCAAAACAGAATAATTGAACACGACAAAAACAAATTTCGGTAACGAATTTTGATGGGAAAAATACAATTTGATTAAATTTAAGGTCAAGATTGGAATTTTCCTGATATATAAATGAGGAAGAGGGGAATGGATTACTGAGGATTTTGCTTGATGATATGGTGGGGACTGAGGCAAGTCCATGGGCTCCAACAATTTAACCTAGAAGGAAAATTATATTTTTGAAATTTGGTTTGGTCATTCATATGATTTAAGTAGTGAGTGAGTGAGTCAATAATTCAATCGGTGGGTCATTAATTGATCGGTTTAATTCGGTATATATTAAAAATTCAAAATTATATATGTATCTATTATATGTAAGTATATAACTAACATTATTTGAGTAAGAAAAGTTCATCCATACTCCAAAATTCAAAATAATAATTGATAATAATCCAAAATTCAAAATTCAATTTAAAAAAAAATTCAAAAAAATTGTAAAACCTATTGGGTCAGACCAGTCCAACTGAGATTCGGTTACCTATCCGACTGGGTTTGATTGGGTCATCCCGAATTAATTGCACAACCGATTCAATAGGGGAACCAGTCCAGTTAGGTACCGGGTCCCCGTCCAATCAATTCGATCGGTAGGGCCGGGCCAAATTTCAGAACACTAGGCAAAACGATCATTTAAGGGTTGTTTTATCCGTTAATTACCATTTGGGGATTCGTTTTGAATTATTATTGAAAAAAGGGTAAGTTGTAAAATATGTTACTACTTTTAAATTGAAAGTTATAACCGATATTAAGACTTCTATTTTTTGACTGAAGTCGTACAATGTTTTAAGACTTCAATTAATTAATTTAAAAAAATTTACGATTTTAAAGTTGTAGGAATAACATTTTTAACTGATATTTATGACTTCAATTAATTTTTAAAAAAATCATGACTTTAAAGTCGTAGGAGTAATTATTTTTTTTTGTTTTTACGATTTTAAATTGTTAATTTTTATAAAAATCATAAATAAATTTATGACTTCTATTTTTTAATATATTTTTTAAAAAAATTGTTAATAATTTTTAGTTTAATTATTTAATAAAAAAGAAGTATTTTTTATTTTTTAGTTTTATTTAATATTTTGTATATATTTTGATATGGCTTTATTTAATATTTTATATATTTTTTAATATTTTTTTATTTAATATATTTAATATATTTTTTATATGTTTTAAAAAAAACTTAAAATGACTTTGAAGTCATGAAAAAAAACTTAACGACTTTGAAGTCGTGAATTGAAAAAAAAAAAAGAAAACAATGACTTTGAATTCGTGAAATAAAAAAAATTAATCCTACATCTTTAAAGTCGTAAATTCAAAAAAAAAATAATTAAAGTCTTAAAATATTTTATGACTTTAGTTAAAAAAATTATTAGTATAATTTTAAAGTTGTATTTTTTTTAAAGAAAAACTGAAGTCGTTAAATATTTTACGACTTCAGTTAAAAAAAATTAAAAAATTAAAAGTCGTAACATCATTTACGACTTTTCGTTCAAAAGTCGTAATAAATATTACGACTTACTCCTTTTTCCGTAATAATTCAAAACAAACCCCCAAATAGTGATTAATGGAAAAAAAATATCATCAAATGGTCGTTTCGCCCAACCTAGAGTGTTCGTGGTGTGATTTTATTTGATTTTTAAACAAAAAAGTCATATGAATCATACATAAAATAAAAATATGATTCGGTTTGATTAAGTTTAAATATAACATCAAATTCAAACCAAACAAATCTTTTGTGATTTGATTTGGTTTGATTTCATTGTTTTTTTTAATCTATTATCATAATTTAAATCTATCAACTAAACTTAAAAAATTATTATATATGCTATATAAGTAAAAAATGAATTTTGTCTAACATATTTAGTTTAATATTATTATCTTCATTTCTATTTAGTATTAATATAAAATAATATTACCAATCCTTTTTGTGACATAATTGTAATTTTTGTATAACTTGATATTAAATTATTTTTAACAATATGTATATTTTTTTAACATATGAAAGTAAAATATACATCTTGATTATAAACCAAATGAAAAGTAATAAATTATTTAATATTTATTATTAATTATCACAATAAAAATTAATATAATTATCATATGCGTTTGTTCGTTTGGTACGATATTTTATAATAAGATCTGAAAACCAAATCAAACCACAAAAATATGTGATTTTTTTTAGATTTTTTTTTTTTTGCAGTTTTCGATTTAAGTGATTTTTGGTTTTTTTTAAATAGGTTTGATGGTTTTTGATTTGATTCTGAATACTCCTATCGCAACCTACAATTGCTTCTATAACAAATATAGAGGTAGAAAGGATGTAGACAATGCTTTGAAATTGTTTGAGATGAAGGGTGTTGATTTGTGCTTGCAAACATACATTTTGTTTGGGACGAACGAGGATGATGAAATTAGAAGAGGAAAGCACATTCTCTAAACTAAAAGGTGAAAATGAGTCACCATGGAGACGGGAGAGAATGAAATTCATAGTGCATACACATGTCCATTCAAGTTGTCAATTATATTAGAACTTTTATTAACATTAACTGACATTAATTAACGAGAACTGGCTAATAGATTAAACCTTTTAAGGACCTTATGAACAATAAAGTTTTTAAGAACTACAGTCTAAATAACCAATTGTCAATCTCTCAAACATCAAAATGATTAATTACTCACTATTAATCATTTTGATAGTTGAGACACACGTTATATATTTAATATTACACAAACATATATATGCTGAATTTTTTTAATTAAAGACATTCATGATGAATGATAAAAAATTAGAATTTGACACATGTTGTCAATAACAACAATCAATATCAAGGAATCAAATAAGTTCAAGCCTCTAAAACTTAAAGCAACTAAGTATTCAAATTCAACAGGGAATACAGTAGCCAATTAGAAATAAATAAATAAATAAATAAATAAATAAATTGTATGAGTCACTAATCTATGAGTAAATAGATTGTATGCATGTATATTTACTGTTGCAAAAATAGCCTATTTAAATGTTTGAGATTTTCCAGCACTGGAAAAGGTCTTTTAATGTTGAAGTAGCTTTGAAAACCTCCAACGGTGACAGTGACAGTGTGATGCATATCTATCTTTTTCTAAAGAGCCCTGTATTGTGTTTGTAATTACCATCTAATGATTTCTGCCTCATTTCTTGTAATTTGATATCAGCATCAAATTGCTTTTTTTGGATCAATGTCCCATATCCCATGTATTGCAACGACCTTGTAAATTAATGTGAAGCAAGATATTGAGCGAATGAAAACCAATATATATTCGCTTGTAGCATTCAACCTGTTCATCTTAGATTGTGATATAGCAACATGTGCTACAATTCCATTGAGCCAAAGAACTAGTAATTGTTTGAGATAACATTTTTCTTGAAGCCTCTGATGATTGTGGAGTTTCTGAGCCTGAAGTAAACCACTAATCATTAGCATCCATTGTCACTGCATCTTCTTGAACTGCAGCCATAAAGGATTTTATGCAGGTGAAAAATTACAAACCGGTCATATATATTCTTCTTGTTTCATCCTCATTTTCCATACTAACATCAGTTATCCTATTGAAAGCATCCACAGCAGTGACAGCACCCATGATCGCTTTATTTATCTTCATTTAGAAGCACCTTACTAATTGTTCCCCCTGGTGCTGGTAAGGCAAGATAATCCAATTACAAGATATAAGACTTGAGTCCCATTTTAGAAGTATGGGACTCGGCTGTGGGATTTAGAAGGCATTGGACTCTCCAATTATAATGGCTAGCTCTTGTGAATTGTGATGTGGTTCTCCCAACAGTTTTATCAAATGGTATCAGAGTTTTGCACCACTCTCTCAGATGCAAAGCGATGTGGTTGGTGACAAGAACATTGCAATGTCCATCAGTCCATGTGAGACTAGTCAAAAAGGGTTAGTGCACAGCCAACCATTTTAAAAAATGAGGAATTTGCTGCAATAACAAAGGGATGCAACGGTAACTGGGGTTTGAGACAAGAAGGGACAGAATACAACAAACTAACAAAGAGCCATAGAGATCATAGGCTGGCAGCAGGATGCTAGAAAACACCAGAAATACTACCAGAGAAGGGTGGGTTGGTGTGATTTGTCTAGATGAAAGGGTGTTGCATGGCGGGAAAATTAGGAAAAATAATGTTTTTCCTAAAGCTCTAGAAGGGAGGAGAGATGACAATGTTTGTCAATGAAAAACCTCTAAACGGATAGTGTTATAGGGGGTTGAAAAGGGTTTTTGAAACACCTCACGCCCACACAGGCTGGCTGTGAACTAGCATTTGGACTAGTACCAAGCAAACACTACAATGCAAACGTCACCGCTCTACCTCTCATTTGCAGCATAGAGATATAATAAGAAACTCTAATACCAATTATTAAGACCCTGGGGAGAATTATACCACAAACAAGTCATTGTAGTTGGAGAGCTCAAGATTAAGTCCTAATAAATCCTACATTAGAATGCCAAACTTTCAATGTGATATTTAACCCTCATACCTTGCAATATGATCCTAATAATATTCTGAGATACCTTAAAGATATTTCAACATTCTAATACTTTGTAACAAGCGTGATGCTAAGTGAACTTCGGTTCAGGGGAGGGGAGTTAGAATATTAATATTACTATTGATGTTAGGAGTATTACTGGGCTAAGCTTGTACCAGTTGTACTATGCTCGCATTTGGCTTAAATTCTTAGTTAGTATAAATAGTAAACACAAGTATGAAATGAAATTAGTGTTTGTATCACACATAACACGCACAGAAACACATCTTTTTCTCTTTTCTACCCAAATTCAGTCCAATCCTTAAATTTCGATATGGTGCATCCGGAATCAAGACTGAAACCAAAAAAGAAAATCTATTAATATAGTACTCAAAAGCCATAAAGACATAAGTGCAGACAATATTTCTTTGCGGGGTGTAAATCAACCAGCTGATCTCCCAACCCCATATGCAGTGAATCAATTCCAACAGACACAAATTTCAGTAAAATCAGAATTTCTTCCCTTTCAACAGAGAAGGCTTAGAGTAATAGTCATATACATACATATTATAATTTAATAGAATTAAAACTTTAAAACATGCATAAAAAAATGCTTATTAACAAACCTTCCAAACTTCTTAGTTGTTAGAAATGCAATCCCTAGGCTGTGGTTTATTGTTAATCCATTTGTTGTACTAACCACCCAATTTCTTGGAAGATTATGTAGCAATGATAATCAGTCATGCTATAGTGCTAGTTGAGCATCTGTCATTTAGATGAATCTTTAGTATCATAGACATAAAATAAAAAAGCTATACAGAAGGAATGGAATTGTAAATATAAAGCAAATGTGCTCATGCTCTGTTATCATAAACGACAGGGATGCAAAACAATCTAAGACTACAGTACCAGACTCAGTCAGTAGCACCCAAGCAAGGAGAATCCAAAACCCTACTTGAACAATAAATGCAGCCAATGACAACATACTGGATAAATGCCTGAAACTAACAGCAACATTTCCCATTAAAAATCTCACCTCATATGACATATTCCTAACAGCCGGCGCCCATTCTTCTGCAATTCTCCTCCTCATTTCCTCCACATATATTGTTGGTGTCACCCTCAGATCAGCTTCCGCCTCTGAAGGCTGGACGTTCATCGCAAACCCCTGTACAAACATAAACCATCCATTTCAAAATCAACCACAACTAACATCAACATCAACAACACCTTTAACCCAAGTTAATTTGGGATCGGTGGTAGGTAAACTCAATTATAGATACGAGGAAATTGAAAAAAAAGGAAAAGAAAAAGGGGGGAGTCGAACAGGAAAATGACTAAAAAGGGATCATCTGGAATATAGAGATAACAATGGGTCTAACCCTCCACCAAGTTTATAATTTTTTTTCATTTCATTCTAAGACATATCGTTCGCCAATTTATATACACTCCATTAAGTCTTGTTTAATTACCTTTCTCTAGGTAAGTTTCTGTATACCTCTACCTCTCTTTGTGTCGAGCTCTTGATAACAAATATTTGTTTTTACGGGAGAATCCAAGGATCGTCTCATTACGTGCTCAAACCACCTCAATCTATGTTCTCTCATCTTTTCACTCACTTGTGCTACTGCTACCTTTCGTCGAAATATCTTCATTTCTTATCTTATCCATCTTCGTATAACCAAATATCATCATTTCTACTGCCTATGTTATGCTTATGTTGTCTATGTGCTGGCCAACATTCAGTTCCATATAACATTGCAGGTCTTATAGTTGTTCTATAGAATTTTCCTTTTAGCTTAAGGATAACTTTGCGGTCACACAACAACCCAGATACACTCTGTCATTTCATTTACTCTGCTCTGATTCTATGATTTACATCCTCATCAATTTTTTCACCTTTTTGTAAAATTGATCTCATGTATCTAAAAACATCTTTCTTTGGTACCTCTTGACCAAGTAGATGCATGAGGTTTTGATCATCATCTCTTACAAGTGAAAACTCATATTTCATATACTCATTCTTGCTCCGGCTTAATGTGAATCCTTTAGACTCCAAAGTGTTTCTTCACAATTTAAGTTTCCTATTAACATCGTCTTTGGTCTCATCAGTGAGCACAATATCATCTGCAAAAAGCATACACCATGACACTTTCTCTTGAATATCTTTTGTTAGTTCATTCATCATTAAGGCAAAGAGATAAAGACTAAGAGCTGAACATTGGTGTACACCTACCATGATAGAAAAATAACTTGATGTTTCATTATAAGCTTTCACACACGTGGTAACCCATCATACATATCATTGATTGTATTTACATACTTTAATGATATTTTTTTTCTTCTCAAGAGTCCACAATAAAACTTTTCTTGGGATATTATTGTATGTTTTCTCATGATCTATGAACACTATATGTAAGTCTTTATTCTTTTCTTGATACATTTTCATTAATGGTCGCATCAAAAAAATGGTTTCCATGGTACATCTTCTTGGCATAAATTGAAATTGATTTAAAGAAACATTGGTCTTTCTCCTCAAGCGATGTTCAATAACTCTCTCCCACAACTTCATAGTATGGCTCATAAGCTTAACATCTCTATAGTTTGAACAATTCTAGATATCTCCTTATTTTTGTAAATAGGCACAAGCATATTTTTTCTCTAAGCATCAGACATATTATTTGTTTGAAGAATCTTATTGAAAAGATTGGTTAGTCATTTTATTGCCACACCCCATGCCTCTCCACACTTCAATAGGGATGTCATCGGATCCCAAAGCTTTATTATTCTTCACCCTCTTTAAAGCCTCCTTAACTTCATGTATATTAATTCTGCGCACAAATATTTTATTTAGATCATCATTAGCGTCCTCCAAGTCCACCTCACTTTTATCGTCATCCCATTAAAAAGTTTGTTAAAGTAGTTCATCCATCTTCCATTTATATTTTCATCTCTTACCAAAAAAAATTGATTTCATCTTTGATGCATCTAACTTTGGGTGAGGTCTTTACTTTTCTTATTCCTCATTTTTGCAAGTTTGTATATATATTTTTCATCATCCTTGCTCCCAATATTTTTATACAAATCGGCGAAAACCTTGTCTCTAGCTTCCCGCACTGCTTGCTTTGCATTTTTATCGCTAATCTAAACTTTTGTAAGTTCTCATCATTGAGACTTTTATGCAAAGATCTAAAGCATTCATTCTTCTGTTTAATTGCCTACTGCACCTATCCATTCCACCACCATGTTTCCTTTGTAAGAAATTTGTTTCCTTTGTTTTCTTCCAGTAGCTTTCTTCCCACATTTTGGATACACTTAGTCATCTCGTTCCATATTTCATTTGCTTCTCCAATAGACTCGCACGGTCCTTTACGCAACATGTTTTACTTGAACTTTATTTGTTTTCCCTCTTTTAGCTTCCATCATCTTATCCTTGGGTTTTGGATCATCTTCCTCATATTAAGTACTTTGTTGAACCGAACCTCTAGAATTACCATCTTATGTTGCGTAGCGACACACTCTCCAGGGTAGACCTTGCAATTAATACAAGAATTTCTATCTTCTTTTCTAGCCATAAAGAAATTAATTTGACTACGATTTTGACTACTATAATAAATGATAAGATGAGACTATCTTTTTCGGAAAAAGGTGTTTGCTAGCATCAAATCATAGGCTAGTGCAACGTTCAAGATATCTTCTCCAGGTCTCATTTCTCATCCCATAGCCAAAACCTCCATGAATTCTATCAAAACCTTCACCGCTTTTACCAACACGAACATTTAAATCTCCTCCTAGGAAAATCTTCTCCTCTTGTGGTATCCCTTTCAAAACCTCCTCCAAGTCTTCCCAAATTCGGTTCTTATCATTTGATTGCAGTCCAACTTGGGATGCATACACACTGAGGATATTTAAAATTAAATAACCCACTACAAGCTTAATCAACATAATCCTGTTGTCTTTCTTTATGACGTCAACGACTTTATCTCTCAAACTTCTATCGATCATAATTTCAACACCATTCGACTCTTGTTTGTACTTGTACAACACAACTTGAAATCAGTATCATCCACTTCCTTATCCTTTTCTCCAACCCACTTAGTTTCTTGCAAGCAAACAATATTCATTTTTCTTCTAGCAAAAACATCAATCAGGTTCTCAAAGTATTGTTACCCTTTCTCTTAAATAATCCCAAAATATTGAATATCCATCTATTTAATCTCCAAGTTCATATATTTTAAAAACATTTAGGTACCAATTTGAAGGGTTTTCCAATACTTAAAAGGACTACTTACCATCATTTATAATACTTGAAGAATTACTTACATAGTTATTTTTACTTTAAGAATCAATCATATTTAATTAAAACATAATCATGCATTCCCATACTCACATCTTGAGAAACAACCTTAGCCTTAAAATAAGCCGACGCAACCTCAACATTCAACGCTTTCCCTGCCTTCACCACATCAAACTGACTATCACTGAACCTACTCGCTACCTCCACACTCTCCATCAAATTCTCCATCGCACCCCCATCGTACATCTTCGACCCGTGCTTGGGCTATCCCCTCGCCCTAACCTTCACATTCCATGGAACCCTATCCAAGTAGAAAACCCTAAATTTGTCGCATCACAAGACCTGCCCCTCGTCGAGTGCGAATCTGACGTTGAGCCCGTCGAATTCCTCGGACTCAACAAACTTGGCGACGCCGTCGAAGATTTCCTCGTCAGGGATGAGGGAGCTGTGGATTGTGCGGCATGGGGTAAAAGACTGAGATTTGAGGTTGCGGATGGCTTCTAGTTATTGAATAGCGTTGCAATTTTTGTCCTGGGCACCGTGGGCAAAGATAGCGCCTGAGGCGATGCGGTGGGCAGAGAAGGGAGGGTGCAGCCATTTCTCAGGCTTGGCAGGGACATAGTTGAGGTGGGAGTTGAGGAGAAGGGAGGGAAGGGAGGGGTTGGAGCCCGGCTAGGTCAGGAGGAGGACGGGCTTGCGTTGGACAAACTCGAGGGTTTGGGTTTTGAGGCCCAGGCTATGAGGAAGGAGACCGCAGAGGAGTAGTTTGGGGAAGGATGGGCCGTGTTGATGCAGAGGTAGCGTTGGAAGCATGTGATGGGAATGTCTTTTTGTGCTTCGAGGAGGAGTTTGTGTTGTTGGGTTGTTGTGGTTGCGAAGTGGGGAAGGAGGAGAATGAGATGGAAGAGTGAGAGTGAGGATACGAAAATGGGACTTTGGAATGGCCATGGAAATAGACATGGCAAAGCAAGTCAACTCAGATGTTTGGGGAAGCGTGGGCCGTGTTGATGCAGAGGTAGCACTAGAAGCATGTGATGGGAGTGTTTTTTTGTGCTTCGAGGAAGAGTTTGTGTTGTTGGGTTGTTGCGGTTGCGAAGTGGGGAAGAAGGATATTGAGATGGGAGTGAGAGTGAGGATACGAAAATGGGACTTTGGAGTGGCCATGGAAATGGACATGGGGACAAAGCAAGTCAACTCAGATGTTTGGGGAAGGGTGGGCCGTGTTGATGCAGAGGTAGCGTTGAAAGCATGTGATGGGAGTGTATTTTTGTGCGTCAAGGAGGAGTTTGTGTTGTTGGGTTGTTGCGGTTGCGAAGTGGGGAAGAAGGAGAATGAGATGGAAGAGTGAGAGTGAGGATACGAAAATGGGACTTTGGAGTGGCCATGGAAATGGACATGGGGACAAAGCAAGTCAACTCAGATGTTTGGGGAAGGGTGGGCCGTGTTGATGCAGAGGTAGCGCTAAAAGCATGTGATGGGAGTGTCTTTTTGTGCTTCAAGGAGGAGTTTGTGTTGTTGGGTTGTTACGGTTGCGAAGTGGGGAAGAAGGAGAATGAGATGGAAGAGTGAGAGTGAGGATACAAAAATGGGACTTTGGAGTGGCCATGGAAATGGACATGGGGACAAAGCAAGTCAACTCAGATTTTTGGGGAAGGGTGGGCCGTGTTGATGTAGAGGTAGTGCTGGAAGCATGTGATGGGAGTGTCTTTTTGTGCTTTGAGGAGGAGTTTGTGTTGTTGGGTTGTTGCGGTTGCGAAGTGGGGAAGAAGGAGAATGAGATGGAAGAGTGAAAGTGAGGATACGAAAATGGGACTTTGGAGTGGCCATGGAAATGGACATGGGGACAAAGCAAGTCAACTCAGATGTTTGGGGAAGGGTGGGCCGTGTTGATGCAGAGGTAGCGCTGGAAGCATGTGATGGGAGTGTCTTTTTGTGCTTCGAGGAGGAGTTTGTGTTGTTGGGTTGTTGCGGTTGCGAAGTGGGAAGAAGGAGAATGAGATGGAAGAGTGAGAGTGAGGATACGAAAATGGGACTTTGGAGTGGCCATGGAAATGGACATGGGGACAAAGCAAGTCAACTAAGATGTTTGGGGAAGGGTGGGTCGTGTTGATACAGAGGTAGTGCTGGAAGTATGTGATGGGAGTGTCTTTTTGTGCTTCGAGGAGAAGTTTGTGTTGTTGGGTTGTTGCGGTTGCGAAGTGGGGAAGAAGGAGAATGAGATGGAAGAGTGAGAGTTAGGATATGAAAATGGGACTTTGGAGTGGCCATGGAAAATGACATGGGGACAAAGCAAGTCAACTCAGATACTTGGTATGGTTCCACTCAACAACACATTATGGAAGATCTAGATTAGCGTATTAGCTTGAAGTAAAGGCTAACTAAAGTCTAAACTCAATATAAAATCAAGACATGCGATCTGCCAACATATCCTTATTTTTTTAGTAGATACTAAAAAGAAATGATTGTGTAAATTAGTATATCTTACGCACAAATTACTTCGCCAAGTAAAAAACACACAAACTTTTCATTTTATATCGGCTAAAAGTCATTTATGGAATCTAAAGCCACCACAATTTTTTAAAGAAACAAAATAGGTTGGAAAGTAAAGTCATATTTTAAAATATAATTTTTTTATATGAAATCATATTTTAAAGCCACTACAAAATACAAAAACCTAAACAAAAAACTTGCTCAACTAATTCACATTTTACTTAAAGAAATGATATTCAAACCAAAATAAGAAATCACCCAAAATCAAAGATATAAATTATTCAAAATATCAAATAATTCCAAATAATAAAACATCTTATAGTTCAAATATCTTAAACAAAATATGTTTTTTAGCCGCCTAAAATGAATTGTAATAAAATAACAATAAAAATAAGTGTCACAACAACATTTAATGGTGGAAGGGACAAAAGGGACAAAAATGACCAAAAGTTATGACAAAAAAAAGTTAGAGGACATTGATTGGTTGTCAAAAAAATTAAGGACCAAAATCATAAATGTTGAAAGTTCAGAAACTAAAAATATAGGTTATCCAATCATAAATAGGATAAGAGAAAATAATTATTAGGTAAACAATTGTTATACTATTGTTTAATTATAAATTAATAATAAATGTTTTATAAAAAAATTGTACTAACTATTTTAAGAGCTATCTAAGTAATTTTAAGTTAAAATAAGGTTAAAGAATCTCATCCTGGGTGGTCCAATCTAATTTAAAGAAGTGTATTAAAAATTGGACTATTTTTTAGTTCACCTTCTGTAAACAGATTTTCTTAACATTATCCCATTATTTAAAAAATATTTATTAGATTTTTGGATTTAACCAATTCTAAGTGTGGGCATGGATTGGAGTAATTTTGACCAATTCTTCGGTCTCATTTCTCGGATAGAGTAATTTTGATCAACGTCAAGTAGAGAAGTTTTTTGGTCGACTTCGGCTAGCCTTGTTTTTGGCTAACCTCGATTAGGATTCTTTTTGGCTATTGTAATTTTATTTTCCTTTAGACTCACTTGCATGTGAATGAGCTTCATTATTTCTTCTAATATATAGCTTATTTTATCATTATAATCTTTATGATGAGGTACATAACATTCTACCGAGATAAACATGGAGAATGAAAGCTCAAGACTTTTGTTTTTCCATGTTCATCCCAACATACTCGATATTGTCATCATTTATTATCTTTTTTATATATCAGCTCATTGTTTCCCAGTCTTTCATTGTAAGTAGTCTATATTGAATCACAATAGGGATTAGGATGAGTTTAAAAAAATATAAACTCGACTATTTTAAAACCTAAACTCATCTAAAAGGAAATGAGGACAAGGAGTGTAAAACCCACCCCAATCCCTCTCATGCCTATCTTATTTATAGATATTTTACTGTATGTAATTTTTTTGAGAGATATAAATTGAATGATAAATAATAACATAAGAGTAAATTAAATAAAAGTGTGATATATTTTATTAAGAAATATAACAAATAATGTTTCCAAAAAAATGCTTTTGAGTTAATCCAAATAACATATATGACAAATGAAATTCCTAAATAGTACATAATATGGTGGTACTTAACAAAAAAAGTAAGTGACAGAACTAAGTCAAATGAAATCATGTTTCTTTCTATTAACTTTACATGTTTTCCTCAAAATGACTGATTAGAAAGGAAAAGTTAAAAAAAGTGAAAGCTCTCCATCGCACTTCATCAAGCAACTGCAAATTCAAGATTCAAACATAATATAAATTTAACACGTAAGTAAAAAAATTAACAACTAACAAAAGGATATTTTAAAATTATGTGTCACATTTTAATTTGAATAAAAATGGAGTTGTGAAAATAAAAACAACAATTTCAGTTTATTTATAAAAAATAATATAGATAAATTATTATACAATTATATATTTTTTGAAAGTTTGTTGGGCCTCTTATAGCCATGAGTCATATGTTGTCGCACCTCCCAACATGGCCCAAGGTTAGTCCTTACCCATAATATAAAATCTCATTTTTCTAAACCTAAGTCATGACTACTTTGGTGCATTGTAGATAGTTCCTCATTTCATTTTGACACTTCTTTGTCTTTCTCTAGAGTTATCTCTCTATTCATCTATTGTCTTGAACCATGAGACCACAAAATTGTTGGTGTGTTATTGATCTATCTTGACTTTCATTCATTCTTGTCAGTAAGTCAAGATTGTTGCACAAAAGGTACTTTTTTTCACTCATGTTTGAGTTTCTTCTTAATTACTTCATTGCATTTGTTTTAAAGTTAGGTTGAAACACTCAAGTTGTCCAAGTTCATACCACTCTCCCTTGCTAGGCAAATAAAATCTAAAGACTGGCTTTATCTTGTTTGGTTTTGTTTTAATATCCTAAATGTGGATTGATAATGTGAAAAATTAGAACCTTGTTCCTATATAAATTTTCCCTTGACATTGATGCTTGTTTGGCCCGACTTTTTTTAAACTTAAAAACTACTTTTAATTTAAAGTTAAAATTAATAGCTTATAAAAAAAGGTAAAAGTTGTTTGTTAGTTTTTTTAGCTTAAAAGTTTCTTGTAAGTTAAAAATTGTTTGGTAAAATTTTAAAAGACTTTAGTTTTACTCAAAACTTGTTATCTCCTTCAATGAAAAAACATATTTAAAAATATTATGTAAAATTAGCTTAATTTATAAAAAAAAATATCTTGATAATAATAAAAGTACATAATGTTTTTAAGAAAGTAAAATTACTTTAATTAATAAATTTTGTTTTAATAATGCTTGATGGTGATGATGATGATGATGATTATAATAATAATAATAATAATAATAATAATAATAATAATAATAATAATAATAATAATAATAATAATAATAATAATAATAATAATAACTTACATCATAACTCATGTACGTAAAATGAAAAAAAAAATACATTTTGTTGATACATCGATGAGTTTTTTGATATTGGAACCTCAGAACCTAAAAAAGGCATAAATTAAATAAACAAAAACTTGATACAAGGGTGTAGCTCGTCATATATGAACGAGGGATTCATTAAAAAGATCAACACAAGCTATTAATAAGCTACTTCATTTGACTTGTTTTTATGAGCTCCTTATTTTTATTATTTGGTCAAACGAAAAATCATTCGTACTCTTGGCTTCCGGAGAAGATCTGGAACTCCTCTGAAAAAAACATTGGCGCTCGTGTAAACGAGATGCTCTACCTAACTGAGCTATAGCCCTTGTGCTTTTGATACATATTTTAAAAGATTATATGTATTAGTGTTTGGCCTAGCTTTTTATTTTAAGGAGAAAAAAGTTGATGATAAGTTGGGCTAAACATCACCTTAGAGCTGTCAAAATGGGTCAAAGCCTTTGGATCAACCCATCCCATCACAGGTTCTGGCCGAGTTGGGTTGGTGAAATTTAGCCCATTCTATTTATGCAAAAAATTAACTCGATCCACATAGGACCCGACCCTCTAGGTTGAACCCATAATGGGCCAGGTTGACTTACGAGTTAGAGCTTCACATTACATGTATTGGTCATGTTTCTATATAGTGATTTAATTTTGTCCTAATACAGTTTCTAATTTGATATCATATGCATATTCTTTTTTCTAACTTTAACTTTCAATTCAAATGACCATTATCATTGTTAATTGTGAATTAGGTTAATATTGATTTTGTTATTGTAGCTATAAAATTCATCTGACTTACTTAACCTTACTAGCAATAAACTAGCTTAACTATAAATAAAAATTCTAACAATAGTTATCACATGTTTAAATAAAGGATACAAACCAAATATAATAATATCTAGAATATGAAATTTTGTGTTTCTTCGATGTTTCTTTTCATTCTTTACCCATTTTCATCTTCAGTCTTACAACTAGCTTTGCTGCCATCTTTAGACTTGTTGGTCTTCATGCATATCCTTTTTTTATTTACTCCAATATATTTCTCCTTTGCTAGAAATTTAAAGTAAAATATGAAACATCAAACAAAGAAGGAAACAAATAGCAATTCATGTCATTCACAAACCTTTTAAAAGAAGAATACTTTTTTCCTTTCTTTTTAAATTTTCCAACACTTGTTTTTCTTTTCCTTATAGGCGACCCAATATAATCATCTAAAAATGTGAACTAACAAGGCCAAGCTCAATTGGAAATGAACAATTTGTTTTTCTTTTATTTGGTCATTGTGCTTTGTAGTTGTGTATTTATGTTCACCTTTTGAGTTTGGCCTTGTTTAGTTTACATTTTTATGAGTATATTGTTGGTTTGGGCCTTTACTCCTTCAATGCTGACCCAGGCCAATTGAGGGTTCTAAAATCCTAAACCTAATTCACCCTTTTAAATACATTGGTTGAGGGTGAAGAAAGAGAGACTCAAAATTGAGAGACTCATACGTGATAGCCGTCAGAGAGATTTGAGAGCCTCAAGTGACAATCTTGAGAGCCATTGTTGAGCAAGCCTCCGTGCCTGCATATTTGAGAGCTTAGAGTGAAACACTGTGAGCATTTGAGTGAACACCATTGTTGGAGAGGTTGAGTGTACCACCACCTTGGTGTGTTTTTGATTCATTGTAACCGATTATTGTTATAGTGGATTTTGATTTTGGACTAGGTCCCATGAGTTTTTCTTTTCTCACATAGAGGAAGGTTTTCTCACGTAAAACAGATTGGTCGTGTTCTCTCTCATTTTTCTTCCTTTTATTCCGCTTCCGTATTTGATTTGAGGGTCCGTGTTACCCAACATATATAAGCTCGCCTAAAAAGAGAAGGAAAACAATTATTGACAAATTTAAAAAGGAATGAAAAATGTTTTCTACTTTTAAAAGGTTTGTTAATGACATGAATTGCTATTTGTGTCATTCTTTGTTTGATGTTTCATTTTTTACTTTAATTTATAAAAATGGAGAAGCCTATTAGAATAAAACAAAAAGGGTATCCACGAAGTCTGATAACTCTAAAGATGGTAGCAAAGTTAGTTGTAAATCTAAAGATGGAAATGTGGCAAAAGATAGAAAGAAAATTGAAGAAATTAATAGATCATATTTTAGATAATACTATATCTAGGCATTATTTAAACACATGTGATAACCATTTGTTCTTACCAAAATCTGGAAATTCCACATGTGGGCTAGATGTGGCCTTAGTGCACTCCAAATCCTGTGTTGCCGGGAAGTGAGTAAGCTTTGCTTAGAGGAGAGACCTACAAAACAAAGGAAAAATACTCCGACGCTTAAGTAAGTACATCAATTGTATAAGAATGACTAAGTGTGAGAACTCAGCCTAAGATGTAAAGAATGAGAGACTTGAGTAATGCATTCAAGTATAAGATATAAGAGTGTATGTAGAGTAAATCCGGAGTGGATTGGAAGTGAGTATTGAGTATGAAGAAGTGTGTTGGAGAGAACCTGGATGGTTGTATTTATAGCGTGAAGTATGGGCCTTGGGCCATAGCTTATAGATAATCTGTTGATAAGATAATAACAGATAGTAGCAGGCAATTATCTAATTTAAATAGGAGATAATGTATACCTTGTAGATATATTGTTACTTGTAGATAAGTAACAATTAGTAGATAACTTGTTGGGATATGATAAGGTTGTTGCACCTATTTGGATATCTTGGCATATTTGATATGTAATTAATGAGGAGAGAATATTGCTGGTGTCCGTGCTCCTATAGAGGGTCGTCGTCAGCGCTCTTGTAGCGATGTTGATAAGGAACCTAAACATGCATGTTCGGGTTGGAACTTGGAGGCTGAATAAGTGCCTATTAATGCGACAATGCTAACATGGAATGTGTCCACGTGTACAGTAACATTTATGATATGGCCACGCGTCATTTTACTATTTTGGACTGTACATAAGCCCTCAGCCTCTAAGCCAATTTATGGGCGAAAGAGGGTGAAAGAGCATAAAAGCAGTATGTCCAGTGTCATAGTAACATATTGAGTATTGTCAGCCCCCGAGTGTAGACAGGGTGTGTCAAGGTTGACAGCTTCAAAGGTCGACCAAAACTTTAATTTTTTTATTTTGGATTTATAAACCTGTATGTGGATAGTGTTGTCCATGTAGAGAGTGTTTGGACTTTCCAATGTAGACTTTTGACTTTATTGGATAAGCCTGACCTGGGCAGGTAGATGAGACGTCGATGATGATGAATTTTCTGTCAATCTTTGACCGTTTGATGTAATCTTTTGAAATGGGGTTTGTTTTCTCATTAATGCTGGCAGTCGTGTGCCACCCACGCCTCTTACCTATGCACACGTGTCACTCGAAGAGTGGTCATGTTTTATTGAGATCGTGCGGTAGTGGGAACAGTCAGTCATGATGCAGGCTTTTGGGAGACGTTTTGCACTCCTGTCCCAATAATCGTCGAGTTTCCTTCCCCTTTAAGTAGCTGGGATTCTGCCGTTTTCATTTCCACCTGCATCCTTGCTCTCTGAACCTTCTTCTTCAATCTTCTTCTTCTCGAGCTTAAGCCTTTTTTTTTTTCTGAAAATGTCTGAGTCACCCATTTTCGATTCCGCTCTGGTATGGGGGTAGTGATTCTGGAGGCTCTGTTGAGCAGTGCATTATGCGGGATGTTATCTCCATTGGTGACTCCTCCGAGGAGGACACTCAAGGAGGAGCTTTCAAGGGGTCTTTCTCTTCTGGGAGGAGGATGAAGCAAAATAGTACTGGGGGTGCTGGAGCTTACTTTCGCGTGCGTCACAGTCCCTGTTTTAGGTCGTCACCAGCTGTTCTAGCCATTTGCGCCAAGGAGGTGTTCTGCAGGAAGTCTCCATCCCAATAAGGGAGATAAAGGTGCAGAAGCTCGTCCTCAATATCTTTGTTGAAGCAGAAGGTGATCATTTCACCATTATTTTGCGGAGATCGTCTAACCAGAGCTGGGTGGAGATCGTCTCACCATAGATGGGTGGAGATCACCAGAGCTACATGGAGATTATCTCACAAGAGCCGCCAAGGCATAGGAGTAGATTAGCGACTGAAGAATGACATTAACCGGACATACTCTGGATAGAGTATTTGCTGAAAGGGAAGATGACGAGATCAGAGTGTAGGCTGCCATCTTTATGTTTCTTTTGTTTTTAATTTTTTGTCGTGAAGGCTTTTGTAAAGCTTTATCAAGTTAATGAAATTGCTCATTTTGCTTCGATTCTTCTGTGTCTTCTTTTGTTTGTATGATATCTTCTGATTGTTGTGTTGGTAACCCATAACCCTCTTGACTTGTGTGTTGTTCAATTTTGAGGCCCTGTGATTGAAAGTATCCCAATTTTGCTTGTTGAGACTTGAGAGCCATTGAGTTGCCAAGAGTATAACTCGGATCTGTAGTGTCAAGCGTGATTCTTGAACTGTTGTCGGCTTCCTGCGTTTGCAAATGACTATGCTTGTAGTCTTGCTTGTCGAGGTTCTCGATTCCACTGTGTCGAGGGTTGACCATGGACTTCAAGATTGCTTCTTGAATTTGCATTGTCGAGGGTGGACTTTTTGTCGAGGTTCCCACCATATGCACCAAGTATTGATGATATGTCGAGGGTGGTCCTTAGACAACTATTCCTGCAAAATAGAATTATTCCTGCAAAACAAGATTGTCCTATGGTATCGCATGTCGAGGTTCCATAGGAGTTAGAGTACCCAAAATATTTTCCAGGTTTATCATGCCAAGATGGACTTGGACGTTTATATGCCAAAGATGTTTCTTTATGGCTCATATTCCTGCATTAATAGAATTTGTGAGCACTGAAATCACCATAATAAAGCATTTAGTACCTCGTGTTTCTTTAGTAGATGAGTCGATGAAAACGAGGTTGACCGCAGACTGATCTCATGTTTTGAGAGTTATGGTTATCAAGAGTTGTTGATAACTATGTGGGTCAATGTTAATTTTTGTCAACATCTGCTGATTGTTATGGTTCTCCATATTAGGATTCCATAGTGTAGACTGATACCAAGAGAACTTTCTTGGGTAGACCTAGGGTGGACCCTGGCCTTTGTGCCAAGTATATATCTTGGTCTTTATGTTCCGGAGAAATTTTGTTCCTGCAACGACATAATAGTAACATATGCTAATAGTAGACATTTGTACCTCATGTTTTGTCGGTGTTGATACTATAGGATTTGTCCATGCTGGTTTTTGTAGAGATTTCCCAAGTGTTGTCCTGGTTGGTTGTATGAAGAGCTAATCTTGGATTTTCTCTGTGTCGTTGTAGAGGTACCATAGCCCAACAGGAATGTGGTCGTCTAGATCGTACCTGTCGAAAGATTAGGTGGACCCCTATACATTGATCAGACCGAAACCAATCGAAGCTTCCCATAATTTCCCAAGGGAAATATCAACATCTATTCCACCGGAGCTATTTAGACAGATTTTTTTGTCTTCACTTTGGAGTAGGTAAACTGTGAGGCAAGTAGAGCTTTTAGGATTTATGAACCTTGACGGTCTACCTTAGCTTGGATTTATGAACCTATGAAGATCGACCAGAGCTTGGGCTTATGGATCTTGATAATCTGCTAGAGCTTGGGATTATGAACCTTTTAAGATCTCCTTCAAGGGATTTCCTTGGGTCTTGTGTTAGGTCCACCTAGGGATACCTAGGATTTTACAACCTAAACGTCTTCACTTCCAAGGGATTTCCCTGGGTCTTGTGTTAGGTCCACCTAGGAATACCTAGGATTTTACAACCTAACGTCTTCTATAGAGTTTCCGAGGTTGCCCAAGACTCGGGTTTGAGCCTCTTCAACATACCAGAGCTTGGCATTTATGAGCCTTCAAATTTTCTCTTGAGTTTTCCGAGGTTGTCCAAGACTCGGGTTTGAGCCTCTTCAGCATACCAGAGCTTGGCATTTATGAGCCTTCAGATTTTCTCTTGGGTTTTCTGAGGTTGTCCAAGACTCGGGTTTGAGCCTCTTCGGCATACCGGAGCTTGGCATTTACGAGCCTTCGGATCCTTCCAAGAGTACCAAGACTTATGTAGTAGCATAGCCTGTCTTGGGTTTGTGGGGTCTATCAAAACTAGGGTTTGAGCCTTTTTGGCATACCATAGTTTGGATTTACGAGCCTCCGAAGTCTTCCAAGACTTATGTAGCTTTCGCACCAAGACTTTGTTAGTATATGGATGTCCTAGAGACAATCTTTAGATTAGGACGTACATATACTTTTCAATGTTGTCATGAATAAATTATAAGCGCTCTTTATCTTGTTTCATATTTTGTCTCGATATTATTATTAATATATGAGTAACTGGATAAAACCCTTGGAATAGAATAGGTATCTTTTGAATATCAGTGATGGGATCACGATCATGAGGATTCATGGATACCAGATGTCTACTCCTAAATTTAAGTTCCTAGTCTAGAGACACTGAGAATGGGGATCAGCGATCTCGGGTAAGACTAGCACGACTTATCTACTTGTATGCAGATACAAGGTAAAGACCTCATGAGCTACAGACATGGAGATGTCTTAGCTAAAGT